>CM025921.1:22380952-22432035 GCA_000753965.2 Amaranthus hypochondriacus | reverse complement strand
AAAAAAATGGCAAAAAATAAGGAAAATTGGTGACATTTTGTAAAACAAAATTGGCGTCAACATTTAAGAAAAGGAAGAAGAATCCTGATTTTTTATTGGTGATACATATCTCTGTTATAAGACCAATTTAATTAGGGATAACAATGGGTCGGATTCGGCTCAGATTATACATATTTCAACTTTGCTCCGGATAATAGTCGGACTTTTGTTTTCAGTCCATCTCCACTCGGAGTCGGATTATGCATACTCCAAATTTGCCCCGATTCGGACTCTCGGATCTCCAACGGAATCAGATGCAGAGTCGCATTATAATCAAACAGTATCGTTGTGATATTGTAGTAATGATTTTAATGCATATAAAATTACAAAATATATTTTTCAAATACAATTTAACAAAAAAATATATACTTTAATTTGGATTCAATTTTAACAAAATTTTCTCGTGTTTTAATTTGGCGTATTTATTTTCTCTTGATTTCATTTGTCTTATCTTGATTCATTAATCTAAGGGCTTGTTTGGTTACCCACTATTACCCTTGGAATTTTAAGTTCCTAGGAAATAGTATTATGTTAATTTGTTTGGTTGCCAAAAAATCTAAAATTCCTAGGAATTATAAAATCTAAGGGAAGTTAATTCCTATGAGACATAGGAATTAGATTACCATATACCCCATTGGTCATTAACAATTCCCATGAATTATTTCCAAGGAAATGAAAATACCTATTGTCAAACAAACAATATTAAGTAATTCCTAGTAAATTGACAAAGGAAGTAAATTCCAATGAATTACAACTTCCCATAGGAATTTAATTCCTACGCAACCAAACGACTCCTAAATTAAATAAAACATATCAAGTAGTTTTTCAAAATCGAAAATTACAATTAGTACGAGAGAGAGCTTGATTAGTCACATTTAGAGTTTTAAAGGAAACAAAATATTAGTATAAAAGTCAAATTCAAAGTCGGATGTCCTTCAGGGTCAGAGTCGGGTCGGAGTCTCGGATTTATAATAAGGTCCAACTTCGGTCCGTCTCCAACTCGGACTCGGGTCAAAAAGTCGGAGTCGGAGTCAGATGACTTTTTCCTCGGACTCGAATTGGATTATTTTGTTCGGATCGAGTCGGACTAGGATTGGATTCGGACTGACTTGTGATCCCTACATTTGATTACATCTTGTAGGAAAATTTAGATGGAAAACTAGTAAATTTTATTTAAAAAGGGAGGTGGCTATTTTTATTCATTGCCCAACATTAATTACATCAATGGATATTTAGACTTATAGTGATCAATTTGGTTACAAGCTTACTATAATATCTTAGATATTTTTATTTTTTATAAACGTTTGTTCTAGGAACTTTCACCATAATATCTTAGAAATTTTTATTTTTTAATTACTCCTTTCTAGAAAAAACTACTATACTATCTCAGATATTTTTTTAATTACTTCTTTCTCGGAACTTCTACAATAATATCTTAAATATTTTTATTTTTTAATTGTTTAGTTTAGATGGTTTTATGTTTAATATTTTTAAAATCCTAGATTTTTTTACATTAGTTTAGCACTCTCCTTGCCCTGAAAAATCTTGAACTCAGAGTTGACTTTCAAACTCGATAAATCTATCAGTTGATATGGATTTTGTGATAACGTCTGTGAGCGTCTCCCCCGTCTTGCAAAACTGTACTTCGATCTCTTTCTTGTCTATCAGCTCACGAATGTACTGATGTCGTTTCTCAATGTGTTTTGATCTGCTATGAAATACTGGATTTTTCTTCATTGGTATTGTTGTAACATACTCAAATTTCTTTATTCCTAATTTTCAATTTAAATTCCGAATCCTTTAGTTATCCTTTCCAAACCATCTTTAATTCCTAAATCTTTTTCCCATTTTCTTATTTCTTTCAAATATTAAACTTTAAAATATTATTTTGTTTAAATTTTTGTTAAGCACTAAATATTATTTTATTATTTTATGGCACAAAAAGTAAAATATTTTATTATTATATTTACGATTTTATGCAACATTAAGTTTTAAGTTTCCTTCCTTACACTAACATTACTACTTATTATCAGTGTCGTTCTTAAGAATTGTTGAGCCCTAATGAATATTATGTAGTAATGGTCATTTATTAATAAAAATAATTTTTTATTTAAAAATTGTACTATATCAAAATTAGAAAATGACTCCTCAAGTATAGTCTAATTTATTTCTAAGTACATAAAATTAAATAAAAAATCAATTACGTACGGAAAAAACTTTTCTTCACCAAACCAAATTCATCAAATATATATTCATTCTAGTGTAGTATTCAAATAAATTACAATCACAATTTGTTTTAAAAATATATAATGACAATAAAAAAATTCTACTTGATAAAAAGAACTTAATTACACATTATAGATACTTCCTCTAGTATTATTTAAATGTAGTTTTAAGGTTTTCGCGCAATTTGATGTAATATTTTAATTGTTTTTGTTATTTTTTTTAATTACATACATGTAATTATTTTAAATTACTTCCTTTGTTCTTAAATACTAGTTATATTCATTTCAAAAAAAAAAATACTCGTTATATTACGCTTATTGACGCTATTATTCGTTTAAGGCTATTTTATTTATTGCGGCCAATATGTAAGAAAAAATATAGTCAAGTGAGAAATTGTTTGAATCGTCTAGTTTCATACTTTCATAATATTAACTTTTTAAAGTTTTTAGATGTATATAATTCAATATTTAAATAATCAAATTAACACATTAAATTACGTAAAAAGTCAAACACAACAGTATACTGGAGGGGAGAATTTAATATATATTCACTTTTACCAATGAAAAGTGGAACAATGACCAGGCAGCAGAACTCAAAGACAATAAATGCTCTACTGAAACTACGTCATTCAATTTTTAATTGTAGAGAATTCTATAATATAGTGTATGAGAACAAATATTTAATTAAAAATTGAAATTCAATTATGAAATCACAAATAAATAATTTGAGAAAAAAACAAGATTTGAGTAGTCATTCTCAAATTATCAACTTTGACCACTTTAAAAACAATTGTGGAATTTGATCCAAATACAAATTTTAAAATTTTTTATTTGCCAAACAATAAATTTAAGCCAATTCTAAATTTTCAAATGAAATACATGTTTCCAAACACAACCTGATTGAATTTCAATTTTGCCCCTCACCGTCTAGCTGTTACTATTACTCATTGAATGGTTATTTTGGTCAACTTAGTTTTAAGGAAAATTCTACATGACAAGCACCAACTTTAGGGGAAGGCGAGTGGTAGCAGTTCTTAATTTTTTCCCACATAATAGCATTCAACTCATTGAAAACTCACTATTGTAACAATATAATGCAAAAAACGTTATGTAGCCGTTAAATGGTAGACTGACACAAATACCCTTGTTTAATTTCAATAAAAAGCAGCTCTTATATTCATGCTATTTTGTGGAAAAAAAATAATTTAAGAATTGCTACCACTCCCCTTTCCCTATAGTTGGTGTTTACCATGTAGATTTTCCTTATTGAAATTAAACAAGGGTATTTGTGTCCTTTCACCATTTAACGGCAACATAACGTATTTTGCATTATATTGTAACTGTCGTGAGTTTTCAAAGAGTTGAGTGTTATTTTTTGGAAAATAATTTAAGAACGGCTACTCCTAATACCCAATACCCCAGGTTCCCAATAGTTAGTGAAAAGTGGCTTAGGATACACTCCCTCTTATTCAGCTTATGTGTCCTATTTTCATTTTGGGTTAAGTCACACTAAATGTCCCATTTCCTTTTTTGTTATAGTTTTTTTTACCATTATGCCTTTAGAAATTTATCATATTCACAATTATATCCTCAATTACCTTTACTAATTTCCCTCCCTTATAATTAATCAACCACATCTTAAAACTAATTAATACACCCTCCATTAATCATCCATCCCTTTTTTAACCCTAAACCTCACCCAATTACCCTTCGTCTTTTTAAGAACCCTAAATCTGATTGTCTCTTTGCTTCTTCTACCTTTGTTCTTGAAGAACCCTAGATCTGGTTCTTTATCTTCTGTTCGTCAAAAAACTGTTCTTCTCCCTCTTCTTCTGTCCTTTTGTGTTCTTCTATCTGCTCACATGGAAAATCCAAAGTCACCCCTTAAGAACCCTAACTTGCCCGTGAACTCACCCTAGAAGACCAAGAACTCGCCATTCAAGTCACCCCTGAAAAACCCTAACTCGCCTAGTTCTTTAAAACTGAGTATCCCCAAATCCCCTTACAAATTGCCTTCTAAGCTTGAGTTTAGGGGTTTTAATGATGGAAACCCTAGATCTGAGTTGAGGATGTATGTTTCGAGTATTATGATGACTCAACATCTGTTGAGACTGATTCTAAATGGGGAAGAGACCTTGACTCTGAAGGTGAGTCCATTTACACACCTCAGCCTGATTATTGGACTGATCGTGAATATACTTCCGCTGATGTTGTATTTTCGAATACTGATTGTGAAGAAGAAGAGTGGCTTGATAAGCTTGGTCCTTTCTCAAGTGAGTTTCTGTTCTTGTGGGTGCATGTGGTTTTTGACTGATGATGATTTTCTTTGAGTCGTTTCTTGATGCATTTTTTTTAGTTGCTCTATGAACTTTTAAGTGAGAGCATTATTTAGCCACTTAAAATTGAATCTATGGGGTTTGCATTATTTTCCGACTACTAAGCGCAAAGATATTCGACTTTTACTCAATGATTTCAAAAAAAATTTGCTTGAATAAACTGAGAGTACTGCAAACAACCACTGTTTAAGATCCCAAAAATTTGTCCAAAAATAAAAGGATTGTCATTTGAGATTTGTTTCTATGTGTCACTGATGTTGCTGGTTTTTTATGTTTGCTGGTTTGTTGGTTTTCGATGATGCTGGTGTCTGATGTTGCTGGTATTTTTGTTGATGTTGCTGGTTTAGTTGTGGCTCCCAAAAAATTGATTTTCTGATATATGGCCCAATTATCTTTGCTAGCTTCCATCACTGTTGTTTTTGATTTTCTGATATATGGCCCAATTATCTTTGCTAGCTTCCATCACTGTTGTTCTTGATTTTCTGATATAAGCTGGCTTGTTGATGTTATGTCAACATTCTCATTGATTATATTGGCCGGTTGGCTTTTTGATACTGTAAATCTTGAATTGACCTAAAAAAACTAAATCTAAAACATTCATATCAGGGAAATTGGGTGGTTGTTGCACAAGTTGAATGTAAAAGCCATCTTTCATTGATTCTTGTAAAAATTCAGTGTCATTAGGTGCAATATGTGGTTTGGCATTGTTTTGTTGAATATAAATGTGCTTAGACAATCCTTCAGGCCATTTAGCTCTAATGGTTGGTACTTGATGGCCATCTGCTTAGCCACTGAATGTTGAGTACTTTTTAGTTCGTATTTGATGGCCTTGAATTTTTGTTTATCAAAGCTGATTTTGTTTGATGCTTCTCTTCCCACTCTCTTGCTGTTGAGATTAATCACTGTGTTTCTATTGCTGAGTTGGCTCTTTACTTCATTCTACAACTTTGTGATTGTCTTCCTACACACTTGAAATTCAGTTGCAAGTGCATTAATGGTCTCAAGTTGTGGTTTCCCCTTCGTATTTAATGCTGATAGTAAATTTTGTATTATTTGTACTCTTTGTTCTTTTGTTAAGTTTTTAGATGGTATGTTGTGCAATTAATGATAGTGGAATTTTTCTGTTTATTTATATGCTGAGGTTTGTGTTTCTGTTATTGTTGATGGAATGTGGTTAATGACGCCTAATATTTTTGGTGAATTCTAGATTTTGGCTGCATTCTTTGCTGCTGTGATGAAGTTTTGATTTTTATAAATTCCTGTCGCTAGTATTTGATCTCCTACATTATTTTTTGGACATTTTAATTTTGGATTTCTTAATTTTTGTGGGTACTGTGATGAAAATTGGATTTGAAAATATGGTTGTTTGCAATCGGTGGCTATTTATGAAATTAACAATGCATCATTTTGGTAATTTATGAAAACTGAAGTTAATGATCGAAAGAAAATCCGCACTCACATGATCAGTAACGACTGCAACTACTTCGTGGCCGTCGAAAAATTGAGAAGGCTAGCCGAGATACCGTAATGGACTTTTGTAATTTTATTTATTACTCGGAAAAAGTTGATGTAATTTAAGACAATTATTGTAATTGTAGGATTTATTTATGTAATTTCGGTCTTTAATTGGCGGTACGATGTAATTTAGGTGTTGTACTGAAAACATATTCCGACTTTTTGGTGTTAAAATTATCAATTTTGAGATTTGGTTAAAAAGTGCTTGAAATTGGTGAGAATCATTAACTCATTAATCTTTACAATTAAAAACCCATAATACCACACTCTCTCCTACCCTTAAGGTCCCATTTTGACTCTTCTTAAAATCCGTGAAAAGTCAAATGGGACTCTTATAGTGAATAAGAGGGATAAACAAGCTTACCAAGACATCATAGCGCCTAAAAATTGAGGACAATTCTTTTCTAAGAAGGGGAGTTTGCACCATGTTTGACATGGCGCAGGCTTTCAACACTTCGGCATGAGTGCACACGCTTGAATATGACTAAGGACAAGGAGATCAATACAACTTACAAAAGAGGATAGATAATAGCTTATAATTAGAAGTAATTAGATTGTTCTTGTATTTGTAAAAATAGGCATGTGAGTTTTTGATTAGTCACATGACTATTTGTATTTTTAAAAGTCATGTGCTAAGCATGTGCTTCTTTTATCTTATGCCTATATAAAGGGCCATTTACTCATTGTAATATTTAGCTTTTGTTGATTAATAAAAAAACAGTTCTAAGAAATTAGATTTCAAGAGAGGGAGTTTCTCTTTTTAAAGGGAAAGTGCAAGAGCATTTCCTATTCTATCTTCTTTTCTTTGTGAGTGAAGCAAAGAAAGATTATAGCAAGATCCCATGAAAATTCCTTAATTGAGAGTGTAGGAATAATGGCTTCTTGGTGAGTGAAATCAAGTAAGTTTTTATCCAAGATCAACATTGTTTGATCATATCCTTTTTTCAGTTTTCATTTGTTTGAAGGGTCCAATCTTTTATCCGCATACAACTCCAATTTGGCCTCAATATCGGGTCCAATTTGTTGCAATTATCTGGTTAAGTTTGGATTAAGTTTATATTATCTAGATTGGTTAAGTTTATTAAATATATTTAATATATACGATAATTCCAAATATATATTAAATTATCTGGATCAGCTATTTTTATTTATGTTACAAGACACTTTAATGTGTTCGTTGGATATTTTCAAAACAATTTTATGTTGTATAATGTTTTTTGGGTGATCGATTGTGAAATTATATATATTATTATATTTAGTCTATGAATATAGCTTTAATGCAATTTCAACACGATCTAAAAATACAAAAAAAGCAAAAACAATCCTAATACCCGGTATGATTCTATGACCCAAATTGGTGCCAACAATTAGCATCGTGCATAGGATTGGAATCAGTTAGGATCGTGCATAGGATCGATGGGATTGATTAGGATCGTTGGTGAGGTTGGGTAGGATCGTGGGCATGATCGTTAGGATTAGCCAGGATCGTTGGTAGGATGGATAGAATCGGTTCATTATCATCGTCACACCCAGTGTATCCCGCCCATAGAAAAACCATGAGCAGGACCTAGAGAGGGAAAGACGACGACAACTCATACCCAGAAAAGAGAGATGGGTAGGATCGATTTAAGCTACTTATTAAATTTTTTTTGCTAGTGTATATCTTATCCATATATTTTGTCATTTCATTAAGAATAGAGAACAAAACGACATTATAAAAGAAATATGTATGCATCTAAGAACACAAATTCTTGTGAGAGACAGTCTTTTTGAGAGACGATCTCTAATTGGATTGACCCATTATATATTGTTTTAAATTTATTAAGTAGGCATTAAAAATAATATAAATAGATATTTACGATAATAAAAGAAGGCATTAAGGATACGACAAATAAGCATTAAGAATAATATAAGTAGACATTAAGATACAATAAGTAGATATCAATCTTTAATGGCCTGTACTTGAGTTACGTCTCTCAAAGAGACGATCTCTCAAGAGACTAGCTGAATAACACATATTAAAGTAAAATCTTAAACAAATTTTATGGATTCTTAATATTTTTAAATTGAAAATGATCAAACAATAAACATAGACACAATACAGTTTATTAATTCTGCATATCTATAGAATCTTTCAATCATAAGATTCAATCCTACGATTCGATCCCACAAGTTTATTTCAATCCTACGTGGTGCTTGCCATGTATACTCACATTTGTTAAAATTATCTCTAGAATATTGTCTATTATCAAAATGTCAATTTTGAAAGAATTATTATTAAACACAAAATCAAAGATATCATATGGTGCATTGAAAATAGTGAAGTTCTAGTCTAAGTTCAAGTTTTAATTATTAAATTAATGAGCTATTTATGTGAACGACCGTCCCTAGGCGAGACGAACACAACAAAGAGTACATATTCTCATAGTACATTTTAGATGAGCTATTTAATTCGTACTTGACAGGTCTCGATGAGACCGTCTCATACAAAATTTATGTAAATTAAGTTCCTTTGTAGCAAGCATGCAAATATAAAATCAAAATGCATAGGGGGAAGGGGAGTGATCAAATGCACATTATAGGTTCCCGTTTTAAGAGCTACATAAACTATAAAGCCCTCCAAATACAATTTAACCAAGCACAAGTGCCCTTTGATACCCGTCTAACCCTTCCGCCCTCCGTCTCCTAATCAACTAATCACCGAACCAACATTTTTGTACAATGATTTGTACCATTTTCAACTCCTTTTCTCTTGTATAAACTATGTTTTACTAGGCCGCATCATTGCACTCATTTGGGCATGAAAACACTAGCCGAGACTTCATTGTTCAGGAGACTTGATAATTGGGTTTGTCCGACTTATTTCTCAGAGTGTGTGTTCACCATTGTAATTCCCTCAAAGAGCATGGTAGGGCATATACCCTAATGCATTCTTAATATTGGTTACCACATCGTGGCACCTTGTCAAAAGGGTTATCATATGATGTGAGATGTCTCGGGTAGGCTGTGGGGGGGCTTGATTTTCTGGTAACGGTTGTGGAGTAATTACCATGGGATTAACATGAGCACTATTAAACTGGGGCAAGAGGGGAAGGAGCGGGGGTTGCAATGGATGTGAAGAAACATTTAACCTTTGATTGTTACTAATATGCATAGCAACAGATGAAGACGGGGAAGATGATGGACCTTCATAAGACGATAACATTGAATTCCTAGACTCCAACTTTTGGCCTTGAAGACCTCCTCTAATATCATTACTATCTTTAACGTCAACCAAATTAAATCTGACCCGGGCTGCTCTTGCAGTACCTCCACCATTGTTGGGACCACCAATATCATCGCCTCCAGAGGGCTTCTTCAAGCAGGACTTCAACTGCGGCACAGACTGCTGTGGCATTGGAGTTGGGGCCATAGATCTTGATTCTGCTACCGAGTAAATCGGATTTACTGAAGATTCACTTGGGGCGTCTTCTACCTTGCTGCTGTTGGGCTGTTGAGATTCCAACGGCTTCAACAGAAACTTCACATTTGAAAACACAGATTTGCTTCCCATGGCATAGCGATAAGCAACATTTGCATCTTGTTTATAAAGGAATGCAACTCTGCAGGTGTTTGTTGAGTAGAAGACCCGACAATGCTTTAAGTCGATTTGGCCGAATCGAGCAAATCTTGCCTTCAGCTCTGTCATGGAAGGGAGAGAGGCACCTTTGCTGTACTTCATGATCAGAACCGTGGGCTCTTCGACCCTAGGTGGACGATCCATTTTCTTCTCATGCTGCTCTGTCTTCATATGTTTTGGATGTGAACTTGGTGCCCCAGCCACCTTGACTTTTGCCACCGCCTGCTGTTGAACTTCTGGGTTTTTAAGTAGGCCCTTCTTTTCAGCACTCAAAGATTTAGCTTCACTTATTTTCTTGGCCCTTTTTGCAGCTCTTTCCTCCTGACGCTCTGAAGGGATTCTCTTCTGCGCTTTTACAGGATCCTCTTGTTTAGCTGAGAGCCTCTGCAGTTTTAGAGAAGATACACCTTTACTGCTCTCCATAGGTTTGTCCACAGGTTCAGAAGATTTGATGGCATGAGCCTCATTAGGTACAGATTCGATAGGGGTTGGAGCACTGGAGCTTTTCAGATAGACGAGGGACCGGAATTTCAGGAAATACTGCCGAACAATTGCAGGTCTATTCATTTCTATACCATGGACAGGATTCTGAGCAAGGCCTCGTAAATCAGCCAATATCTGTGATAAATCAGACTCGCTGTCCAATGATGGCAACCCCGCTGGTGGACAAGAGTTGGTTGCTTCATACTCCTTTTTCCACTGGCTTACTCGAGAATCCACTCTAAACGAAACAGGAGACTCAGTAGGCATTCCTGCAGGTTTAACCACCCCACCAGACACAACAGAATCTCTCTCCCCAAGCTCTATGCTCCTTTGACCATCTTTCTTCTTTATTTTCTTCATCTTCTTCTCTGGACGGACAGATTTCTCAAAGCCCTGTTCTCCAATAGGGCGTTTAGCAGCCTTCTTTTTCTTCTTCATCAAGCTATCTTTTACGCCAAGATGGCTGGAGTCAGTTTTCTTAAGGCTGCCAATTTCTTTCTCTGGAACCTTCTCGTGCACATTGTCTGTGACAACACTAGACACCAATTCTTGTGATCCAGAAGGCACCATCACATCAAGACCTGCACAACAAAATATCCAATATTAAGTTCCAAAGAGACAATATCAGGTCACTCCCTATTAAGCAAGAAAGTAAAGTAGGACTATTTCCAACCTGCAGTTGGTGCGTTTTTTGTTGTTCCAGCACGAGCAGAATTTGCCACCTGATCCATTATAGACGCTTCACCCAGCCCATCATTGAGGACATCTGAACCTCTTTTCTGGAACACATAAGCAGCTGCAGCTGTATCAGATGTTCTATCCTCCAATGCAGAAGATGAAGAGGAGCTTGCATGACTTGGAGCGATTGGTGCTGTCTTCAAGACACCTATTTCATCTCTGCGCTTAAAAAGGTATCTATCCTTTTTAGACTGCTCCTTGGTTTTTGTAACTTTAGTGCTCTTTCGACCACCAAGAGTATCCGCCATGACTAACGGGCCACTTAAAGGAGCTGGAAAAAGGAAAAATACAAAACACAAAATTAGCTACGACAAATTCAAGTAAACCTCACACCAAAACCACACAAACTTCTGTATGAGGCTCGAGCCTCCCAGAAAATTTACAACATTAAAAACTCTAGCATGTCTAAATAGCTAAAAGACAGCAATATGAACACAATAATGCAATATCAATATTCGAATACTCTCTCCATCCATCTTATTTGTCAATTGGTTAATTTAAGACCCAAAATAATTGTTAAATTTGTAATTATAGTCGATCAAAGCATCTAATAATTATTATGCAATCAAACCAAAATTTTATTTGTCAAAAGTCCATCAATGACATTTTGCATTCCTAAAATGTGATTAATGATATGGGGCAAATGGAGTACAATATATGCGTCACGCAAACTGAAAAACTAGAGCTGGCAACCGTAATCATGAAAAGCTTGGCCAGTTAATGCCACTAGAACAACAAAGCAAGGGACTTGACCTGTAAAGCTTCAAAAGGCTAAAACCTATCATGAATCTTATCAGGTTCTCACAAATTCGACATAGTTACAAGTTTCTCTTTTCAGATGTTACTTCCACAGTTCCACCACTAGACACTTCAATTTGAAGTCATTTCATTTACTTGAATCATTTGAGTCATACCACCAAGAATATCACAGTAAAGTTAAATAAAAAATAGCTAGTCTAGTTACAGCAATCTCCAAATTTCTCAACCAAAACATTCGATTACCCCAATGCTATGATCCCACCTTTGGGGGGTTTGAGGGGATTGTATATGTAAACAATTTTATCCTTGTTAGTAATAGCAAAGAGATTGTTTTCAATTAACCCTTAGTAGCAAACATCATATGTTCACATAAGTTTCTCAACCAATTTAACATAAAGTGCTGATTAATTCGCCTTTGGTATTCACAATTCGCTCAAATTGGTCCAAAAATAGTCCAAAACCGACCATATTTTCCTTTTCCTGTTGGCTATTCTTGAGGGAATAAGGGAATCATGTGACACTACTGAGAACAGTAAGCAATACAGTTCAGATAAGAAACAAGAGCATGTTTATAATAACATAGAGATATCCAGATAGTAACAGTTTACAATATCTATGTTTAGTAATCAAAATCTCGAAGATTTTGTCTGCTGATTGAACAGTTCAAATTACTCTTATTTATAACGTACCACAAATTCTTTCTTAGAACAATCTACATAATCAATATACCACAACACTGCCACAGCCTAGAGCATCAAATTTAAAAACACCAACACAGCCAAGCAGCCCAAGGATATATATTAAAGTATAACCATCCCATGATGATTAAAACTTAATTGAAGTAACCAAAACCAACAATTTGCATTTCAACTTCATTCATAAAACAAACACAATGAAGTTACTTGTTTTCTAGAGCAGGCCTGATCTAATTAAAACATCTTTTCCACTCCTGATCACTTACACATAACCAAATAAACGTCGACACCAAGGTCCCATTGCAATTGAAATCAAGAACCACGAAGATAATAAAGATAATACACGTCAATATATTTTGTTTTAGTTGAACTCATCAAGTTCTTGTGATATACTGATCTGAATTATAGTCGGAAATTGAAGTTCAAATGTTGTAGTGATTGTTGTCAAACATTTGTTGATTAAATGTTAAAAATACAATTGGAAGTTTGAGTGGAAATGTATGCCATGACAATGGAAGAAAGAAGTAGATGAAACATGAAAGAATATTGGTTTTCAAGGATTAATGGCGGACAAAGATTATTTTTATATAAATAAATGAATCTAATATTAATATGAATATAAATAAAACCACTTGGATTACTACATACACTGCCACCACATATAATGCCATGTCAAATTAGTTGTAGATTTTTTTATATTACTAAATCACTAAATCTTGATTTCGTTGGTAATGAAAATAAATGAACCCTAAGTTTGACCCTTTGTTTTAAAAAGCGCGCCTCAGGCACGCCTAGGCGCAGGGCGCAAGGAGGCGCTAGCTAAAACGCTTCAGGTAGTCCAGGCGCAGCGCATACACAAAGGCAAGTCAAAAGGCGCGCCTCACCTGCGCCTCCACCGCCTCACGCCTCGAGCGCCTCCACCGCCTTTTGAAGGATGGTTTGACCCAATGTTTGGGTTTATTGATGGAATGACCAAAGTTCAACCTAACTAAAACAAATTTTACATTCTTTAATCATGTGCCGGAACTTTAACTTTGCAACTAATAAGTACATTGCAAACTCTCTTAAAGCCAATCCATAAGTTGAATGTGTACATTAACCATGCCAATATGCAGTGTCTCCCTCATGGTTGATCCTGAACTCGTCTAGCCAAATGCCATCATCCTGAGATTCATCATCTTATGTAACATGCTATGTGCAAGAAAAGATCAAGCCCTTTTCCAAGACCCTTTTTCTCATAAGAAAATTCAAGAAAACACATCTGGGCTAAAATGAGGGATCCTTAACCAACAATAGTTATTGCTAAAAAGTTAAGACTACTATTATAAAAATCATAAACAGTCCAAAGCTTGATTGTGCCTGATGAAAAGACTTCATAATTCCAATAACAACAATTTATTTCAAGAAGGCATTTCTCGCCTATCAGAGGTGGCATCTTATCAAATGTCGAAATAGGTTCATAGAAATATTAAGTTACATCCAATCAAAGTACAAATTATAAACTACAGCACTGCATCGCAACCGCATTGTAACGATTTTTTAATTTCACCACAACCACAATATTGGATGTGACAACTGTGAAACCAACCGAATTGACCACAAAAATAGTTTTGCATGTATCACAAATTACAATACTATAGAGTCTTGGATGTAAATTTGTTCAACATTCTACAACTCAAATAATAATAATAATAAAGATGAAAGTAAATATAAGTTTACAATTCATTAGCAGTGATAAAAATATCACAACGATCAAAAACTTCAAGCCATTCAAATTAACAAAACAAAAAAGAGAAATAGATAACTCAAAGATTGAATAGGGAAGCCGTTCAACTTTGGTCGATACTTGTTCGGACTTCCGATCAAATGAGCATTTCAAATGCTAAAAACTAGTACAATCATTGTGCAGCAAACTAATGATATCATCTTGTGCTCAAATAAGAAGCTAACTCCAAAAGTAATTACCAAGGATCAAGGCATCATTTTGCAAATCTGATTCTCCTCAGTATCCACACAAACATTTAAATTTTGCAATGTTCGGCAAATGCTAAGAAACTCACATATAATGGGAAAATCATAATACAATTTCTAATCTAAGTTAATCATAGTTGAACTCATGCCCGATAAAGATAATCTTCCAGCAAAAAAGGAATAACAACTCAAAAGCAAGCCCAATGGGAGCTCAAGCATTGTAGCCACTCAATTGCAAATCAACAAAAGTCGCAAGAGCAGAGCCCAAAATCCCAATGGACATAAGATGAACAAGAAAATATCAAACAAAACAAGGCAGGAAAGCTATACCTCGAGAAGGTCCTTTTTCAAGTAATCTAGGTGAATGGGGAATTAAAAGCTTGAGCATACGTCTCATCAAACTCTTCGAATTTGGATCTACGATAAGCAAGGGTGATAGCTTTGTATTTAATAAAATCAAGGTTCTTAATTTCGCCATTCATTGGAGCCACGGCCAACTGCTGTATGAATGAAAGGGTGTCCTTAGGCTGGAAGCTATCTCTTGCCTTCTGAATTTGGCTCACTGAATAAATAGCACCAGGTTCGTAATCCACAACATCAACAGCAACATAACCATAAACATTTGCAGGGCGGAAGTTGGATGGATTCCGGCAGTAACAACTTAAACCAAGAGCACTCCTCCGACTTACCTCATCTACAGAGTCCTCAACAGCTCTAACAAAATTCTTTGAAGTAGTCTGCTGTGCTTTCTCAGCATAGTGTGGGTCATATGGAACAAGTTCTGTGGGATCAAACCACCCATAACTGCTATCACCGAAAAACGCAACCAACATATGCCCATGCCTCCTCGTTCTTCGAACTGAAGAGTTAGCCAAAGCTTCATCAAACAGATGCCCCGGCCACCACGGATGCGATTTCACCTTACCCCATACCATGTCACCAATTTCAAACCTGTCATCTATAGTCTTCAAAGTTCCAACTCTCATTTCATCATCCACATCATTCACATCCATCTTCTTATTCTCCTCTTCCCAAACACCTTTCCACCTCATTCTATCATCAGTAGTCGCTCCATCCCCTTGACCACCAAACCCCATATTGTTCCTAACGGCCTCATCTTCTTTAACCTTCACCTCATTTTTTCCCTCATCATTCTCCAAAAAAACCCTAATTTCCTCCACACCCTTAACATTCTCGAAATTCCCAATTTCCTGAATGTAATCAGAACCCCCACCCAAAACCCTAGCTTCAGTCATCTCCATTTTCATCCCCCGCAAAACCCTAGTTTCATCAAATTCAATTTGCCCAACATCTAAATCTTCCCTAGAAGAAACCCTAATATTCCCTTTTATACCTAAATCGTCTACCCTCTCATCTTTAGCAGTATGCCCATTATTCGAAACTTTAGAAACTTCAGATGTCGAAATAGCGTTTCTTTCCAAATCAAAGTCGTTTTCCATCACAGATACCATAGAATACAACAAACTATGTCCAATAATTCATATGAATCAACAACAAACTAAATTAAGCGATGTACAAGTTGAAATAATAAAAACGAACCTTTTAGTTATCAATGCAAACACCAATACATTCCGAGATGATGAAGGAGGAAATAGATAGAGTACAAACTTTGGGAGCGCGAAAGCAAAATGTGTGAAGATGTAAAGTGAAATTTGAGTGAATTGAAATTTGGAAGTGAGATAAAGAATTGGGGAGGAGAGAGAAACTGAGAGACTTTTGGGATTAATGGTTTCGGTGTTTTTATTTTTTAAGAAGTAATTTTGAGTAGTTATTGGTAATTCTCTGGTAGGTTTTGTTGTATTTTTTTTTTAATTTTTTATCGATTTTTCTACAAGAATTTATATTTTTAATTAATTGTGAATGATTTAAACTAGCAGATTACGTATTACAAATTGTGATTCTTTTTAAGTAAATTAACAAAAAATGAAGAAAAAACAAAGTGAAATAACAAAAATTTTTACAAAAGTAAAAAAGTTTAAAATGTCCATTTCCGCACAGTCAACCCTCTCTCCCGAAAATTTGAAACAAATAGGAAAAAATATCTAAAAATGGGGATGTTTGCACTTAGTAACAGCCAACATATAGCTGTTCAAAAGCGATCCGATCCGGAAATCTGAACCGAAATCGAAATCGAGAGTAAATCGACCCGAAAATGTGTTCTTTTTTTAGGTTTATCAAACTGACAGTACTCAAACCAAAGTTGTACCCAAACTGAAAACAGAAAAGATGAACCCGAGCTGTAACCGACACATAACCGGTAATCGAGATTACCCGAACCTAATAATGACCGACCCGAGTCATATCCAACCCGAATCATGCTAGAAACTGAACTTGACCCGGCTAAAACCGACTTAATCCGAACGAATTTTAGATCGAACTGTTGTAAACCTGAACAATTTTCAACATAGAAGTATGATAGACTCATATTCAATCGTCTTATTAGTTAACTAGTATAAAAACCCGTGCAATGCACGGTTATTAGTATTAAAATATAAAAGTATTATGATTTTAAACATTTATATAATTATTTATTAAATCTATTAAGTTGGAAGCCCTTATAATGGGGTGCTGCTATTTACCTTTGACTTTTTTTAGTTTTATCTACATTGCTCTAGTTTTCTGTTAAATGTTTTTAGCATATATAGGGGTGTTGCTATTTACTTTTCTCCTTATTTACTTATATAAAATTTTGGTGTTTTATTTCAATCAATTAATCAATATAGTAGAAATATAATAAAGTATAATGCCATATTATAAAATAAAATGAACTTTACCTTATTTAGTGCAATAATAAATATAGCAATAAATCAATTTAATTATTCCATATGGAAAATCTTTGTAAGGATGTCATATAGAATTTTCCAAGCTTTTTAGTAATTGTATAATTGCTCCAGTTTTCTGTTAAATGTTTATAGCATATATTGGGGTGCTTCTATTTATTTTCCTCCTTATTTAGTTGAATAAAATTTTAATGTTTTTTTTTTTTCCAATCAATTAAGCTAAAATTGATATTAAAAACTGATATTAAGCTAAAACCAGAGTATAAAATTGATTCTGGGCTATTTAATTACTATAAAAACTGATATTAAAAGAATTTTTTGTAAACAAAATATACTATTATATTACTAACTATGTTATAACTTATAACTGATATTTGATTATTCATCTTTTATTCAAAAAATTAAAATATTACATAATTATTTATAATTTGTTAATCTTATCAAAAAATCATCTTAATGGGATTATTTCTATCAAAGAGATTAATAAAATATTCACTGATATGTATCAAGTTGCAAATATCACTTCTTTTCACAAAATATTCACAATATGTGTGTAGAAACTCATGATTTTAGAGTAACCAATATATGTAGTAGAATCTAATTGCCATAATAGTCAATTCATTTGAGGTTTCAATATAAACAAAATTAACATGCTTACAATTTATTCGCTCATTATTTTTTTTTTTGTATATTCATTGATTTTGGTTTAAAACTCTGCTATTCAATTGAAAAAATGATTTTCCGTTTTTAATTTTTATTCAATCAATCAAAAAAAAATCAAATTGTTATCTTATTGACGCAATATAACTTTTTTTTAATCAATCAATGAAAATTTTTTATTGACTATTTAATCTAATCCTTTTAATACAATTTAATATCACATTAAAAATTGATTGTTGGATTTTCTTATTTAACGTATCAGTTAAATAACATAATTTCCTTTCTTAAACATGTATCAATTAATTATTAATGACTAATTACTCATATACTGTTATCCAATTGAGGCAATTTAATATCAAATTAAAACAAATTGCTAGATTTCCTTATATAACGTATTAGTTAAATGAGTACAATTTAATACTTAATTTGCTTGGTCAGCATATTCATCTAATCAAATTTATCCAATTGTCAAAATCATTCTGGTTGCGACATTTGTCATTTTTCTTCATCTTTATTAAAATAGGATAGAAACCCGTGCAATGCACGGATTTTTTAATACGTTGATATTTTAGTGAAATTTTCTACGAACAAAAATATTAAATGAAGGTGCGTGATAAATTATTACATACATACATTGTAATTAAAAAAAAAAGAATTAAATATAAAAAACACAAAAAAGGTTGTTAATAAAGAGTTTATAAGTTTTGAAACACCTGTTTATATACTACATTCTTAGTACAATGACATATTTTAAAATCCTGCCGTTTTAAATTTGTAGAAATTTTGTCTCAGTTGTCAAAATCTCTGGTCATAAATAAATTAATCACTATACTATTATTGCCATAAATAAAAAAATTACTAGTCAAAATCCCTGATCTCACTGTTATTATTGCCATATTGTCATATAATTACTAAACTAAACATTAAAAATCCTTGGTTAAGTTTACTCCTGCCGTATTTAGGAAAAGATTCCTGGTCATATAATTACTATACTAAACATTAAAAATCCTTGTTAATAAATAATCCTGCTATATTTAAAAATTCCTGGCCATAAATACTCCTGCCAAAAATACTAACCAATAAAAAAATTACACTTGTCACTCTCATATTCACTTTGACTTTTTCATCACTATACATTAAAATTAATATAGTGTATGATGTAATAAGTGTTAGATATTTTAATAAATTTACTTTTATAAATACATAGTTTCATATATTTAGAGTTAATAATCAATAGTTAATGTATACTTAACTACTTTTAATCAAATTAGATGAAAATTGATAGAACTTTATATGTTTAATTTCCGGTCAAACAAGTAAAAGTAACAAAGTAATAACGATCACTAATTGATTTGTATTTTTTTTTAACTATTTTGCTATAAGTAAAGGGAATCTGGTCATCAATTAAAAAAATGACTAAATACTTAGTTTAATTGTGATTTGATCGATAGTAATTAGTAATACGTAGCCGAATTTTGTAATAAAAAAAAAATCTGAACCTGATTTGTACCCGGCAAAACCGAACCAATTATTAACGTGACTACCCGAGACCGATTGACACTCGACACGAACTTCAACCGACACCGAACTGATGCTAACCCGATAGCTCGAATAACCGATCTTCAACCGAACCGTGACTAACTGCCCCGACCCGAGTATAATTCGGCGTAACACGCAACCGAAAAATAATCGATCCGAAATACAACCGAACCGAATGACACCCGTCCGAAACAGACTCGATCATCCGTAAGACTTTTGACTATTTTTGACCTCTAGTCTTTGTTAGCGGTTAGTAACAGCGAACATATGCGAGCTAAAAACAGCAGATCCCCATGTTTAACCAGGTTTTAGCTTTTTTCGCTGCGAACAAAGCTAAAACCTGGTCAAATATGGGGATCTGCTGTTTTTAGCTCGCATCTGTTCGCTGTTACTAACCACGAACAAACACTGGAGGTCAAAAAAATCATAAGTTTTTGTTCGCTATTAGGAGAACAAACTCTTTGACTTTTTTTTGGCCTCTAGTCTTTATTCGCTATTACTGACAGCGAACAACCCCAAATCACAACTTTGATAAAAAAACTGCTTATCTTGGAAATTATTTTGCAAAGTTTGCTATTGTATGAACTTTTTTATAATTTTTTGCTTACTTGTTTCAAATTTTACCTCCGCCCACCCCACTTCCACCCCTTATGTTAGATTTGCCATCCTATTTCCTACCTCGACCCACCTGATATCTGGTATTAGGTGATGATGAAAAATTATGAAAAAATAAAATAAAATTTACGATCAACGTTACATTATGAAAGGAATGACGTGGTACATCTCATGACACTATGATTCATTTTCATTACTAATTTATTATCATTCGGTACCAACAATCAAACGGGTGATTGATCGGACAAATTATATATACCGCAAGCACACGGTGAACATGTAGCTGCGGGTCGAACACAAGGAGACAAGCTAATTCAAATTGTAAGCTTTATGATTAACAAGACACGGGTTAAACATAATGTGTGGTTGGATTCTAGTTCTATGATGCAAATAAACTAATGCAAAGAATAACAAGGGTGTGATAACAATGATATGACAAACTCTATGGCGTCGGGCGTCGCCTAATTCTAACATAGAGCAATTAATCTTATGATTGTATAAAATTGAGCCATCGATATAATTGAACGTGATCTAATTAACCTCAAGCTTCCACTTTATTGGTTAATACCGATTTAAGACCACCTAGTATTAATTCTCAAACTTTCGTTCTATTGCTTAAACTAGAAGGAATTAAACTTAAGTATATCTCAATCCTAAGTTAATCCTAATCTCAAACTTCTATCTTATTGAAAAGGTTAACAAAAAATGTTTAAACTGAGATTCATTAAGTGTAGGTTCAATTATAGACTCAAATCGACACAATCAATCGATAAAATATCAATCTATGCTTCGAATTAGAGATTATGCTCTAACCCTAGATAAGAAAACTACTCATTATGCATAATTATTAAAAACATGCAATAAATAATTAACATAAACATGAAAACGTACTAATTGGATGAATGAAAACGTAAATTGCAATAACCCAAAATGTAACAAACGATGTTCATCAAGGGAAAGCTTCAATGGAAAACTACTAGGTTCTAGAGAAAGATTACAGAATGAAAAACTAAAACTCAATGCTCAAAACTGAAAACTGGATCCCCTCTGAAATGGCAACCGCCACTTTATATAGTGGCTCAAAAAATTAGAAAAGAAACCGTCAGGAAACTGCTCCGAATAATAAAGCGACGATTGTTGCTCAATAGGCGACGAGTCGCAAAGTTTCTTCTGCAGTGCAGTTTGTTGATTGAGCGATGAGCGTCGCATTGGTGAGCGACGACTCGTCGCTTTTCTTATGTAAAATTCATGGGATCAGCGATACGAGTGACAATCGTTGCATATGGGCGACGACTCGTCGCTTGGCCTCTGGTGTCCATTTTGCCTTGATTTCTTCGTTGCTTCTTCATTGGGAGTAGAGGTGTTCAACGGGGCGGGGCGGGTCGGGTCAAAATTTAAATGGACCGGGGCGGGGCAGGTCATGTCAAATGATAAACGGGCCGGGGCGGGTCAAGCCCATTTAAATTTGACCCACTTTGACCCTTTTTTGAAAAGTTCATAGAATAGCTTTTTTTTTATTTTACTTTATAGCCCATTAGGTCAACTTACTTATGTATATAATAATATTATTTAAAAAAATAAAAAAAAAAAGTGGTAAAATTTTTTTCCCGCAATTAATATTTATAATTACCCGACCCTTTACACCAAGGCCCGTTAATGACCCCGACCCGCTAATGACCCGTTAAAATGTGACCCGACCCTTGACCCGTTGGGTCGACCCACCCCATTGAACACCTCTAATTGGGAGTACTCTTGTCTCTTGGCATGATTCCTTCACTTTGCAAAGGGGTCTTAGGCCATTTCTCTAGGCCTTCACCCTGTTATTACTCCAAAATCTAGTAAAGCTCTAATTTTGCCTCAAAACTCATGCAGAACACAACAATAAACTCATGAGACAAAGTTATCATAAATCACTAAAAAATACTACCTAAAACCAACTAAAATTACGTATAAGGAGCATGTGTTCTTATTGAAAAGTTAAGTCCAAGCGTCCAACTTAACACACGATTATTCTCATGACTAGAGATGTTCAATGGGGCGGGTCGACCCAATGGGTCAAGAGTCGGGTCACATTTTGACGGGTCATTAGCGGGTCGGATAATTATAAATATTAATTGCGGAAAAAAAATTAACCACTTTTTTTTATTTTTTAAAATATTATTATATACATAAGTAAGTCGACCCAATGGGCCATAAAGTATAATAAAAAAAAGCTATTCTATGAACTTTTTAAAAAAGGGTCAAAGAGGGTCAAATTTAAATGGGCTTGACCCGGCCCTGCCCATTTTTCATTTGACATGACCCGCCCCGCACCGGCCCATTTAAATTTTGACCCGACCCGCCCCGCCCCGTTGAACACCTCTACTCATGACTCACCTTGTGATGTTATCTTTTTGAAGATCATTTACCTTACTTTGTAGATGTTCTCCTTATTTTCGGTTTTTTGTTTTGGTGTCTTCTATTCTATAATATGTTTGGATCTTTTTTCCTACATTTCACTCTTTACCATTTGTTTCAAATGGCTGAAGTTCTGATCGTTCCGTTCAACCTTGAGTAGGGGTGAGCATAATCGGATATCCGAAAACTGATATATCTGATATCCGATTCGATCCGACTCGGATATCTAATATCCGATATCCGATAATATTCGAATCGGATATTCGAGATATCCGATGCCTATGAGAAAAAGTTAAAAATTTCCAATCGGATATTCGAAATATCCGATATCCGAATTTAGTCAAAATAATTTATTTATAAAATTATAATTTTATTCTTATGAATAACGGATATCCGAAATTACTTATAATATGTGGATATACGATATTTGATATCCGACTATCCGAAATAATTTCGGATATCCGATATCCGACAATTCAAAAAAATGTCGGATATTCGGATATTCGAATCTACAAATATTGATATCCGAATTTTCGAATTGGATATTTGATCCGAATTGTAACTTCGAATCGGATATCCTAAAAATCGAATCGAATATCAAATCGAATCATCGAATAATCAGATCATCAGATAGTTTTGCTCAGCCCTAACCATGAGGCTCATTCTAAATATTTTTTTCCTTTTAGGAAAAGTTGTCGAAAATAATTCCTACTTTTTACGTTTTCTTGTGAAGAACCCATACTTTATTCATGAATAATCCGAACTTTTCACTGTATTTGCTCACAGCACCCCGTTCATAAATTTGACCGACTACAGTAGGTGATAGAGTCGTTTATCACATGTTCTCTTCCTTCTTATTGTTGTCATCTTCTTCCCCCTTCTTTCTCCATTTCTCCATTGTCAAACCAAAGTTTAGGTAAGAGAAAACTCAATTCAACCTTACTAAAAATTAAGAATTTTCATTTCAAGAATATTAGAAATTCGCACATTTAAGCCGATAATAGTACCGAAACCTCCACGAGAATAGAAGCTTACCATTTTTATGAAGAGCAACAACAAAAACAACCAAATTCGAACTTCCTTCTTTGAATTTGGGGGTGAAATAGTAAGCAAATGAAAATGTAGGGTTTATGGGATGAACCTAGAATTTAGGGATGAAATGAATTTAGGGTTTTTTTGCAAGTGTAATTGAATGCAGAAGAAGGTTATTTAGTTAAAGACATTCAAATCAGCTTTCGATCGGCTGTAGCCAGTTAAATTTACGAAGGGGGTATTGTTAGCAGTTACAGTGAAAAGTTCGGATTATATATGAATAATCAAAAGTAGAGGTTATTCACAAGAAAACGCAAAAAATAGAAATTATTCTCGATAATTTTTCCTTCTTTTTATAAAAAGTTGCTTATTTTTATTTACTACTAGGCACTAAAGTTATAACAAACTAGTATAGAAACTCGTGCAATGCACGAATTTGTTAGTGCAAAATATATACAAAAGCAGTTTCAAATAATAATGTAAGTAGTAACTACTGTATTAAATTTACCAAATACATGATTTTTTAAATCTAAACATAATTACTGACGTTTATTTTAATTAATTACCTAATATATAACTTTTTTTTTCATTCAATTAAACATATTAAATTTGAAGTTAACTAAATAGAATTACTATAGTATATCATACAAATACTTTACCTAATTTAGCTTCAAACTTAAACAAAAAATATTAGATTTTAAATTTGATAAATATTGTCATGACTTTTTAAATGATAACACTTGAAATTTTCCAAGACTTTTATAGTATTGTATGATTTCATTCAGTTGAACATATTAAAATTTTAAAGTTAACTAAATAGAATTACTATAGTATATCCTACAAATACTTTACCTAATTTAGCTTCAAACTTAAACAAAAAATATTAGATTCTAAATTAAATGATGACACTTGGAATTTTCCAAGACTTTTATAGTATTGTATGAAGTTAACTAAATAGAATTATTATAGTATATCCTACAAATACTTTACCTAATTTAGCTTCAAACTTAAACAAAAAATATTAGATTCTAAATTTGATAAATATTGTCATGCCTCTTTAAATGATGACACTTGAAATTTTCTAAGACTTTTATAGTATTGTATGATTGTATGATCCTACAAATACTTTAATTTAGCTTCAAACTTAAACAAAAAATATTAGAGTTTAAATTTGATAAATATTGTCATGCCTCTTTAAATGATGACACTTGGAATTTTCCAAGACTTTTATAGTATTGTATGATATGATGTACAGAGATAATCATTAATCATATATCAGATAATTGGAGTTATGGAGAGAAAAAATAAACTTAATTATTATCGAATGTAAAAGCCCATATTTATAGAATAAGCTAAGTATAAATAAAATACTATCTTCTTAAATTAACAATATGGAAAAATTACCTTGAGTAATACAACCTTTTGTTAATTTCCTTATAATACTACCAACTATTGATTAAACATGAAAATATCAATTTAAAGAGTTGTTTTCCCAGAAAATTCATAACATGTTAAAAATCAAACTGTAGGTGATTATAAGACAAAAAAAGTTGGTATATTAGTTAATAAACTAAAGTTGTTAATCAATAGTTGATATTATTGTAGGAAAATTAACAAAATGTTGTATTATTTACGATAATTTTTCCTATATAATACTCCTCCCCGTTCTTTTAAGTTCTTTCACCTTATTATAATGGGTTGTTTCAAAAGTTCTTCGACTTTAGAATCCTTTCTATTTTTGAAAATTTTTCATCCCACTTTTACTCCTTAAAAATCTCTTTTTTCTTACTACACCCTACTATTTAATTATTTTCTCTTATACTTCAAATACAATCAAGACTTCACACTACTATTTAATTATTTTCTCTCTCATACTTCCAATACAATCATTACTTTACACTACTATATAATTGAAATAATACCCACTATAACCCAAAGATTCTATCTATCTACCTTAATATTTGTGAAAAATGCAAAGTGGAAGAACAAATAAGATTGGATGGAGTAGTATGTACTTAACAAAAGAATAATATATTTAATTTTATATCAATGATAATATATCATTAATATTAGGTAGTATTTGAGAAACAAATGAGTTTTTTTAGTTAGTTTCTGACAAACAATTTATTTTTAGTTTTTATATTATAAGGTAAATTGAGGAAACAAAATTAGATAAAAATTAAACTCAAATGCTTATCTAAGAAAAATATACTTAGAATTGTAGACTTAATAAACCCTATGATAGTAAAGATAAAAAAAACAAGACCAGAACACATTTATCACCTTCAACCCATTTGACCCAAAATTGAAATGAATAAGCAAAAAAACAAAAACAAAATTCAAAAATAGAAACATTTTGAAACTTTTTTCCAAGATAAGCACTTTTGCTCCTGAGCTGAGATTTTGTACCTGTTCGCCGTTAATAACAGCGAACAAAGGTAAATGTTCAAAAAAGACAAAGAGGGGTGTTTGCTGTTACTAATAGCGAACAACCACTTGAGTCAAAAAATAGTGTTGATGTTTGTTCGTTGTTAATAACAGCAAACTGACTCTTTGACATTTTTTACTTTAAGGCCCTGTTCACTGTGGTAACAACGAACATATTCAAACTTAAAATCAGGAGCAAAACTTCTTATATTGGAATAAATTTTAAAATGTTTCTATTTTTTTGATTATTTTTTTTGCTTAATTCATTTCAATTTTTCATTCATCTTTGATAGTATTATTCAATTCAATGCTCTAAATAAGTACTCGTATATCGTAATTGATAAAGGAAACGAACTTTCACTGCCGTATCCACATATGGAGAAAATATCTCACACAAAAATACATAACCCTCTCATTCAGAGAATCATATTACATACTACAAGCTGCACATAATGAGCCCAAATGAACCATTTGACTATTTTATACATAACTTCCAATTGGTATTCCTCTGCATGTCTCGATTTTGAACTCGGAACATTTTTTTCGTAATTATAATTTTCGGATCAAAAATTTTGTAAAAAACGCAAAACAAAATTGAAATTCACGAAGAAATGGAATCAATCACAACGAAAGCTAGCAACATTCCCTACTTTAGAATCATCAGACATTGTCCTCTTTAGGAGTTGGGGTCCCTGCAAGCCAACCCCATACACCACCTGAACCCTGCTTCTGCTTTGCATTTAAAGCAGCTTGTTCAGAGGCCGCCTTCTGTCTGCGCAAAAGTTCTAATTCTTTCTCTAATTGCTCCATTGTTTGTAGCTTTTGTCGCAGTTCAGCAACATCCACCTGATATCCAAGTACCGACAGATAATGACTTTTTATGATCAAGCTCCAACTTTCAAGTACAACTCACCGGAAGATTGTAACAAAAACAGTAAGTAAAGCTCATGATAGTTCCTTGTCTAACAAATATAATCCTAGGGAATATAGACAGAATTTTATGATCCTGATAGGACTCCAAGCACATCAATAGTCCAATGTGGGAGGAAAGTCATGGTCCTTGGTTATCTTGTCCGAAAACATCAAGCATGGATGTCATTTGTATGGATTAGATCCAGTTGGTGCAAAAATTATTGAATTATTCAAGTTGTCTTAAGAGGTCCAAGAAAGATCAAAGCAAGGGAAAACAAGTTGACGTTCACGCCCATCTACAACAAAGCGCTTACAAACGCATTTCCCACGTTTATCATTACAAGGAGTTCAATTGTAATAATGGGTGTTGATGAAGCAACAAAGGACGGCACATTTATAATTTACGTGGACAGAATACATCCAAGGGAGAGTTTAAGGAAGTATCCAGATATAATCCAATAACGGTAGATACTTATGAAGATATGATGTTCATCATTCATTTGAATGGCTTTTATGGTAAAGACATCAAAGATATGGATGTCACAAGTGCATGATTGATCATTGAATGACCAATAAAAGAAGTTACACGGTGCATTAAAAATGGGATTAAAGTCTCCACTTTGATGGAAGCAAGTTAGGGAGATATAAAATTGGAAACTCACATCAGATATGAACGCCCTAATACAAAAAAAAAAAAAATCTTCTTAATATCACTGGATCCAGTGGATGGATATTGGATACATACATATTGTGGAGAAGATTATCATCTCATCTCTGAAGGCTAGATTAATAGGTCACCTTCAAACGTTTTATTTGCATAAAATAAGGAAAAAAGCTAGGCAATTTTTTTCATTTATTTAAGGGCACAAAACCTAAAAAAGTTAATACTTGGGAGCACAAGCTAGAATCAATTCTAAATCACAAAAACCTCCAAAATCATCATACATACAATTCCACTATCCCAATATCATTAAAGCCATGTTTGTTCTGAGAGTAACTCTTTATGAGAAAAATAATGGTCGAATCAAGAAACCAAAAGTTGAGTATATATAATTAAGATTTAAGAGAATATACTTGTAAAGGGAAATAAATGGATGTAAAGAGACAAAGAAGAATCAGAGGAGGAATTGATCCTCTCATTTTGGGGGCAAATATTTACCGTAGTGGGACCGCCAACTGAAAATTGATATGGACTCAAAATAACAAAATTGACTTTGAGTATACTGGGTTACACTTTTATTTGACCATGCTTTTTCCATTATTTTTGCATCGGCCCATTTTCAGATTAAGAGTCAAGATATCTAGGTTAGGAAACACTAAATTTCGGTTGGGTTTCAGCCTTCAGGGTCAATTTTGGATAGAGTCATAGTATGAATTTATGGGGTCAGATATACACAACCTTAACCTTAAAATAATAAAAAGGTTATTTCCAATTCCATTATCCATATACTTCACATGGATAAGAAAGTGCACATAATTTAATGAGTCTTTATACTATGGTCCATTATAATTCAAACCAAAGTACTATAATCTTTGGCTCCATCAAGATTGAAAAACAAAAAAACAATCAAGCAAACAAAATTATCCTAACAAACTCACCTAGTAAAATCCACAAGATGTCATACACTCCCTAATGTCTCCTTAAAATTGCTCCTCAAAGGGATAGCATATTGATTAAGAAAAGTTAGGGAAGTGAGTATTTTAGTTGGGTATTGTAGGTGGGGTAATGCACTTAAGAGGGGTAACTATAGGTTTTAATATAAGAAAGAGAAATAAAGTGTAGGTATTGGTGGGGTATCATAGGTGGGGGTCAATAGTCATGTCCAAAATAGTAATGGGGAAAACTTGGTGAGATGGACTAAAATAGTACATGGGGAAAAATCAAGGGCAAGAGGGAGTAAGCCTTTTAGAATGAAGTAAATGAACACGAAACAAGTCTCACTGCCATACCTCAAGCTTGAAACATCTAGATTGTTCTGCAGCAAGCTGACCACGTACAGATTGGAGCTCCTGCAAACCAAAGTTTCAACACAAATTTAGAGCTCATCTATTGATTCAATGCATGTACTATTCTTAAGCTCATAATATCATACTAGCCCAGACAAAAGTTATGAAATGAAATGAAGAATGTCTAGCATCAAATGCTAAATAATTTCCACGTCGGTCTAAGATCTCCAACCAACGGCCACAGAGCTCAGACGCTTTTTCTTGTTTTGCTGTTTAGAAGAGACCAAAGGGCAAATAAACAAGAAGGTATGCACTTACATAAGCTGACACTACAATCCAGGTGCTTCAAATATTATATGGAAAGTTGCACATTTTTTAAAATGGAGGGAATGGGGCAATTTTCACCTCAATCCAATATTCCAAGTTGATCGTGAGCACCACTTGTTTCATCATAATCATTAGTCTAATTTGACTTCTTATGTTTATAACAGAGAAAATTACCCAATTGTCTAAAACAAAAGAGAATATATTGATGTATAATGACTTAACAAGCACTAGAAGAAAGTTGGTAAATGATAATTTATTACCTTAACAAGATCTGCATTTCGATTTTCTGCTTCTACTATTTCTTGCTTCAACTTCTGATTCTGCAATTTTTCTTGACTTAATTCAGATTCTAGCTCTTCATTTTCTTTTTTAAGCGCTGTCAGAGAATGAACTCCCCCATCCTTGCTTTTAACTTTCTGCACAAAACAAAGCAGCTGCAGAAATCATGTTGAGACCAAAGACAGATGTTCAAGAAAGTAAACAGGCTACAAAAACAACAGCAGTAGTGCAAGACATCAATAGAACTATTCATTGTCATGCAGAACTTTTTGCACATACCAGTTTTTCTGGCACAAAATAACGCCTCAGTATCATAGAAAAGAAATAATAAGTCATTAACCCAATGCCAGGAACCTCCCTCTTAGGCGGGGTCTATACAGGCTCAAATATATGCAACCCTACCCTTGTAATAACAAAGAGTTGTTGCAAGTGACCCTTGATTGCAAACAACTTCCGCAACATCAGGTACATAAGAAACACACATGAAATTAATATTGTGCTAAACGATTACTTTCATGTTAAAGTTCTTAAAATACCTCCCCATCAATATTGTCCATTACAATTTCCCTAATTCTTCCATCTTTCCCAGCATCCACTTCAGATGCATTTGTAGCATTATTCACAGCAGACACGCTGTCAGGTACAAGTGTTTCCACCATCTTTGTTTGCAAGGTAGATTTGTGGCTAGGTTTGAGAACGTTAACCTGTCACAAACACATGAAATCAAGATTAATAAATATACAAGAAACGCATGCTCATTCTGATTCAAAGTACAAGATCCTTTTAAACCAACCTCATTGTTGTAACGGCCATTATAACCTCCAAAAAGCAACAAGAGTATCTTCCCCATTGTATGAGCCAACAACCAAACTTAAACCCTGAAAGAGGGAACGACGTACGACGGTGTCTTGCATAAGAAAAATGTTAATAATGACTCATATACAACAATTACTCATACATGACCAAGAGCCTCAACCATAAAGTGATCATGCTGGGGCATGCACAACAGAAATGAATAGTAGCACAGTGGAATGTAGGGTGTAAGTTAAAATAAATATTCATATAATAAACAGGGCACCTCACTGGCAAGTGAAGACCGTCCTTGCACTGAAGTAACAACAGACCAGGCAAGCGTTGACATATTAAGAACAACAGTCTCAGAGGCTCCTGCCAAACCAAGAAATAAATTTACTTTAAATAACCATGCAAAATGTCAAAAATAATAGTTCTCAAATGGAGCTAAAGTGATCAGTGAAGACAAGTAAACTGATCATAATGTTTCAATTTCAAAAATGGAGCTTTCACAATTTCAATTTAAATGATAGTAGACAAATAAATACCACTTTTATTATCACCGCCTCCAATGATAAACCAATTTTCTCCAATAGTGACGCCTGCATGTCCAGCACGCGGAGTGGGTATATCACCTTGTTGGGTGGGTCTTGACCATTCCATCTGCATGATCACAAAGGATGATGATGAAAATAGATCAAGCAACAATTTACGATACTTTCACTCACATAAATGAAGACTTACAGCTTGCAAATCAAGAACATGCAAATCATTGAAGCAAGCAGCATGAGAACCACCACCAAAAATTAGGAGATAACGTTCTGCATGTACTGCAGCAGCATGATCAGACCTTGGAGAAGGAGGCACACCCCTATAATAAAATGAAAATCATTAATATGTACCAAACATTATAATAGTAAAGAGCAGGTATTATGTACAGTGCAGAACATGCATCCCATATACAGAGCAAAAAATGATAGCCTTTATATACATATCATCCTTTATATTGCATTTGCACCTTCTATTGAGATTTGAGCATTCTGACAAAATAAGGAGACTAACAGATACAAAACGACACAAAAAATCCCACTTACACAGCATCAAATTCATCCCACGTCATGGTTTCCAAATCAAGAAGATGAAGATCATTTAGAAGAGTTCTGCTTGCATTTTGACCACCAAAAATTACTAAGGTGGAGCCCACAAGGGTAACTGAATGACCCCCACGTGATACCTGGAACATATTTATGATCGTTAGTACGAATCAAGCAAAAAAACTAAAAGTATTAAATTCAATAGGTCACCTTAAGTTTAGGAAGATATTCATTCAAAGTATAACAACCATATATGATATATCTACCAGCCTACGTAACCGTACAAGCCAGCAAAAGCTATAGGGTCATAATGTCTAGTTGTCTATACATCTTTGATCTTCAGGATCACAAATTGCTGAATATTTGAATACCATGACGATAAGAAAAAAAAATCCCACCTAGTCTTCACATAGATGGGGTCTCGGGGTGGAATTTATACAACCTTACTCTTGTTAATGATAACAAACAAGTTGTTTCTCATTGACTTCGTAACAAATATCAGCTACAACTTCACATAAATAAGAAGTGCATGTGATTTAATACGCCATTTTACCATAACACATGAGACAATTCAACAAAATTTTGGCTACACCAACCAGCAAATAAGCTTGTTAAATTCCAGATCTACTTCTAATAATAACTTCAATTATTCGATCAAAAAAATAATCAAAACAAAGACAATGTGTATCATATTGAACCAAGTCAACAAGCTATTAGAGATTATTGACTTGGGAATTAGATGGAATGACTAAAGTACACTAATCCCTCCGCTAAACTAGTTATATTTACTTTTTGCATAGTTTTCAAAGCATATCTATAAATACATGTCAAAAATATTATAAAAAGTATACATTAAAATTGTATGCATCAAGACGAATATGACAAGATCCCACACAGTGGCGGACTTATGTACAGGCCCACCCGGGCACGTGCCCCAGGCATTTTTTAAAAAAAAAATCGAAAAATCTACAGAAATTTGGGGTCATTTCTTGCGGTCCAAAATTTTGAAACAAGCCTTCAATTACTCCTCTCTCTCTCCCTCTTAAAAAACCTAAAAACTCTATGCAAACCCCACCATCGCACGCTCCACTGCCGCACTGCACCACCGCCGGATGCTGCTCCATCACAGACGCCTGCCGCCGCTGCTACCTGGTGTTTGACGTTGCTGCTAGGGCTGTACTGTAGGTGCTCGAAGGTTTTTGGTCTTCACGCAAACCCTAATCCCTAAAAATCAAAGTCTTGATTTTGTTGGAGGTATTTTCACTCTTTATTCTAAATTCTAATATTAATCTTGTTCTAATCTTTTAATCTTAGTATTAATCTTAAATTCTTAATCTTATTGACTTGTTGTTTTGTTTTAACCTTGATTTTTGAATTTATGACTAGCTTTTGGTTTGTTTGTTGAATTTATAACTAGCTGTTCTGCTGATTTTGAGGATCATCTGTTTATTATTATCATCATCTTAAACAAGAAGCTACTTGATGGGTTTTTTTGGGTGAAAGGGAAACTTAATTGAGAAAAAGGCAAGCATTTTTAGTTAGAATCGAAACCCACCTCATAAAAATCTTGTTATTATGTTTTTTTTGACTTATTTTTGTTGAATCCTCCAAATGTCTCATATATACTATGTGAGTTGATGATTTTGCTAGAATTTGTTGTAATTGATTATGTAACTTGTTAATAAGAGATTTAATTGTTTGGGTTTGATTAAGAGATTGAAATTTTTTCTGATTTTGGCTTGTAATAGAGGCTTATTTGGGAGGAGATGATTTAGAAGTGGAGGATGAGTACAAGCAGAAGTTTTCATGCTCATTTTGCGCAGATGAGTTTGACATTGTGGGTCTTTTCTGCCATATGGATGATGAGCATCAAATGGAGTTAAAGAATGGGGTAGGCTTTTCTGACACTAATACCACTGTATATCATATATATTCAAATCATAATATTGCACAATTATATGTTAGTATGTTATCCTATTTGCTGGGGACATGTTTATGCATAATAGAAATGTTTATTTTTTTTGGTTTATCATGGGTTAGTATGCTCTAGATAGTTGTGTATGACCCCTACAAATGTATCTTGATTAAAGTTTCCTACTTGATTTGAATCTCAATGTTAATAACGATGTTATAGTACATTAATTTCAAAATATGAAAACTCTGTCAAAATTTCGTCCATTCGTTGGTGCCCCAGGGGACTTCAAGCCCTGGATCCGCCACTGATCCCACATGGATATATATACTCCTTTTTTTAAAGGGTATATAAATGTATTTTAATTCATACATGAAAAACATGTTTACAGTTTCTGTATCTTTAAATAGAATATTCAAAATGTAACTAACTTAATGAAACGGAGGGAATAATAGGAAAACGGTTATCAAATATCCTTAACATCAAGAGCATGTTCATCAAAAGATAATACCATCAAGACCCTAATTACAATGTTATTTACTGAACAAACCTTAACCATCCAGATATTTAAATGTCACAACATTGAAAAAACTGAGTAATATATGTACCGGTGGCTTTCCATATGTCTTCAAAATTGACCAAGTAGATGTTTGAGTATCAAAAGTCCTCACTGTTCAGAAAATGATAAATGTCAAATCATGCATTATCAAATAAGTATGGAATCAACATTTTCAGGCTTTCTAACATAATAATTCACAAAAAGAAATTCCTTTCGATTTGGAAAAGACAGGGATACAACAAATTACAACTAGCTTTTTGCTAGACATTAAAGAGAATTTTCTGTTATGGATTTCAGAAAAGCACACAACAACAATGCTAAAGCCTTAATCCCGGAAAAAATAATTGGGGAACTCATCATTACTTTCTTGCATGAATCAAAAGTGTTCTTGTTTCTTTTAACCTAACAAAGCATGTTGACAATGATTTTCTGTTCATTTCAATTATAGATACTATCAATCAAAAGAGCTAACAATGAGCCTAGAGCAAGCTAAGTACTGGTAGCATATTAAAATCAGGTACACCTTAAAAGATTGCTCCACATGGTCCTTCAATCTACAGGTTGCCCTAAGCCTCACCAGATTAAGAAGTTTAGAAATCCAGTGTCCAACAAAGTTTAAGAAGGGGAAAGGTCGGGATGTGCGCTCGTTAGACAGAATCATCTTATTTTTTCTCAAGAAACCCCCGGAGTCCAAAAAAGAAATGGAGAGGGCGACAAACATCAATGCAAAACATAATATTGCAACTTATTTCTCACTTTGACATTTGAGGTAAATGAAAAAAGGGAGAATAGTCCGGTCAAACAACTCAATGTTCATAAATGTTTTGGCTGAGACAGGGGGGTCAAGATTGTCCGGCAAAGCAATTTTCTCGTGATATTTGTTGGTACCATGACTGGAAAAATATTTCATAGCAAAATCAGTTTCCCCCTAGCCTCTATATGATGGTATGCTTCTCGAACTTTTCTAGTTTTCTTCGACAAACATGCAATGTGGTAGTTAGTTACTTTTAACACTGAAGTACTTTCACCTGCAGCCCTCAGTGGAAACAAAGACTTTCAACAAGTGGACAATAAATTAAAGGTTTCTGTTTCTATAGCAACCAAAAATCAAGGTGTTCCCATTCCTCTAAGGTCAAAGTTAACCATATGTGACTATGTATATAATGCCAAGATGAGATCAGTACAACTCCTTTTCATCCTATACATGATCTGAAATCATAGAGAATTCTCAAAAGTTTTAAATAAAACATTCAAAGCAGAAAGTAATTAATGAGTTTAGTATCATTCAAAATTATAATGTTATAGAAACCTTGGATTGTCTCGGAAGGATCCTTTGTATGCCCAGCAACTGAAAGAAGCTTGTTTCCCCCAAGGTACCTGCACAGACCAACAGATAATATTGATCCACTTCATTTTAAATGTTGAACACAACATCTTATACAAGAAACAGGTCCACCACTGACCAGCGTATGACCCGCACAAGGAATAGATGATATAGTAGCTTCCCCTTCGGATGTTTCAGCCCCTGTTTTGACCTCAACTCTGGACCAGGTCCATGATCTCAGATCTAAAACCTACATAATTGATCAGGAAAACCGATAACATTAAAAATAGATTTAATTGAACTTTGTACTGATGCAGACATAGAAGGCCCACTGATCAGCAAGACTCGCTAATATATATTCCATTATATCTATGAATGTAAATTACCTGAAGATCATTGAGATAACGACCATTGTGATTTCCGCCATAGACATACATCTTCTCTCCTATCACAGCTGCTCCATGCTGAAAATTAGAAACAAACTTTTATGATGAGATTTAACAGAGGGAAAGAAGTAAACCAACCTCTTACAACAATCACAAGAGTAAATAATAGAAACTTCTCGAAAAAATGCCACGGTGATAAACCAATACCTCATATCGAGGTTTAGGTCGTTGGCCGGAAACAGGAGGAGCCACCCATTGGTCATAGACACTAATTGAACCAGAATCTTCAGAAACAACATCCTTATCCTGAGATTCCACTACTCTTCCATTCTCTGAGGAAACTGTCTTTGTCTGTGGAAAATCATTGCCATTCTCAACAACATTCTCAATCTTTGAATTATGCTGAGCCAAGGATTAGCAAAGGGAAACAAAGAAATCAGAGAAAATTTAAATAATAAAATAACATATGGTAGATGGAGCATTAAACTGATCACTGAACAAGAGTGGTAAGAAATCATTTGTCAACACTTTGATCAACTTTCGATGTCCTAGAGGAAATCATATATCCAATTTAGGTTACTAGGACATTCAATAGAACAACAAATTTCACAAAGCGCAAGGACAAAATAAACGACTAGTTAGCAACCTGAAACAACTTAAATTAAAGGAACTAACAAGTGATCTTATGTATAAAAAAGCGAAAAGGAAATTTGTTTCTTACTTTATGGGCGTAGCATAAGAAAGCAGTCTGATCATTGGTGTTTTAATCATGTTTCATATGCACAATAGCTACATGAACTATCAAAATATTGATGACAATAGTGCTAAGCCAAGAAATTAAAGTTCATAAACACCTTAACTTTATTCAATCATCCATAGGACAGTCCCCAGAAACTCAAACTGAAATTCCAACCTTCAAAAGGCTCTCCAAGACGCTCGATCAAAGCAAATTATAAAAACTTCCATATTCAACAAAACTTCTAATATAAGGTCTAAAGTGAAAAAACATGAATTTTACATGGTGTTCTAAATGTTAAACATCACAAACATGATTAGCCTTGCTTGATGACAAAGCAAAAGTCATTGATGAAATTTGTCAACTTTCACATCGAAGAACATTTAAGAAAGAAAGATTGTTCCCATTAATTATCAATTTAACTGCCTAACTTTAACTCAAGATTTTGTGGTCATGCTTCTACTTGAGCAGCATCTCACATATTTAAGAATGCAAAAACCTAATCATCCTAGTTTGAGGTGCTGTAGTCAACTTTCAGATATTTAAGAAAAATCCTAAATTTAGGAAATCATATACCCATGGTTTTTGCATTATTTATCTATTTGAGATTGCTAATAAAAAGGTTCAGCTAAGTTGTTTCTTATGTGTGGCCTTTGAATTACGTGCAGATTGCTAATTGACTTCTTTAGACTACATATTTAAGGTGCTGTAGTCAACTTTCAGATATTTGAGCCAAATTTGATTTCATTTTCCTTGAATTAGGAATTTTCTTACAGCTAACAGAAATTCTACTTAAACCATTCAATCATTAAACTCATATGTCATAGCTAACAAGGTTTATTTTTGTTTTAAGTCAACCAGGATCACTTTCATCAACTCCAACCAATAAGTAATTTAGTAAACAAAACAGATGAGTTCAGGGGACATGGAGTCTTATCTGCAACTGACTACTATGGTACCAGTCTAGACAGCAAGGGTTCAGCGGAAACAATGATACCTTAAAGATTAATGCTCCAACTGTATACACGCATCTCATTTGTACTTTCTGTGGTGCTTAAGTTTATGACTGATCTATCATATAATTAAGAGTTATTTTAATTGATGATTTAATCTTGAGCCTAATTTTTAAAATAAACTTATGAACTATATTTGCAGTTGCAGTTTTTGCATCAACTCCCTTTATCCCCAAATGTATACCCCATTCACCACAGTTACCTTAGGAACACAAGAATGACAATTGGGACAAATTGTTAAGTGTGACAAACTGACAATGGAAAACATAGCAATTATTTTGAAACATAAGTACATATACTTGTGTCACCAATGGTCAGAGATCAGAAAATGTTTTGTTTTTATAAATCGAAACTAGGTCATAGCAAGTAGAAAGTATATCGTCATTAGGAACTCACATTCATTTGTACGTCAACAACAGCGTCTGATACCACATCAGCTCTTGAATACCATCCTGGATCCTCTTCCTAATTAGTAAAACAGCACATAAGACTAAAACAGCACATAAGACAACCACGTGAGTTTTTTCTATGATTTGGTAACTAAAGCATAAAATATATGGCACCTCTAAAATCTTCACAAACAATCGCATAGCTTCTGTAGGCACCATGTTTCCTAGGCCACTCCAACTGGATACATGAAAGAAAAAAGTAAAAAAAACAAAACATTTAAGGCATATATATGAACTTCAAAAGAACGAAAAAACATGGGTGGCTGCAACATAAGGTAAAATAATTTAATGAATCATCCTAATCATGTGTAATTTAAAGATCAAAACAGGATCAGCTTCAATAGAGCATGGCATTTACATGGATATCTAGTCTAAAGAATCTGCAAGTAATTTAAAGGCCACACATATAATAAACAACTTAGATGAACCTTTTCCATTTGCTTTGCTCAACAGGACTCCAAGAGCTTGGTTTTGGAATATTACATGGTCCAACAGTAGCCTGTAACCACAAGATATTAAAATTCAATATCATAATATATCCCTGCACTGAAAACAATAATCAAATACTAAATAATAGATCCTCCAAAACACAACTCGAAAGCAAAATCAACCAACAACCATAGAACAGAGAGTCGAAAAACTTGCCAAAATATCCTGCTCAATCCATATTTTAATGTATGTAAATAGGGTGTGACTATAAACATCGAGATACTAGTAACTTAGCATACTCCTTTAAATTTCTTTGTTCCTACATTAACATCTTAGTTAATGTAGATAAAAAGTTAAAATAGATCAAAAAGAAAGAGATGCATGCTAAATGACAATCTCTCACATTGATTTGTTTTGATTCATACCCCTGAAACCCACATTTAGACTTTTGCACATTCAAATACTTTGACCATTCAATAAACTAAAGTACATACACAAACTAATGTTTCGTGTAAAATGTGGTTTGATTAATATCGATATATATTTCAAAAATTCTATATTTTCAGTAGTTTTTACTTATAAATAATTATAAACATTCATCGAATTTATTTGTTGACACGTGTGAAAGTAAATGAAGAAGCTAAAAAAATGGGAAAAACAAAAACATTAGTTCTAAACTTGTAATCGAGCTACATGGTCCATCTTTAGATCAAGCACTTTTGAAATAGTCCAGTTTCCCACACTTTAAAATTAGACTTATTAGACTATGGTCCATCTTTACATCAATATTAGTCCTGTACAGTACTGTTGCAAATTTTCAGCTGCGCATACTAACATCAAACATCTCATGATCACCCACACTTCAATTACTAAATCCACCCATCAAAAAATATATAAGCGAAAATAATAATGCAGCCTTCTGATCTACAACATTACATTACACCAATTCTCCTTTCACGGGTCTATCCCCATAATAACAAAGATGGATCATTCCACTCGACCCTGAGTCCAATACACAACGCATGTATGGTATCCAAGTAAGCTCAATGATGAAAATGTGAAAATTCAATTAAAAGTAAATTAGTAATCAATGTCAAATCCAAACTAACACGCAAAATCAAGATCATAGCATAATTTCATCAATACATTGATTCTAACATAAATTACGAAAAAAAAAAAATCAGATCCAATTAAAAAGTCAACAAAACATTACAACAGCTCAAAACTCAAGCACAACGCCGAAATTAATCGAATTGCGGGAGGATCCAATAAAATACAAACATAAACTAATTTCCATATATTGGTATAAAATCAAAAGAAATTAAGCATAGAAAAGAAGACCTGTTGATAGAGAGCATAGAGCAAAAGAGAGACTTCATTGTTGAACTTGGGAACGACAGTGTTAGAGTTAGCAGAATCGGGAGATCCGGCAAAACCAACGTAAGAAGCAGCAGCGAAAAAGCGTTCAGGATATGCGGGGCCAGTTGTAGCCCTCGCCATTGTTGAAATGCTAATTGGTTGGAGATCTTAGTGAAGAATGGTAATGGAGGAGAAAAATTGAGAAAACGTTGAAGAGTGAAAGAGAAGAAATGAAATTGTGCAGAAGAGAGAGGGATAGAGAAGGGCGTTTGGTAATAACAGACGCGTTTGATCGTTTGGAGTTTGGAGAATGGAGAGAAGAGTGTTGTTGCTCTTTTTCGTATGCAACTTGTCGGTTTACACTTTTATTAGCTACACAATTTTTTTAAAGAATATTTTTTTTCACGTGGTAATTAAAACTTTTAAAAAATTCACGTGGTTATTTTGAGTTTTTTCAAATTGTTTTATTGTGACTTTTTTGCATATAAAACGTTAGCAAATGTTAATTTTGAAGCTTTAAAGTTGTTTATTGTTGTACCCCTATTTATGTGACTCGCCATTATAAATTCTATCAGTTTCACATTTTTCCCAAAAACATAAACCCTAACTCTACCATCTTTTATTCAAATTACAATTTTTCCTCCAAATTCAAATACAGTACTTGAAACGGTGAGTTAGGGTTTATGTTTTGAAGGAAAAAGTTGAAACCAATGGAATTTGAAATGGTGAATCGCATGAATATGCATACAACTACGAACCTTTTCCCTACATAATGCATTTTTAACAAATATTTTCCACTTTACATTGAGGGGAAATTTATTTCCCTGACTACTGTCCACGTAGGACAACCATCAAGTTTAATTTTTTTTTTCCTTTTTTTATGCATAACCGCTACATGAAAAAGCGGTTTTATTTGGAATACGCAAGAAAAACGCTATCTGTAGTGGCGATTTATGGCAAAAAAAAAAAAATAAAAACTGACTACCAAACCGCCATATGAAGTGGCGGCTTTGGTCTGATATAAAAACCCAACAGCCCTCATTTTCGAATACAAACACTGCTTCCTCCTCTTCTTGTGCCGAAATTCCTTTAAAAGAAAACATTTTTAACAATAATATTAGTCTTTCTAATTACATTTCTCATATCACTAAGCTTTAAATCATCTACATTAAATCTTTGGATTTGATTAATTCTTCATTGCATCAACAATTAAAGGTAAAAAATGAACCCTAATTTTATTTCCAATATTGTATTTTGATTTTGTTATTATGATTGTTGTTGTAATTGATTGTGATGAAGTAAGTAGTTGTAGATTATCTAATTTCATTAGTTAAGCATAGATTTGTTAGTTCAATTTCATCAATTTGTTTGTTCAATTTAATGTGATTAGCATATATTTATGTTATTAGTTTTGTTTGAACAGCAATTGGCAAAAAACACATGAAACCGCTATGTCACATAGCGGTTTGTCCTAAACTCAGCAAATTGGAAAATTCACTTAGGAAACCGCCACGTGAAGTGGCGTTTTACCATAAAAACGAAAACGCCATATGATATAGCGGTTTTGCTCAGCAGATTTTCAAAAAAAAAAAAAAAAAAATCGCCACGTGGATGGTATTTTGGGAATTAACTTCCCTGCAATGTATGTTGGGAAATTTTTCTAAATTTAACAATATACATGGAAAAGATTCTACAACTACGCTTCGAAATTAACAATTGCAAACGTTTTATTTGCAAAACGGTCACGTTGGAACAATTTGGTAAACCTCAGGATTACCGCATGAATTTTTCAAAAGTTTTGATTACCACGTAGAAAACTCAAAACCTCAGAGTTACCACATGGAATTTCACTTTTTAAAAAAATATATCAAATATCAAATAAGTAAACCAAAATTAGAAAAAGTTATCTCGAATAATTCAGTATTGTACTGATTTTTCTACAATAATCTTAATTTCTAAATAATCATGAATAATTTAAACTTTTAGCTCACGTACCAAAAAATATTCGTGAATTAGGGAAATAAACAAAACAAAAAAAATAAAACGAAATAACAAAATTATTTTTCAGAATACCCCTTCCCTTTCCAATTCCCACCCTTCCCTACCCGGCTCCTCGGACCAACGGTGACTATTCATGGAGACTGTAGAGTGACCCCACAGATCAACACAAGTCTTTCCAGCGCACTTTGGCCTCACTCGTGCGCACCCTGGAAAACATTCTAAGAGTTCACCCATCCTAAGATTGTTCCCCACCGGATCCTCTTTTTCAAACAAAGGCATCCATTGGAAGGCGTGGAATGTTATGTGTAGCCCGAAAAGTGAAGGAGGTCTTGGTTTCCGTGATCTGAGTCTGTTTAATGATGCCCTTCTGGCGAAGCAACTTTGGCGTATCCACTCCCATCCTCACTCCCTTTTGGCTAGATTTCTGAAGGCCAAATACTTCCCTTCTACTTCGCTTTGGGAATCTAATGTGGGTTTTAACCCTAGTTATGCGTGGCGAAGTATCTGGAGCTCTCTCTCTCTACTGGTAATGGGCTCTCGTTGGCGCATTGGAGATGGAAAAGATATCAAAATTTGGTCTGATGCATGGCTTGGTAGTGAGGGATCAGGAAAGATTATTTCCCCCACTCGTATTCTGGATGACAGTGCAACACTGGATGTTCTCATAGACCATGAAAATCATTCTTGGCGTCTTGATGTTCTTAATAACGTGTTTCTCCCTCTTGATGTGGAAAGGATAGTGCAGGTTCCCATTAGTGTCCATGGAGGGCGGGATGATCGAGTTTGGGCAGCAAGTGTGGATGGAGTTTTCAGTGTTCGAGATGCATACAAGTTGGCTTTCAAAGCTCATAATAATCTCCCGAGTTCGAGTACCCCTAATCAAACATGGAGCTTTCTTTGGAAGCTGAATATTCCCCCAAAGGCGAAAATTTTCCTATGGAGAGCTTTGTGGAACATTCTTCCTCACGGAACGAATCTCAAACACAAGGGTATTCCAAATGTGGAGTCTTGTCATCGCTGTGGTGAGCCAGAAACGAACTCTCATGCACTTAAGGATTGTCAATGGGTTCGAAAAGTATGGGAGCAGTCTATGCATACCAACGACATTCCTTCTTTTCAGTCTTTTAGAGATTGGTTTGGTGGCATCATGGATCATAAAAATCAGCAGGAAAGTGAATTTTTTGGTGTTTGTGCGTGGCAAATTTGGTGTACGCGTAATGAGCTAATTTTTGATAAAGTTTATGTAGCTCCTGAACTGTGCTCCAAGCGAGCCTTTGATATGCTTACTGAGTATTAGAAGGCTAATTCTTCGAATGCGGAATCTGTGAACAAGCGGGTAAGTGCCAAATGGGCTCCTCCTCCAAGGGGTTTTCTAAAATTAAATGTTGATGCTGCTTTAAACAATCAAGGTGACAAGATTGGTCTGGGACTGGTGGTTCGAGACTCTGAAGGTGCTGTTCTCCTCTCAGCTGCGAGATCTTCTTGGCCGATTGTTGAAGCGGAACGTGCTGAAATTGCTGGTTTCAAGTGGGCTGCTGATTTGATAAAGGAAAAGAACTAGAGCAATGTGATTGTTGAAGGTGATGCGCAAAACGTCGTGAAAGCTCTTCAAGGGTCCCTAACCCGCAACCTTCACAACCAAGTTCTTGTTGATAATGTTCGTCACCATATGTCGGATGTCTCTGATCATTCCTTCAGCTTATGTTTTTGGGAAGCGAATTATGTCGCTCATAAGTTAGCTAAATGGGCTGCGGCCAATGTATGCTATAGGGTTTGGCTTAATGAGTATCCTTCATGGATAACTAAGTTTGTACTTTCTGATTATCCTTAATAATATGCCTTCCGTTTTGCCCTTCAAAAAAAGATTGTTCCCCACCGATCACGCTTAACTATGAAGTTCTTAGTAAATGGACTCCCATGAAAAGATGATGCACCTTATTAATATTAGTCTAAGAATGTTTTTTATATCCACATTTGGGGTATCACACTCACCCCCACTTAACGTCCTCATTGGACTATAGTTTCGGGATCTTTCCCCCGTCAAGTGCACTGAACACATAATTAGCCACGGTCGCAGGGTTGCTCTAATACCATTTGTAACTCCCCGGCCTCTTGGACCACCAGTGACTACTCATGAAGACTGTAGACTGGCACCACAGACTAACACAAGTCTTTCTAGCAGACTTTGGCCTCATTCGTGCGCACCCGAGGTCACCCATCCTAAGATTGCTCCCCACCAAGCACACTTAACTGTGGAGTTTTTAACAAATGGATTCTCATGAAAAAAGATGCACCTTATTGATATAAGTAGCCTAACAATCTTTTTTAAAGTCAAATTTAAGGTATCACAACATTACAAACAAACCCTAAAACTATGAAAAAACGCAAAGGAAAAAAGAGTAGTTTTTTTTTACCTTAATCAATCCAAGTGTGTGCTAGAACACTCTAGTGAAGCTAAATTGAAAGAAAAAGACATATTGAGAGGATGCTGTGGTTTCCACGGAGTTAAAATTTTCGAGTTTCTTTTAATGTTTTAGGGTTACCAGTAAGGCCCATTATAATATAATCCAATCCAAGTAGAAATTTGAACAAAAAACAGTGGGTCATAATTCAAAATTTTTGAACCGTTAGAATGATGACTCAACCCGAAAACACGAGAAAAAATTAGGTCGAAACGATCGAAACTCAAAATCAACTATTTTGACCTATTTTTAGTTTTACGTCATTATTTTTAATTGCACACCATCATTTTCAGTTTTAAATCATCATTTTTAGTCGGGACCATAATATCTCTAGTCAATTATAATATTTTGAGTCAGTATTTCTTTATTGTAACCTTAAAATAGATATATTAGTCCATATATATATATATATACATATATATATATATATATATATATATATATATATATATATATATATATATATATATATACATATATATATATATATGGTAAATTATTTATTTCTAAATAATTTGACTTGTTAGGTAGATCCGAACCCAAACCAATCTCAACATAATCCGACTCACAACCCGCAATCGACTTGAACAACGAGCAAATATTTTCTTGACTTTTTGACCAAAGTATAAAGTTGTTTGCTGTTATTAACTACAAACAAGACCTAACTATATAAATTCGGACAAGGAGTGAGAAATAGTTTCATGAAAAGAAGCCAAAAGTCAAATAATTTGGTCATTTCAGTAGGCTAAAAAATAACCCCCTTTTTAGTTTAGAAATTGAAGAGACCAAATAATTGTACAAATATCTTTCATCTATCCATTTCTGGTTTAGCACAGCCCACAGCCACATAAAAGTAATACTCCTTTCCAGCAAGCTGAATGAAACAAACAACAAACCATAAAACATGGGAGCAACAAACCTCAGTATGCACATTTCATCACAATCCCACATCTCAATGCTTGAAAATCAGTGCACAAACATACAAGACTTAAAGAAAATCCATGCACATTTCATTAAAACAGGCTTGTCTAAGCACACATTACCCATTAGCCGTGTCTTAGCCTTTGCTGCTACTTCCCCTGCAGCTGACATTAACTATGCGTATTCGATCTTCACCCGAATTCACAACCCAAATATCTTTATGTGGAATACAATCATTCGAGGTTTCTCTCAAAGCTCGGTTCCTCAAAACGCTATCTTACTCTTTATATATATGTTGAACCATTCCAATATTGAGCCTCAAAGGCTTACTTACCCTTCTCTTTTTAAGGCTTATACTCAATTAGGCCTACCGCGTTCTGGTGCTCAACTTCATGGAAGGGTTATTAAGTTAGGATTGGGATTTGATCGATTTATAAGGAATACGATCATTTATATGTATGCAAATTCCGGGTTTTTGAGTGAAGCTTATAAGATCTTCGATGAGGAGGGGGATTCCGATGTGGTAGCATGGAATTCGATGATCATGGGGCTTGCGAAAACAAGGGAGATTGATGAAGCAATGAGATTGTTTGATAAGATGGGGTTAAGGAGAAATGATGTCTCATGGAATTCAATGATTAGTGGGTGTGTTAGGAATGGAAAATTTTTCGAAGCGATGATACTTTTCGAGAGAATGCAAGAGGAACGAATCAAGGCTAGCGAGTTTACATTGGTGAGCTTATTGAATTCTTGTGCAAATTTAGGAGCCCTTGAGCAAGGGGAATGGATATGTGATTATATACTATGTAAGAATAGGTTTAAGTTGAATGTTATTATGGTTACTTCAATTGTGGATATGTACTCGAAGTGTGGCGCCATTGATAAGGCTCGTCGATTCTTTGAATTTACACCAATTAAGGGATTATCAAGTTGGAATTCGATGATTTTAGGACTCGCAAATAATGGGTGTGAAGAGGAAGCATTCGAGTTATTTTACGAGCTAATTTCGTTGAAGATAGAACCAAATGAAGTTACATTTCTAGGACTTTTGATTGCTTGTAGTTACAAAGGTTATGTGAATCAAGCAAGAGATTTTTTCTTGTTGATGAAAAAAAGATACAAAATTGAACCATCAGTTAAGCACTATAGTTGTATGGTTGATGTGTTAGGTCAAGCAGGCTTGCTCAATGAGGCAGAACAGCTAATAAAAGAGATGCCAATGGAGCCAGATGCTATTATTTGGGGATCATTACTCTCTTCTTGCAGGTCATACTTTTTTTTTTCATTTGATGGTGACGAGGGTTTTGCTGGCCGCAATCTCCTTAGTTCTTTCAATAAGGATATGATTTGCCACTATATAACCCTCCCCATACCGTGATCATAGCTTCTATGATCGGGATTGGGGGTGTTCAATGGGCCGAATAAGGATGGACCGATCTTAAGTACATACGGGTCGGGTTGGATAAAGGGCCCTTTAAAGTTGACTTGAAATGGCCGGGTTTTCAAAGTCCAACCCGACCCGTTTTTTATTACTAAAAATTATTTTAATCCTTATTTATCAATATATATCAATTAAATTATCACTTATAATAATTAAATTGGAAAATATAAATAATCTCCATTTACTACAACATAATTTGCTTTTAGTGGAATATATCTAGCGGCATTTAATTTAAATGTCACTGTTGCAAATTGCTAATAGTATATAGAGAATTGAATGACATTTATTAGACCTTTAGCAGCAAATTAAAAAATCACACAAAAGCTTTTTGCGACATAGGATCTAGTGGTATTTCTCACAAATGTCACTAACAATATAGTAACAATTACATATGCTACTAAAGAAAAGTGTTGCTAAATTACTTGTGGTGGAATTTTAAATAAAAATCAATAATTATTACATTAAAAATATGAATTAGTGATATTTTTTAAATGCTACTAAATCTAATGTTGAAAAAAGTTAAATTTATTGTAGCGATTGACATTGACATTTCTAATATTTAAGTTATCCATCAATTATGCTATTTACAAAAGTCTGTTTTCAATCCTGATTGAGCTCTTTAATAGTCCGTTTCATATTAATTATAGTAGAACCCGTTTTGGCCCACTCCATTTTCAACCTAGCCCTTACAAAACCCTCTTACAAATAGTCTGAATAAGGGCTCAAAATTCGGGATATACTTGGTAGGATAATGGTTACGCTTTCCTTGCAGGAAATATGGAAATGTTGAGATGGCAATACGAGCAGGACGTCATATTAGTGAGATTAACTCCAATGATAGTGCAGCTTATATACTCATGTCTAATGTCTATGCTGCCTCGGGCCAGTTCGAGAATGCCATTAGACAGCGAGTTTTAATGAAAGAGAAGCATGTTCCCAAAGAGAAAGGATGTAGTTCAATTGAAATCAATGGGCACGTACAAGAGTTTGGTTCAGCAGGAAAATTGCATCCTCATATTCAAGATCTAATGTTCTTTCTACATTCTTACAATGAAGATGGAAATTTATCAATAGAAGAAGACAGTATGTAAAAATGAACGTAAATTGTTAGATGGGGCGGTTTCATAGTGAGAGTGTGAGACTATCTCTATTTGTTGACCTATGTATATTTAGTGTGTTATGATCAATTAGAGTACTAGATTACTTATATGGACATTGAATATCTTCTGATATGACGGTTTCATAAAAGAGGTTCTGAAAAATGAAATAGCATTTTTTCCATCAAAGAAAGAAAGTTGTGGAAGTTGTTACTTTTGTACATCAAAGAAAGTTTGTCCAGTCTATTTTTACTACTGAAAATTATTTTAATCCTTATTTACTAATTTATAACAATTAAATTATTGTTTTCGATCCGGCCCATTTTTTGGCCCGGAGGCCCGTCCATTGAATACACCTAGTTAGAATTGGTGCTCTCCTGTGGCTGCTTGTCCTGTTTTGTACGGACTTCTGTTAGTGGCTAGACATTCAAACAATAGCAGTACATGATTGTCATTAAAGGGCTCCTATCTAGGCGGATTTTGGACGAATCATCATACGCAACTTAATTATTAGTATGGAACGTTATTTGCAACGTCACATAAACAAAATTACACATAATACACCGAGTCTTTTAATATCGTCAATTGTAATCGGAAACTAAAGAACCATCAATTTTTAGCCCAAAACAAGCTAAGAGACCAGTTTGAGACTTTGTGTAATCAGCTCAGAGTATTTTACATTAATCACTTGGGATCTCTTTAGTGTAGTGATTGGAGTTGATTCTTGCAAGTGCTGCTCTCATTTGCCAAGAAAATTTGGTTGTCTTTGGGTTTCTACATGTTTGTATCTGAAATAAAGCTATATAACCCTAACGGTCCTCACCAATGGTAAAAAAAACAATGATAAAAACATAGCATAAACAATGATTCTGGAGCTCCAATCATCAACTTAAGTTTTGTGATTTGTGTTGAGGCCATAGGATATCAATTATTTGCACATACAAGTAAGAATACAATAATTTAATGGTGTCTTGAACAGTTTCCCCTCAAATAATATTGTGTTTCATTAATGATTAACTATATGAAACAACCCTCACTAGACTTAATAAACAGAAACTTTTCAAATTTAAAGTTTCCACCTTAAATGAAAACTAAGCGACTCACTAATATATGAAAGACACTCGCTTGGTTCTCAACCCTATTTTCTCTCTATGTAATAGCTAGCCTTTACACTCATCTAACGCTCACTTAATCCCCTTAAATAGCACAATAAAAAATCATCAAAACAGAATGTCGTGTTTTTGCCCCAAGGTCGATCGAATGAGCAGGCATACTACATTTGTGCGGTTTAATATGATCATGAATCAGTATGAAATAAACCAACAAATACATATCATGTTAGAGTATATAACATTTTTTGGGGCCTCAACCATATAAGCTTGAGCTTTGGGTTGACTTGGTTGAGTTAGATACTTGACATGGTATTAGAAGTCAACATCATAAGAGATCACATGTTCGAATCTCAACCACCCCTCAAATACACGTGAAATATTTTGCACCAGGTATGAAAATTGAGAAGAGTTTGCATCTACATCTCTAACCCAAAGGGCTCTTGTGTGAGAGGGCGTATTAAAGTGTATAACATATCATATTCCTCAAGCTCTCAACCATCACTTTAAACTTTTAGTTGAGTTGGTTCTCTGTCATTTCATAAAATTTGAAATGTTCATTAATTTGACAAAATTTCCTAGTAGCCTTACTTTTATTGCAAAAATTCTTAATCAATAACCGTGATTTGTAAATCACCACAAAAAGACAAAAACAATAATATTAAAATAAACAAAATTAAAAAAGATAAATTAAAATAACAAAACACTCATCCTATCACATCCTACCACATAAGAGCAATTTATGAACCTCACAAATAACCTTATTTACTAAGTCTTTCTCCTTTTATTGCGTGAAGCTTCATAATTAAGTAATTGCATCATTGTGGACTACTCCTTTATCTGTTTTGAGTGTGGTATTGAGAATGACATTCCCATATAACATATTTTAAGTTACAAATTTAAAGGAACTTGTACATTAGATGTTGGTGTTAGTTTATCATTTAACTTTAGCTTAAAGGTTTCACTTAATTATTTGTTTATTTCTTGTCTTTTTTGTCCAAGTTAGATTAGATTATTAGGTATTCCTATTTCATTCCAACATCTTTTCATGAAAGAGAAAGGCATAAAAGAAGTTGAATTAATAAGGCTAGTGATCAAAGTACTTTATTAATTTTTTTCATTTAAATATATGTGGCTTATGATAGGAAATTTGGTAATTGATTTTCTGGTTTGTCGTTTGTGTGCATTTATGTTTGTTGGATGAGAAAAACTTGTTTAGTAAATGACTAGGTTTTTTTCATTTTAATGTAAAAAACGAATAAAATTTTTATTTCTTTTTTTATTAATCTGCGTTTGTATCTATAATATAATAATTATTGAAATTATAATTATTTTAGTAAATTTTTATTTTTTTCAAAAGTATATTCAAAGATAATAATGAATTTGTGCATCTTTGATTGATATATTTATTACTCCATATTGTTATTTAAATTTTATATTCCCAACTAAAAGCTTTTAATGATTGTTTCAAATTAATCATCTTTAGCATGTAAGATTTCTAGTCATTCTTATGCAATGACATCATCTTTACAAAATGGAGGGAAAATTTTTCTTGAGAAGATGACAACTTATTAATTTTTCTAGTTGCTTATGTAAGCTGTATTTTGTTTTGATATTATGTATAGATAGATTTTAAACAAATTAATATTAACTTTTAAACTAAACTAAAAAGCTTTTTATGCTATTTTGTGATAATTAATTCTTGTGACAGTAGTGTGTGCTTGAGTTTTCACATACATTAATTTTTAAATTAGTTCATTCTAGTTGATTTTGCTAATTAGCAATTTGACCTAAAACCATATTCATGCTATTCTAGGGTTCTAACAGAATTTTTGTGAACTATTTAAGGATTAATTACAATTTCTCTTAGCATCATCTTCCTGCACTAATTTGTTTTGGTTCATGACAAAAATATACTCTTTTACCAACCATCTCATTGGTTTATTTTGGTTCATGTATATCTGACTCTATGGGGTTGTTTGGCAATTGACTGTTGGCTGTTGGCAGTTGACATTTTTCGTTGACTTGGTTGACCAGCTGGAAATGTTAGTTGTTTCTGTTGGCTAAGCTAACTTAAAAAGCTAGTTGTTTGTGGAAATGTTTGGTAAATTGAATATTGGCTGTTGACTGTTTCACTACTACAAATCATCACTTGTGTCACAGTAGCAGTCGTGGCACAAGTAACAATTTTCCATGGCTATGATGTCCAGCCATGGGAATTTAAGTTAGAGACTACCGTGGCACAAGTGATCGTGGCTAGATTGTTGCCACGGGAAAATTATGGTTGTGGCATAAACTCTTTTTCTTGCCACGGGTAGATCCCCGGCTAATTATATTATTTTACCACAAGCATAACCCGTGGCTAATCATATTCTTCTGCCAATCATTGTAAATTATATTCGTCTACCAGGTGCACTACACGTGGCTACAAATCATTTATACAAATGCTTTGGGTAGGATTTGAACCCAAGACTTTCAGGTTGGTATACCAACACTCCAACCACTAGGCCATTAGTTATTTAGTGATAATTTAAGTAATGTTATTATACTTATAACATAACACTCCTACCACTTAGTTTTTTTTTTTTTTTTTTTTTTTTTTATTATTATTATTATTATTATTATTATTATTATTATTAATAAAAAAAATTAAAAAAAAAATCCATCTGGGAAACCGTATCGG
>CM025921.1:22358452-22375952 GCA_000753965.2 Amaranthus hypochondriacus | reverse complement strand
CTTCAACTTAAATATGATCTCCAATTATGTATGATTAAAAAATTAATATTAATAAAATTTACATTAAAACGAAACAAATAAGATCACATTTGATTATATTTTAACATTTAAATTAAGAGTAAATTATACAAATCAAAAGTAATTGATAATCAAATAGGAAAATTGTTTTGAATTGAAGGAAATATACTTTTATTTTAACTTTCGCCGGTCTGACTAGCTAGCTAATGGACTCTATGATTTTCTGGTAGTCATTAAACCACGATAAAAGAACGCATGCTACAATTGACCTTTATTATTTTTCATAAATGAACATATTTTACCTACACAGAGGCAAAGTCGGAATTTTAGACTAAGAAAGACCAAATAATCGATATATTAGAAAAGATTAGTATTGTTGTTGTGATCCACATACTAACAAAAGTATAAAACAAACGTGAACAAGCACTAGTGGAAAAAAAACTATTAGCTGCTACTAATTGGCTGCGGTTTTTAAATATACGTAGTTTAAAACTTGGTTTGTTTTGCACGAAACTTGGCACACAACACTATTTGGTATATATTACTGTGTTGAAGTGGTAAAATTGAAAATAATTGTTATATGCTTGAAATTACGTGTTAAGTTGCGATTTTAACGGTTTTGAATCGTTTTTGGCACTAACATATATAATATATTTTTTCATAGTATTTTCACCAAAATAATAGCATTGACTGCGGCTACTACGTTATTAAGTTTATGGATGCTATCATACAAGCCGTGAATAACGTCGGGGTGGAAAATATTGATCTCGTAAGTATTTATTATGTTTTTAAATTTTAATATTATATATTAATTTATTAGAAAATCTAATTATATATGTATTAACTTTTTAATTATTTCATATAATTTTATGTAGATTTTATACGACAATCCATGGGAAACATGAAAATTGACGGACACGGAAATGCGCGAAATGAAAGACAAAGTTGTCGTGTATCTTGCTAATTTATGTTGGTAGCTAGTTATGTTTCATAGTAATTATTTTCGCTAATTAATTAGGACTTATGTATATATATTATATATTTTATTTTCGATAATTATTTTCGATAATTAAATTATTTATGTATATATATATATATATATATATATTATTTGGGTGATAATTAATGGTGATTATAGCTGCTGCATTATTGTTAATTATTTTATTATTTTATAATGGTGATAATATATACAATTATTATTAAAACAAAAAAAATGAAAAAAAACGTATAGGCTGCGGACATAGGGCAAACTGCAGCCTATAAGGTGCCCAAAATTGCAAAAAAAAAAAAATACTTATAGGCTGCGGTTTTGCCCTATGTCCGCAGCCTATAATTTTTATCCTTGCTGAGTTTTTAAACCGCAACCTTTCTTTAAAGCTATAAGCTACCACCACAAGTGCTTGGGTCCAAAACCGCAGCCTTTAATGACTTAAAACCCGCAACCAATGACGTTTTTTTCACGATAAAATTTAAAATTTTTGTTTTTGAATACTCTTTTTATGTTATTGAATTTGCAACATTATAGTTTTCATATGAAAGCTTTTTAACAAATATTATAGCAAATTCGGTGGAATAGAGGAGGTATAAAAATTTTATAAATTTGAGAAAAATAAAATGTGTAGCTAAGATGAGATTCAAACTATAAAGAGTTCCAATTCTACTACTTAGACAACTAAACCATACTTATATTAATCAACCATCATATCATATGGAGTATATATAGAATGCAAAATTTGCTACAATTATGCAATAAAAACATAACAAACATCATAAAATTTTCTTATTTTCCATATTATAACATACTATATATGGTATATATTGAATTTGCAACTCTTACTTACATGCCTAGTTAGATAATAATCTTGGGATAGTCTAATGGTTAAGTATCTGCTTCGCCCTTTGACAAAAAGGATTCAATTCTCACCACTTTGCCCGTAACTATATAGGAATTTTCTAGATTACCCCGAGTTTTATCATCATCATTCATCATATCTACCCAATGTATTCCGTTCATAGCAAAATATGATTATGATCTGGGGAAGAAACATAGAGAACAACCCATACCCATAAAGTTACCTACAAGGCCGGCCCTAGCTATATTGGGGCCCTGGGCGAAATGGTGCATTGGAACTCTTTTCCTTTGTAATTAATAATTTTTACAACTATTAATTTTGCTTTTTTGACATGAGGCCTAGGCGACGGCCCCTCTTACCAACCTTTAGGGCCGGCCCTGGTTACGTCTCTACATCAAGATTGCATAGCGCATACTATCACTTACCATAAATTGATCAATTTCAGAAGATCTCATAATATCTCCGGTAACCCAAGTTGTATCAGCCATATTCGTACGACGCTTAGAGAAACGAGAAAGAATAGAAAAAGGGATATGAACAATTGTGTATATTACCAGTAATCTGTTATTCCAACTTGGTTGCAATTGCTGCCTATTATCAGCATTCAACATTGTCTCATCACCAACCTTACCACTCTTTTTTCTTGACATCATTTTACAAGATGATCAATTTAAATGATTCTAATTTTTTTTTGAATTAAATGATTCTAATTTTTTTTTTTGAATTTATTGAAATGGCTTTGTCATTGCTTTTTTGGTTAGATAAGAATGGTGGGTTTTAAGTTTTATCACTAATAGTTTAGTGTTTGTTTATTTATGACTATGAATGTAGTGAAATTGTACGGTGTTTCATCTTATTTGACGCTTTGGTTCCACTTATAAAGAGTACAAATTTTTGCAAGAGATTCTTTTTTAAATGGACGATCTTTTATCACAAATTCTTGTGAGATACGGTAACTTTAAGAGACCATTTCTAATTGGGTTGGCCCATTAAGAAAAATGTAGAGTAAATATAGGCAATAAGCTTTAATGGATTGGGCTTGAGAGACGTCTCTCAGAAAGACGGTCTCTCAGGAGAAATAAACATTTAATATATTGAAAGTAGGCATTAAGAATATGGTAAGTAGACATTAAGAATGCGGTAAGTAGACATTAATCTTTAATAGGCTGAGTTAGAGATACGTTTCTCAAAAAGACGATCTCTCAAGAGACTAGTTGTATAAATAACGCTCTTAATTTGTGGGTCCTACATCAACAAGTGCTACTTTTTCTTTTACTTTTTTATTTGTTGATGTGATTTTTTTTAGTTTTTGTCTCATTTAACGTGAAATAGTCTAATTTGCTTTTGTCATAGGGACTCATAATTTGAATATAGGGGTTAAATTAGTTGGATATTTAGAATAAAGAATATAAAAAGAAAAATAGTAGAGACACAAAAATATAAATCGACAAATTCATTCGAACTAGAATTTTAAATTGGATCGTATTGGGATGAGGCGGGTTAAAATTTTAATGGATTAGGTAAATATTCATTGTGCACAAATTCTTGCTATAGACCGTCTATAGCATAGACGGGTAAATATGGGCCAACCAATTTTGTAAAATAAGTAACTGATTAATCATCAGCCTTATTTTTAAATTTAAAATCATTGGGCTGGGCTGTTGGGAGAGCCGTCTTTGGCATAGACGGTCTAAGACGGTCTCTCAGGAGACCTTCTGTTCATTGTGATGAAGCTGAAACTGATCTTTGTGTATATGATGACTTACATAGTTTAAGTGATTACCTATATTAGGTAATCACTTAAATTCATAATTGATTTAGCTTCCTTACCTGTTGGCTACTTTACTTCCGATACTTTAGTTACTGTTGAGTATGATGGTATATTTGTCTTCACATCAGGCTTCCTGCATCAACACAGAAGCTGCTTCTCAAGGCCTGTTATCCAAGTCAGCATAGTATATAAGTTTGTTAGGTGTTTGTTAGGCTGTGTTAGATAATATAAGTTTATTATTTCTGTTTCTTGCTACCACAGTTAATTGTTTAGTTAAACATAACTGATGGTTTAGTTTAGTCTCCTCTCCCTATATAAGGGCCTTGTATCCTCTTGTAACATTTCAATCAATTCAATGAATGAATGAATTTACATATTACTTTTCATATCTTATGTTCCTCTTCTTAGCTTTGTTTTCTACCCATGTGTAAACTCAACATAGTATCAGAGCACTAATCAGTATTCTGATTTAGTAGTGTTGTTTCCTGTTTTCTTGTTGTTCTTGCACTCCTCTGCCCTCTTGTCCCTCTAAACCACCACTTTTTTCAAGAAACTTCAAGAATGGTGACTCATAAGAATGTCTTTTGTTTTTAAGGATTTCATAAGAAAGAAACTTGGATAAATCATGGCACATGTGATCTGAAGCCCCACTATCCACTATCCACTCATCATTTTTTTGTGTGGTTAAGCAAAACATGCTTGTCAATTGAGAAGAATTAGCATAGGTGTTGGAGGGTTTGCTGATTTCTTGTTTGCCTATCAGCTCAAGGATTTGGGGAAACTACACTATTTCCTAGGGATTGAGGTTGTTTATACCCCTACTGGTATGATCCTGCATCAGAACAAGTTCACAAAAGAATTACTTGCTGATTCTGGGTTCAACACATTTAGACATGTAGTAACTTCCCTTCCAGTAAATCTCAAGTTAACAGCCCATGAGGGCAATATGCTAGACAACCCCACTACCTACAGAAGCCTAATAGGCAAAGTAAATTTTCTGACACATATCAGACCAGACCTTTCCTATGCAGTACAGGCTTTGAGTCAATTTATGCAACAACCTAGAGACTCACATTTAAAAGCCTTAAGACATACTTTGAATTATGTACATAGTACTTGTGGTCAAGGGATCATTATGGATGGTGCAAACAAGCTAACCCTTCAAGCCTTCATAGACAGTGATTGGGCTGCTTGCGTTGACTCAAGGAGATCAGTCACTGGGTATATCTTGTTGTTAGGGCAGTCTCCCATCTCCTGGAGGTCAAAGAAGTAGGGTACAGTCTCAAGATCCAGCTGTGAAGCTGAGTTCAGAGCAATGGCTGCTACCTCTGCAGAAGTAGTATGGATTGTCAGACTTTTGGAAGAACTAGGGGTGAATAATCTTAAACCCGTGACTTTAAATTGTGACAACATGTCAGAAATACACACATAGCAAAAAATCCTGTGTATCATGACAGGACCAAGCATATTGAGATCGATTGTTATTTCACAAGAGAAAAGGTTCTAGAGGGTCTCCTACAGCTGTCCTACCTGCCTACCAAGCACCAGCTAACAGATGTTCTTACCAAGGTCCTTCCATCTGCCAAACTTCAAGAGCTTCTATGCAAACTTGGAATGTCTAAACTCATTCCAATTTGAGGGGGGTGTTGAGTAACATGGTATATTTGCCTTCACATCAGGCTTCCTGCATCAACACAGAAGCTGCTCCTCAAGGCCTGTTATCCAAGTCAACATAGTATATAAGTTTGTTAGGTGTTTGTTAGGCTGTGTTAGATAATATTCGTTTATTATTTCCGTTTCTTGCTACCATAGTTAATTGTTTAGTTAAACATAACTGATGATTTAGTTTAGTTTCCTCTCCCTATATAAAAGCATTGTATCCTCTTGTAACATTTCAATCAATTCAATGAATGAATGAATTTACATATTACTTTTCATATCTTATGTTCCTCTTCTTAGCTTTGTTTTCTACCCATGTGTAAATTCAACAGTTATTGCATTTTTGTATATAATGACCTGGCCCAATTCGAAATAGTCTCTCAAAAAGATCGTTCCTCACATAGAAGTGTTAATTAATACCTTCATAGTTTATTATTTTTTTCTTTAAACATGATGACACTTACATTTTTGTATTAATAACTTCAGTGTTTCCAAAAGCTTAAGTCAATCAATTTTTTTTGAAATATAAAATAAATTATAAATAATTTGAGTTGCTTGCTCGTATGAATTTGTCTCACCGTGAGATAGTCAGTTACTACATAAAATATTACATAATCACAAATTATTGTATGAGATAGTCTCGCTGCAAAATTACTTGAGCACATTTAATCACAAATAATAGAGTACTGGGATAGAAACCCGTGCAATGCACGGATTTTTAAATACGTTTATATCTTAATGAAATTTTAGACGAACGAAAATATTAAATGAAGGTACGTAATAAAGTATTTACATACATATATTATAATCTAACACTGAAGTTTGAGAAAAGAGAAATGATACGAGCAAATAATTAATTAAGTTGGTCAAATGGTATTGTATATTGTAGTTAATGCCATTGTATTGAAAGACAATTTCTATTTTTGTAAAAGAATAAAATTGACTGAATTGAAATTTCTTCAATTAATATTCCTGCCATTAATATAAATCATAATTTTTTATTTTCGTAAAAGAATAAAATTATCTGAATTGAAATTCCTGCAATTATTACTCCTGCCATTATTATGAATCTAACGTTTTATTTTTGTAAAAGAATAAAATTGACTGAATTGAAAATCCTGCAATTAATATTCCTGCCATTAATATTTATGCCATTAATATAAATCTAAATTTTTATTTTTGTAAACAATAAACTTGACTGAATTGAAATTCGTGCAATTATTCCTGCCATTAATATGAATGCAACATTTTATTTTCTTAAATGATAAAAATTAACTGAATTGAAAATCATGCATTTAATCTCCCTGCTATAAATATTCTGATAATGCTGACCAATAAAAAATTACACATAACACTCTTTTATTCAATCTAATTTTCTTTACCGTAGAACAAAATTAATATAGCGTATGATTAGGTGAATATAGAGTTAAAAACTCACTAAGAGTAGCTATATACTTTTCTTGACGTGAAATATGGAGTACTGTTGAGTCTGGGTCATGTCTCATTAAATTAAAGTCTAATCGCTCTCGTTCTGATTTCTCTTGGCAAGCCGGCGCAAGCAGCGGCACAACGGCTACCGGAACTTATCTTACCGGAATTCCCTTTTTTTCTCAGTTTCCCTCTCACCTTTTCTCAGGTAATTATTTTATCGATATTGTTTGATCTCAATTCTCCGAATTGTTATGCATACTTGTTATTTTGGTGGTTGTTTTATTTGCATTTTTGGTCAAGGTTTGATTAATTTTTTTTTTTTTTTTGATATTTTCATTTTGAATTAGGGTTTAAAAGATATTGAATGAGTTTGCTTACTTCCCTTTGATACCCGACTGACTGACTAATTAAGTCGATAAGTTAATGCAATTCAATCATATTATAAATATTGGAAGCAAACTCATAGCTGTTTATCCATTTTTTCTTGCAAACCATATGTTTGATGAAATTTCAATATGATCTTATAATTTATGAGATTCTAAGATAGTATGATTAAATACATGTTTGAAATACTTCAAACATGTATATATATTAAGTGAGTTAATACTCCTACCAAGGTACCGTTTAATTCAAGGACATGTTATGCATGATTGATGATACAATGGTATTTTTGAAATTATTTTATTTGAAATCTTGCCCTTAAATTTGTAGTGTTAATAGTTAATAATACTATACCACACATTTTAAAGGAAATTATAATATGAGTAATTTTTTTTTATCAGAGTGTTGTAATATTCAAGAAAAATAGCACTATGAAAAGTTACGACAATTATTAATATGAAGCATTGATTCTAGTTCATCCATCCTACGAAGAGCTTTGAAAAAACCTTTCACCTGGGAGGTGACTTAAAATAAAATATTTGAAAATTTGTTTAAAGTCCGGAAAACAATATATATTTACCTATTTTAAATTTTTGGATATTTATTTCTTAGTACGTAATCATAGTACAACATTATACACGATAAGTTGGAGATGAACTCTGAATCATAGTGCAAAATATAAGATGTGCTTATTGTCATGCTAATCTTCATAAAACCACTTTTGTGATTAATTCGAATGGTGTTGTATTTATCATGGCTCCTACTGTGGCCGTGTTATCCTCAAACCTTTACTATACAGTCGTAATGCGGTCACCTAACTCCTTACTTTAATAAAATAATTTTGATTCGTTTTTAATTTTCAATAAATGAATAAATAAATTTCCTTAGAAAATGGGGGTGTAATAACACTTGAAAGTTGGCACAAGCAGTAAGGAGTTAGGAGTGTCGTGATGACAATGACATCAAGTACGCAATAGTATAGGTCATAGGAGATCAGCTGTTGAATAATAGCATAGCTAGTTTTCTTGCCAAAGGTTTGCTTTCAAATGAAAGACTTATTGCGTTTGTGAATTGCTCATAATATAGAAATTTGGCCATAAGTTTTCTAATATTTTGTTAATTTTTGATATTAATTAATGTATTTGTTGGCTATATTTGATTGGTTGTAATTTTTCATATATTATGGTTTACTCCCATGGTCTTGCTTAGATAACTACACTTACATACATGGGCTAAAATTGCTTTATTCTATTGTTTGATAAAAACACCTTGCTTTCTCCTCTTCCCTCCTTTTTTTCTTGTTCGCACCATTTTTTCTTTCTAGACAAAAGTAAGTGGGGAAATTTGTATCTCAAGTCATTTGTTGTTGATCAACCATGTTCAAACAAATGTTTGTTTATTAGTAGTTATGGGAAGCTTTGATATGAAGATTATGATTATGATGTATGCTTACAGTTTTCCCTATCGTGTGTTATGTTTATGGTGTAAATATATTAGGTATTTGTAGATAGGTAGTTTTGAGAATGGATGTTTTACGTTCTGTCGTCGGCAATGGGGATGACCATGTGGGTATTCCTGATGATTTGCGTTGTAAGAGGTCAGATGGTAAACAATGGAGATGTACAGCCTTGTCTATGCCTGATAAAACCGTTTGCGAGAAGCACTACATTCAGGCTAAAAAGAGGGCAGCTAACTCTGCTTTACGAGCTAGTCTAAAGAAAACAAAGAGGAAGTCTATGGGTGAAAGCCCAATTTATTTAGAGAGTAAGAGTGAGGACAAGGATATGCCTCTTGTGGATACAGAAGCTGAGACTCTTCCTCTGCCAAGTTTGTCTAAGAAGCCTAAGGATTGGGTGGTCAAGAATCAAGTTCTTCGCTCTCCTGAATCTCCATCAATGAAGAGTTTATCAACGCTGAATGCATTGAACCAGGAGGATGATATGCAGACAGATTTGGACCTTTTTGTTGAAAGTAGAAGGTCTTGCCAGGTATCACCCTCTTATGCCGTAGAGTCCTCAAGGAATATGTCACAGAAGAGCACTGAGATTGGTGCCATGGCCACTAGTGAGGTGAAAGGGTTTTATTATTTACACTCTTATTTTATTTATATTGATTGTAAAAGATCAGCAGGAGAAATATTTATGTTTATCAGTAGCAATCAACTTCTCTTGTTACCATTTTCAATTGAATGCTGAAAAATGCCATTGTTCCTCTATCTTAGATATAGGATAACATTCACAATGGATAACATTCACAATTGTGGTTGACTTGTTTTAAGTTAACATAACTTTTTAGAAAGTCTTCGCCCTCAAGTTGTGATCCAAAACATCTTGCCAAATTTTCCTTCTTCATCTCCATGTTGTTTTCTCGTGATAACGTATATGTAGAAAGTAATAGTGAGTAATGTAGCATATTTGAATTTATTTAAATCCTCACCAACACCATCCACTTGCGATGATAGTTGTTGAAATTGGTTATCAACTTATATGCATTTGGTAAAGTGAGTCTTATGCCTAGTTTCATGGTAAGTGGTGATCAATTGTGAATTTGTAATGAACATATGCTAAGAAAAAAGGTCATGAGGCCATCACTATGGTCATTGGCATGTCACTTACATTGTCAATGTATAAGCAAGCTTACTTGTAAATTTTCAATTTTAGCAAGCAATTGGGGGCACCTTCCCCAATCTGACAAATGAAAATGATTTTATATTTATTCTTAAATTTTTTTAAGGAAGATGATATCTATATTCTATACCCTCATAGTCTATTTTTTAGATGTTAAAAGGAAAAGTACAAAAATTTAATAATATTGATTGATGTGTGATTTTGTCTTAACTCCAAACTGAATACCGTTTTGGTCAATGTGTTGATAGCTTATACTTAGACCTATGGACTATTTATACCATAAAGGCATAACCCTTGTTTTAAATGTGAGTTAAATACACCTTTGTGAAAATATCATTGCATTTTTAAAGTTTTGGGTTATCTTTATTATGCATTACCTATAATTCTGGTCCTTTTTGACTTAAATAATAAGTTTCATCTTGCCTTTTAGGTTCATTCTGACACTAGCACAAATTCTTCTAATGACACCGGTGGACCTATCTGCCATCAGTGTCGAAGGAGTAACAAAGGCTCAGTTGTTTGGTGCCTTAAATGTGATAGAAGAGGGTATTGTGGTAGTTGCATCAATACACGGTGAGATCAAGGTTATATATTTTTTCTCTTCAATCATGTTTGTAGTCCATAAGTATGCTAGATCATGACTAGTGACATTTTTGTTAGGTATACAAACATCCCTTTGGAAGAGATCCGAAGAGTCTGCCCTGCTTGTCGTGGCATGTGTAATTGTAAGGTTTGCTCCAAGGTGGATAATTTGATAAAGGTATGATGTCCGTTATTTTACACCTAAGAGGTTTCCCAGTGCCACATTTTTATGTGTAAGAACTTTCAGTTGTTTGGACTCCTCACTTCAGCTCAAGTACCTATGTCCATCCCTTGGCACTTGGACATTTCTTCTGATTCAAAATATTGGAGTATTTTCGTCTGATAGCCATATCGGACACTTGGACACGTATTCACCTCACATATTGTTATAATAGTCTGGGTAGCATAGTAAGAATTAGTTGCATAATATATCATGTATTTAATCGGTAATATACTATCACTTTTTTGTTCTAGGCTAAAATAAGGGAGATATCTACTCTAGACAAGTTGCAATACCTCTATTGTTTGCTGTCTTCTGTTCTTCCCGTGGTTAAGCTGATTCACCAGCAACAATGTGCTGAAGTTGAATTAGAAAAGAAACTTCATGGTAAGAACTAAGAAGCTTAATTTTTCAATTCTTTTTGTTTTTTGTGTATTCTGCTTGGTTAAGCATCATTGATCTTTCTTAACTACGCATGTTTTCTTCAGGAATGGACATAGACCTTGAGAAGACAAAATTGAATGCAGATGAGCAGATGTGTTGGTGCTTATGATATCTCTTAAACTTTGTTTTTAGAATACAATAATCTTTCTGAAATTGCTTGTAATTTTTCTCCATTTTTGTTATATTTATGATATGAGTTGCTGAAAGTGTTTTCTGTCAGTGATTGCTGCAGAGTTCCAATTGTTGATTATCACCGACACTGCTCAAATTGCTCATATGATCTTTGCCTCAGTTGCTGTCAAGATCTACGTAGTGCATCTCTGGATGAAGTAAAAGATGATGCGAATGATAATGATAGCACTGAGAAAAATCAGTTTGCTGAGATTTTTAAAGAGCAACGAGCTTTTCCAAATCATAGGGTTTTGGTAAGTGTTAAGTTTCCTGGCTGGAGAGCCAATAGAGACAGCAGTGTACCTTGTCTTCCAAAGGAACATGGGGGTTGTGGTTCTTCTTTTTTAATTCTTCGGCGAATTTTCAAGATGAATTGGGTTGCTAAATTGGTAAAAAATCTGGAGGAAATGGTTGGTGGTTGCAAGGTTAAAGACATCAGTGTTTCTTTAGAGACCAGACCATGTATCTCTAGGTTTCAAGAATGTGCATTACGTAAGAACAGTGATGATAATTTCTTGTACTGTCCTTCAGCTCAAGACATTAAACATGATGGACTTGTTTACTTCAGAAAACACTGGGCGAAGGGTGAACCTGTCCTTGTCAAGCAGATCTGTGATGGGTCATCAAGCATAAGCTGGGATCCCATGGTTATTTGGAGAGAAACTTGTATATCTAATGACGAGAGGAATAATGATGCTGTTAGAATGGTGAAAGCAGTAGATTGTCTGGACTGGTCTGAGGTAAGGTTTACTAATTTTTATTAGCCTTATGTAAAAATGTTTGATTAGCCATTTGCCACTGATTTTATTTGCTAATACTTGTCAGTAAGTTGTGTAAACGGTGCACCATGTTTCAGCTTGACAAGTCAACTGAAAGTTGCAGTTTGAGTAGCACTATGACAATCATTTTTTTTTTCCTGTTTTGACAGTTGACACTCGCTTACAATACGAGCCAGTTTAAATTATTGCTCTTAGTTTCAGAACATATTGTGGCATCAGTACGGTAGTGTCATTTCAAGTCGAAAATTTGGGATTTGATCTACAAGCACAAAATCAGTATTGCAGTCAAAGAAGCGTTGTTATGAGGATGAAGAGGGTCATTATCTAATAACTTGAGTCAGACCTTAGTAGATAATAGGCTAATACAAATCCTAATTCTAATTTGTAATATTGGAGTCTTAAGTAAAATTCTAATTTATTCTTGTTCTGAAATCTGTCAGATTTTGACTTTTAAAGTCAAAGCTTATCAGTTTTCATCATATGACATCTCTTGTCCATATGATCTTCAAAATATCAATCGATGCTACTCGTGATTAAAGTATATCTTGGAGACCGTTGAAAGAAAATGTGAATTACTTTAGGATAGGAGAGGTAAATTGGGTTAATCTAAACTTCATGGGAGTTAGGTCTAACCTTGTTAATTAAAACATCAAATGGAATAAAAATGAACACTCTATTGTTATGACTTATGAGTTCATCTTCCTAAGGCAATCGAAATCTTATGTTGGAGTACATCTGATCATTTACTTATTTCAATAAAATGCTATAGTAAATAAAAAAGGTAGAAGTATTTATGTCATTTGCAACCAAAGCATGGGATTCAATATTCTAATGGAAAAAATAAATCCAATTTTAATCGATATTTGTGAATCCTAGATCTTAGAGTTTACTTGCTTAAGGCGAATACTACAAATCATGGTACATAGTAAATTGTCTGGACCGAATATACAAATTCTTAATCAAGTAGCGAATTGAGAGAAATGGTTATTGTTTAGAGATGACTTCAGTAATATGTTACAATCAAATTTGATGCCATGCAATACACTTGATGCATGTTATACGCTTGGATCAAATAATTTTGAGGGAAAGTAGAGTTAAAGTGGGGGGGGGGGGGGGGGCCAATTTTCACTCTACGGAATTTGAATAATGATGATTTACTTCTAGTGTGGTGACTGAGCACTTGCTTTAATTTTAGTTACTACTCTTGGAGCATGACATGTAGTAAAGGGTATTAAGAATAAGGATAATAACGGTCACGGTTGTGGTAACGGATACAACGATGAGGTAATGGAAACGATGCAATTGCTGTATTGTCAAATATCGGCCTAAACCATGAAATATCGCTTGGAATATCCTGAAATGCGTATTTTTTAACACCTTTACGATGTGAGAAATATCGGTTCTGTAAATTTGAAAACCTTTACGATACGGCCTATACGGTAAGATGTGGCCTTGTTTTTGCACTATGGTTAGAATAACAACTTAAAAATGGTTATCACTCCATGATGTAAAATCATTGGTTTTGTAAATGGATCCATTATAAAGCGGTTATTATTTAATGAATGGCCTCATTTGTTTTCTATGAACCACGATAGTGTGATGGAACCATCTTGTGGAAAGGGTATAAAACTCCTACAAGAGTGCACAAAATTATTTTTTCTTGACAGTTCAGGTGTAACACACCGAATTGTTTTTATTTCTGAGTTTCTTTCCAAACTTTGCAATTGAAGTTAAACAAATTCCTTCTGATCTGTTCCCTCTAAACAATAGATGATGAACCCCTTCCTCTTTTTCTTCTCCTCCCTTCCCACCAAATTATTCTACTTAAGATATATCTCTCAGACTTCAATACAATTTTCTCTACTCTCAGGTCCTTATTTCCAAACAAGCTCTGAGAGTTCTTTGGTATATGCCAAAGCGGTGCAGGTTCTGAGCCTATTATGGGTAGTGGACCGCCTAGGGCCCCCAAAAATAAGGGGCCTTAAATATTAGAGGCGGCTGGTGCTATTCAAGCTCCGTTCAACACTTCTAAAGTGATTTTTTGTTAAACATTTTTTATATTTGAAGAATCTTAGAGTATAATACAATACATTTTGTCTTGAATTAATTTTCTTGAAGTGGAAATTTTTTTATTTTGGATATAGTGAAGGGTCCTATTTTAAAAGGCGTCACAAAAATAAATAGGGCCTCTAAAAATCTTTGCTCCGCCCCTGTGCAAAAGAGGCTTGGGTTTAGTTTTAAGTTGTAACAGTAAGTATGGTGCAATAGTGTTTAGATTATCTTCCCCAAACCTAAGAATCCGCTTCTTAACCATCCTTTACACGCTTGAAGAAACACTAGGTGGCAGGAAGGATAAACTGATGAACCAAGTCTGAAAAATCTTACCCTTGATGTCATCAAATGCTGTGGTTGGCCGTTGATGTGGATAACGTATGAAGCTGTGAGTGTGGATTGTGGAACAACTTTTCCTTTCTTTGTAATACACTGCATAAGCTCCTTCAGCTAAGGAGGTGAAGCAGATATGTATGTTTTTTGTTTTTGTTCATGTATATATTTTAACCTCGACAAAATCATGTAACGGATGCTATGTTCGGGGGTCCTGTTTATGTCTATTGTGTGGGTATTGCAGCCATAGTGCAACATCATAGATGTGCGCACAGTCGTGGTAATGATTGTGAAACGACTTTTATAGTTAATGCATATAGTTTGGTGCTTGTCTCGTTTTATCGGTTGTGGTAAGCTCAAGAACTTTTGCAATACTGTTGCTGTATGAGGGTCATTTTTTGAGCACTTCGCAATAGGCTGGTTGTTTACTTGTTTGATTCTTTTAATGGGCAACATAATTGGTGATTCTAAAATGTACGTTTTCAGTCTTGTGTAATTGGAGTTCTTCCTTTTGTTAATTAAAAAAGATTCCCCAAAAAAGTTTTCGTTGGTTGAACTTTGACTTTACTTGCTTTGATGATAGGTTGATATCGAACTTGGGCAATTCATGAAAGGATACTTTGAGGGGCGTCTTCGTGAAAATGGTTCTCCACAAATGTTGAAGTTGAAGGATTGGCCATCACCAAGTGCGTCTGAAGAATTCTTCTTGTACCAAAGGCCTGAATTCATTAGTAAAATCCCATTTCTTGAATTTATTCATTCAAAGTGGGGGCTTCTGAATGTTGCTGGCAAAACTGCCTCATTATTCCTGCAAAATGATGTCGGACCAAAGATATTCATTTCATATGGACTATCTGAAGAGTTAGGCAGAGGTGACCCTGTGACCAATCTCCATTTGAACATGCGTGATATGGTGAGCTTTCTGAACTGTGCTTGCCTCTCTGTGTTCAGTGGTGCATTCTTGTTGATGTTAAGCTATGATAATGAATCATGAAACCCTGGAGTTTTTGGTTTGCATTTTCTGTTCTTTTTTATGAAGAACTCCAAAATAGGAATCATGGAAAAATTAATGAATCGTACTCTTTTAGTTAGTGTACCCTAATATTTCTTTGACATTAAGGCATTTACATGCGGATATTTCTGCTTGTTTAATTTGGTATCATGGCAATAGATCCTTTATGTACAGTTAAGATAGGATTGGTTATTCCATCATTATGTTTCAATGTTTAATAACCTAATTTTTCATAACCAGTGTCTGCTGTGATACAGACAACTTATATTTGAATTTATAATTGCTTGGGTATATCTTAGGATGCCAGTGTGCTATTTACAAACTGAGAAGGCAGGGATGGGTCGAGTTGGAAAGTGAAATTGAATTGTTTTAATAGGATCTCATTAGCACTATTTAGTAGAAGTGCCAATAACCAAATACCTTTGTAATGGTTTTCTATTTTTCTGGCATTATTCAGTTGCAAAATGAGTTTGACTCGATGGTTCTATATTTTTTCAAGCTGATGGAAATTAAAGAGTCGAAAAAGAACTTTCCCAATTCAAGAATATTGTTGAAACTTTGGCCCAAAAATTGGGCCTTTAATTTCTTTCTTTTGGTTCATTGTTCAACCTTTATGTGTTGGGTTTTTATTTTTTATTTCTAAATTTTTATTTGTTCGTGGAAATATTCCTTGTAGGTATACGTCTTGGTGCATTCTTGTGAAGTGAAAGTTAAAGGTTGGCAGCAGGAAAGCATTGATAAGACATATAAAGCTTGTGAGGAAACTATGGTGCAAGTTGGTTCTGGATATCCATGCAGGGACTTGAACGAAAAAGTAATGGTTGGTCCTTCCGTTGATGAAGATGATAGAAGAGATGTGAATAGGGATAAAATAGACATAAATTTAGATGACCAAATAAAAGATATTGAACGCCTGTCGATTGACCTTGAACATGAGCATGTTGAAAGAGGAGTGCTTCCTACTGACAAACTTCCGGGGGCTAGTTGGAATGTCTTTCGACGTGAGGATATTCCAAAATTAACTGACTATCTTAGAGACCATCGGAAGGATTTTGGAAAGTCTAGTATGGTAAATAATTATATGGCAAACAACTCTCTTTTGACAATCTACTCTACAAATAAAATATTCTTCCTCTCTAAACTTGTTGCTGTTTCGAATTTCTGGAATCTCAGGTTACAAACCCCCTCTTATGTGAACTAGTGTATCTGAATAGTCACCATAAAAGAAAACTGAAGGAGGAATTTGGTAAGACTGCTTACTCATTTTGAATCCTGTAATTGTAGGTGAATTTTTTACTTTTTATTCGGTGTTTTTACCCTTGTACCTCCTAATGTGCAATTTGGAACAATTGACCAGTTGTCAATGGCGTCGTATCTCAATGCGCCCATGTGGTCATATTGTTTTGTTGAGCTCTATTTAGAATGATGCTCATGCAGTTGTCCCTAACTTGCCCCTCCCAGATGTACCATGCGATAGAATCTTGTTTTTTTCCTGCTTGATTTTGGTGTATTTGTGGTTTCTTCTCTTTTTCTTCATAATTAAATTTATATTCTAGAAAATACTGCAAATTTGCTTGCCTTTTTCTCAACGTTTTGTTGAACTATTAGGGTTCCTATTTATAATCAACTGCCTATTTTTGTTATGTGTTTTATATCATCTATCGTTGTTTTCAGTGGGAAATTTTTATCATTATCTCATGTATTCCTTAACCTCCCTGCTGCAACTCAAACTGGTATTCAAATTTTTCTCTAGTTTGTATTTCGTAGTTGTTTTGCTTTTCTTGACCCTCTGCTCATTTGCTTATTTTCCTGCTGTGTGTTCATTTGCTTATTGGCCATCATACATATTCAGATCTAATCAAATATGATAAAATGGCTTGTAATTTTTTCTTTGCTTAGGGGTTGAACCGTGGTCATTTGAACAGTACTTGGGCCAAGCAGTGTTTGTCCCAGCTGGTTGTCCATTCCAAGTCAGGTATCTTCAGGTGAGCTCCTCAGACATTTTGCACTAATACAGTTGACTTTTTGTGACCATGCGAATCACAGAAACTCATCCTTGTTTGAATTCAGAGCTAACACATTGCTGCTGTTATCATACTGTTTTTTCCTGATTTCCTCATTGTTTATGTTTGATCTTTGATATCAGTAGTATTTTCTTCTTTTGAGC
>CM025921.1:22306409-22354437 GCA_000753965.2 Amaranthus hypochondriacus | reverse complement strand
TTTAATTGAATAAAATAGTTTCAGGCTTTTTCTCCGACCCTTCGAATTCCTCCAATAATCTCGCTTCGTAAGCGCCTTCTCTTCAATTTACTTGTTTCTTCTGGTAAGAACAAAATTTGATTTTGGTTTCCTTTTTTTTACGCGTTGAAATCCAAAGGATACATTTCAAGGGCTAAGCAATTCCATGAAGTTGCTCGGAAACCGCGAAAATAGTGGGGTAGTGATACGGAAAGGAACATGATAAATTATCATGTAAGAGCAATTCCTTATCTCACCAGTCACGGCCTTTTCTGGGTTTTCTCACTTATCAAAAAAAAACCCTAAAATATTTGGCAACCTAGATGGTGAATCTAAGTAAAGTAAAATTTGAACAAGCCAACAGATTATTTTCCTCTAGTGGTTTCTGAAAATGGAGATAAGAGATATGACTGAAGACTAACATTTAAGGGCTCAAAATTTAAGGGAAGTAAAACCAGAACAAAAAACCCAGAAACATCAAAGTAGAGATGAAGAGGATGAAGAGGATGAAGAAGAAGGAAGAGGAGAGAGAAAGGGATTGGAGATGAAGGAATTAAATTAAAAAAAGAAAAAAGAAAAAACAAATAAAAAAAAAGGAAAAAGAAAAAAAAACTCAAAAAAAAGGAAAAATCAGAAACATGGAAAGTCAAAGGTAAAAAACTTGGTCAACGGTGTCAACCGGTCACTTGGCCGTAATGGTGGTCATTTTCAAAAGTTGGTGGCTGTAATTCATAAAAAAAAAAACTTTGCGGCTGTAATTCACAAAACGAGAAAACTTTGAGGCTGTAATTCACAAAAGATCCTTTCATTTATAAAAATTAAAAGATAAGGGTTGGATAAGGGTTTTAGAAAGGGTTGTAAATGGGCCTAATCAAAATTATAGTGGACTATAAATTATAAGGCTCCCAAGTTTCTGCTTATCCCCCCTCACTCCCAAGTTTCTGGCTCACAAACTAATAAACGAGCAATTAAGTCCTGCTTTAGAAATATGCTTGTATGGTCCTTTATCTTTTAGTTAGAACTTTCTAATGTTTGATTGGTATATTATACATATTACTGACTCGAAAAAAAGACTTGAGTTTTTTTAGTGGACTATTAATTATAAGGCTAGTATACCTGTTCAACAATTCTAAGCCTAGTATACTTTCAGAATCTTGAGTTGATTGTAATATTGAGTTACTGATCTTCGAAGAATTGAAATTACCGGATATGGCTTCACTGGAGAAATTCCATCTAGTAATGATGAAATGGGCCGGGTCGGATCTAATGGGCTCGGCCCGTTTAAAGCCCGTTGTCTATTTTGCAAGGCCCGGCCCGTTTCTACTAAAGCCCGACCCGGCCCTTATCCGGCCCGTTGCACAGGTCTAATTTCAACTAATGAAGACGTGATCAATTTGGGTTGCAGTCCTCTAGTTGTATAAGTTACCTAATGGTTTTCACGCTTTCTATACGTGTTAAGTATTAACATTCTCAAAGTCATATTGTGTTTTCTCTCTCTTCTCATTTGCTTGTGCGAAACACTCTTTCTTCTCATTTCACATTCCATATTTGAAACCTCTATGAACATTCTCAAAGCCACTTTGTGTTTTCTCAACACAACTGTTTGGATCTCCATCTATATACAACTTTTTAATGTTGGGATAGTTTCAATTTGGTCATCTAACTCATCTCATTATTTACTTTTGAGAGCACCTATGCTTCCACACAAGGAGCATATGCACTAATGAATTAATATTTACTCATCTCCCTCCTATTCCAATCAAATGTCTATTTGATTTGGCAAATTTAAGAAAAAAAAGGGAAAAAGTGATGATTTAATGACAATTGTCTATATAGTTGGATCCCATGAGGGTATAAGCAAAGGAAAAGGTTACCAAATAAGGAAATGAGACGTTTGTTGTGAATATACCAAAAGCGGAAATGGGACATTTGATTAAAATAGGAGTATATTTCATTCACAATCTTTAAACTCATAGTTATGTCATTTATTTTACACACATCTACCACATCATTGGCAACTTATCTACGAATACAAATTACATTTCTATTCATATCTTGCTCTAACTACGACAATATACATATTATCTTGATATCTTCTTTCTTATGAATCTCTTGGTTTCTCCTCTAAATCCACCTCATCTCTGTTTACAAAGAATGTTAATCTTTTAAGTTTTTTCATAGCATCTACCAACTCTAAGCTCTTCATGAAAAAGTTCCAAAGTTTCAAGATGCTATTCTTAGCCTAGATTTCTTGGTCTCTGATCCCTAAAATGTGATGTACTCAATTGACACCAATTTACGAGATGTGGCGTGTTGCTTTATTTACTCGATATAGTTTCAAAATTGTTTTTCACTTCTTTTTTTGCATCTTTTTGTTTTCTCAGGTTGGAAAGATATCGCTCTATGCAGCTAGTTCTGCAATTAAAGAGGTGCAGAAGTTGGTTCTTGATCAAAAGTAAGCAGGCATATCATATATCTTAGAATTATTTTTGTATCCAATTTTTAATCTAATGTGCCTTTTTCGATGCTAAAACTGTCACTTGATAATGGCTATCTCAAGTGTTCTTTTGTATATCTAGTATTCATGAAACTATGAAAATTGATGCCATGTATGCAATTGCAGCATGCGTGTTATCTCAATATTAAAATTTGGCATCTGGCTGCAGGTTCAGTGCAGAGTTTGTGTTTGAGGATCGTAATCTAACTGCTATGGTTTCAGAAAATCTGGAGAAAATGATGAAATAAAGACTAGTTGTGTGGACTTAAAGCAATGTAATTCACTTATCTAGGTAATTTGCTTTCCATTGTTTTTATTCAAAATAAAATCAAGTTTTTGTTTTTTTCTTGGTCTCCATGAACTTAGCAGTTTCTTCTAGGTATTTTGCTTATCTAGGTAGTCTTTTGCCACATGGTTTTCATATAACACATGCTTTCACATTATTGCGCTGAAATGTAGGGCTATCAACCTTGAATCCCAGCTGATAATAATTACTATATTTCATCATCCATAGAATCCTTTTTAAGGTTTGATCTCAGCAGCATAGTATTCACATATGGTAGCCGAGTGGTGGCTGTTATAGCTCTGTAAACAACTTCTGCCCTTTTTTGGCCCACTCAATGCTTTTATCCTTCAAACTACAAGATGGTTATACAACCAAAGGGTTTTGTATGCTAAATTTTTTTAATTTGTTTACAATTTTCTCAACAAAATTGTATTCAGGAACATTGTCTAGTTTTTCATTTGTTTCTCATCCATTTCTCAGCTCTGTTTTGTTCACTTGATTTTTACCGATTCAACTGATTTTACTGATATGAAACTTATCATTACCTATTAAAACTAATTTTTACTGATTGAAACTTATTTTTACTGCTTGAAACTTATTTTTACTGATTGTAACTGTTTTTAGTTATAAATGAGTTTTACTGGTTAAAATTGATTTTTATTGTTTGTAATTGATTTTACTAATATGATTTTTGTTAACTAAAACTGATTTTTTATATTAAAACTAATTATACTGATTGCTCCCTCTATCCCATTAGAATTAAATCAAAGAGAAAGTGAGAGTATTTCGAGAAAAAAGTGAATGATAGAAATAAATGAAGAGAGATAAAAATTGTGTTGATGAAATTAAAAGAGAGTTAGAATGTATGGATGGGATTAAAAAAAGTAGTGGGTCATTGTCCAAAAATAGAAATAATGCCAATTTATTGGGATGGATCAAAATGGCAAATGACGAAATTGAGTAGGACATAGGGAGTACTTTTTTTTTTGAGGTGAACTAAACAGATTCAATGTCTTTAAATGTTGATTCTATACTATCCTGACGGATTTGTATGCTAATTTTTCTTTGTTAAATTTCACGTGGTAACCTTGAGGTTTCGGGTTTTCCACGTGGTAAACAGAACTTTTAAAATATCCACACGGTAACCTGAGGTTTACCAACTTCTTCCATCGTGACCTTTTTGCACAAAAAATGTTAGCAGACATTAGTTTCGAAGCTTAAAGGTTGTTGTACGCCTATTTATGCGACTCGCCATTTCAAATTCCATCAGTTAACCTTTTCCCGCAAAACATAAATCCTAATTTTACCATCTTTCATACAAATCACATAACCCTAATTTGGGGGGAAAATGTGATTTGGATGAAAGATGGTAGAGTTAGGGTTTATGTTTTGGGGAAAAAGGTTGAAATCGATGGAATTTGAAATGGTGAATCGCATAAATAGGCATACAACATTTTAGCTTCGAAATTAACATTTGCTAACATATGTTGCGGAAAAAGGTCACGGTGGAACAAGTTGCTAAACCTTAGGGTTATTTGCTAACATTTAGTTCACTGGTCAATCCCAGAGGGTGGTTCATTCACATTTCTTGTGCGCCTTTAACTGGGATTGAGAGGAAGTCCAATGATATTTCCTTTTCTTTCCTGTCCGCTGCTTTAGACAGTAATGTCAGTCTATGAACTGTCGTTAATTGTTATCCAGAAAAAAATTCATCATTCTACTCAATGACAAAAATGAAGATTGTTTTTATATATCTTAACATGCTATTTGATTTGGTAGCTTCTGTTTACATTTAAATTGCATTTGGTTGACTGCAGCTACAGGACTATATCCTCCTATTAGACAAAGAGCATCCAACTTGAGATTTCACCTGGTTCTGTGATAAGTCCAAGAAGGAAGCTTGTGATTCTAGTGAAACGAGCTCCAATTGCTACTAAGAGGCCGACTCAATGCCTGCTAAAAGCCGGCCCTTGGAATGTTGATGCGCACAATGCAAATTGCTCAGCAAGTGATCTTTCAGATTGGATTTCATTTGCCTTTTCCGTCACCAGATGATCATATAACATATATTTCGTGAAGTTCAGAAGACGGGGTAAACACTGGTGGGAGACTTGTAAAGAACATTATATATTATATATGTTGTATAGATATCTATATCGCAATAAGTTAGACGAGTCTTGGATCAAATAGCAGAAATTGCTGTAAAGATTGGCTATCAAATCTTTGAAGCCTTTAAAAAAAAATTTTTTTTGAAGCCTTCGTATTGTGAAGAGATGTGAAATTTCATTTGCCAAGTGAGTCGAAAATAAGAAAGTTAGGGTCAATTTTTATAATATAAATTTAAAAGACTATTAGTTACTTATCGCAAACTCTCTCTTCATTGATTAAACAAAGAATCTTTTGTGAATTACAGCCTCAAAGTTTGGTTGTTTTGTGAATTACAGCCGCAAAGTTTTTTTTTTATGAATTACAGCCATCAACTTTTGAAAATGACCACCATTACGGCCAAGTAACCGGTTCTCACCGTTGACCAGCAAAATGAACTTTGACTTTCTTTTTTCCTGATTTTACCTTTTTTTTGAGTTTTTTTTTTCTTTTTTCTTTTTTTTAATTTAATTCATTCATGCTCTTCCTCCTTCTTCTCCATCCTCTTCATCCTCTATTAATTTTCAAAGTCACCATTAATCTTCAATTAATGAAAAGCAAGATTCCAAGATTATTTCTCTCTCCTAAACAATTGCATGCTTCTGTTTTACAAACGCCATTAATTTATCTTAAATTTATCATAAATCTAAGTTACTCATAATCTTAAGTCTAAGACTAATAAGCATTGTTTTAATTATAGGTTTATACTTTATAAATACTTTCATAATAAAACCAGTCTGTAATTAAATTGGGATTAATCTCTTCACCCCAGTTGTAAAATCTATTCACTAATACTGATGGAAAGCAAAAAACAATTTAAAATCTAATCATAATACTAAACATAGAAATTAATAACACTAATTTAAGTTTTTAAAAAGTAGGAAGTGAAAATCCTTGAAGCTATCAAACTCTAAAAAAGATTTTATAAAAGATGATGACAAGAGAAGTTTATTTAATTACAAAATATATTAAAATAAACCTAAACTTAATCTAAAAGATAGATAATTAATTGAAAAAAGATAGAAACAATGCTAAAATTGCTCAATTAGTTTTTGACCATCAAAACCATAACAAAGTCGCGTATAAACAATCATGTATTTATATTTATATAAATTAACAAAATAAGAAATTCTTACTTTGGACTATAACTCAAGAGACGTGATTCGAGAATCGAGATAGAGAAAATAAACTAAATGAGTACAAGAGGCCGGTCTCGTCAATTATCATTACAGATTTACAGCTCTTCTATGACAAACAAAAGAAACAGAGATGATCACTGGATGAACATAGCTGGATTAAACTTAAGTCTACATTTCCTTCTATTTCCCGGTCGATCAATGCACAATCAACAAATACCGTCTAGCAGCTTTAGCTCGCGCTTCTTCACCAATGGCTACTGATGTTAAAGAGCATCTGAGCAAGCTTTAAGAGAAAGCCGACATGATGATCTTTAAAAGAACACTATTGCACATTAAAAGATTGCACATTTCACATCAGCCTAGTAGTTCTTCCATATTTCCCTATTGAAAAACAAGATGATCAGTGAAGACAATTCAACCCAAAAAAACAAAGAGGGTGTCTTTCTGTCAATCTACCTCGGTAAGGTAATGCTCAACTTCAGTTCGTTTAAGAAAGTGGATCGAGTGGCTTGCAAGGTTCGTATCGCGGTCTCCAACAGTTGTCATACCCAAATCATCGAGGACTCTTACTTTTATATATGGATCTTTTGGTGGTACCATATCCTAAACATAAAAGGTCTACAATTGAGTATTTACGTTTCGTAAAGAACCTAAAAAGGGAATATACAGATTTTGCAAACCAGAGCAGGTAAATAGAGATTGGGAGACAAAGAACGAAGAGAGTATGCATACCACAGTCAATTCGAGGCCACCCATTTCTCTTGTATATGACTGTATAGCAGAAGAGTGCCTCTTAAAGTAGCGCTTTTCTGGATCACTTAGTTTTTCCTCGATTTCTTCAGAAAGGAACTTGACCTTCCAGCTCAAGCTCTGTATCACTTCAGCTCGTTTATGCCTACATCGTTCAGAGACCGATAGTTCATAAGTGATGAATGAAACAGAAAATGAACAATGGCAGAGCATCTGAACAGCACGGAGAAAAGGATTGTGCAAATTACTTGATACTTACACATATGCCATAAGACAGCGCTTGTTGCGTAACAGAGAAAGATGGTTAATAAGCATTCCAAAGTGGTCAGCATTTCGTGTTGATTGGACATCCAATCCTTCTTCCTGCATTTTCCTGCCAAGATATCAATTCACCATGAATAAGTCATCTAAAGAGTATAGAATATGTATAGCTTATTTTTTTGTATATAATGAATATAGACTAGCAACAAATCTAACAGTTGCTTTAATGACTGTAAAAGAGAAAACCGGTAATACTAGATGAACATGCTAAAAAACATTGATTAATATTATTTGACTTTGTGACTTACTACGTGCAAAGCTAGGCAAACACACAAGACATATTTTGTGTGCGAAAACAAGGACACATTGCATCATATCATATTGACAAGTTGTAAAGGCTTTCAGATCTACAAATGATACTAATATATCCACATCGTAACAGTTCTGAAAATCATTTTAGGACAGTTCAAAGGATGTCTCATGGTCTCAGTCGATATTTGGAGATATGGCAACCACATCATCGTGACCCTTATCAAAGACTCAATCGAAATCGTAACCATATTGTTGCATTGACGGCATATGTGAAGGAAAAATTTTAAATCCAAAGGGTTTACAACTTTACACTGAATCAAAACAACAATGCCACAACCTTATGAACCGATACATCATTTCCAATGGTCGCCCACGTAGATTTTTCTTCTCCGGTCATTTTGATTTTTTTACCATCTCAATCTACAAGTCGAGATTCATATCCTTTATCCTCCAGCCTTCTAGGTCATCTTCAATCTTGCTCACCTCTTTTAATTCTCCCGAGCTCCAATTTCTATCTTCCTTACCAATTCCTAACCATGGTTACATGGAACGTGGAACATAGCCACGTTCCACGATCCCGGAACGTCCAACCCCATTCACCACGAAACACGACCCAAATCGCTCAAGGTGACGTCCCAGTGAAAAGAATGGAGAGAAAAAATGAGATGAAACCTAGAAAACCAAAAAAATTCCACTTACAAACAATTTTTTAAAGCAAAAAAATCGTTTTAAATCTAATTTTGTTTTCAAATATATTTATTATGCATAATATATCTTGACCGAATCGTTCTTTAGTCAAGCTAGGTTGCATACCTTATTCCCGTTTCCGTTCCCCATTCCTAATCAAATGTCGTTCCAGGTAACAATGTTCCTAAACCGCGTCTTTACTTATGCCCAAACCATTTCAAACGATTCTCTTTCATCTTTGGCTCAATATTTGCAAATCTAAAACTCTTTCTTATATCTTCATACTGAATTCTATTCCTCAAGGCATGCGCGCTCATCTATCAAAACATTTGCATTTCCGTTACTTTTATCTTCGTACTATGATCATTTCTAGAAACCCTACATTTTGATCCATATAGTAGTGTTGGTCTAATGGTCATTCGATAAACTTCCCCTTTAGCTTTAGGGGCACACTTCGATCACATAGCATTCTACAAGCTACTTTTCATTTTTTTCTATTCACACTTAATTCTATGGATCACATCTTGTTAATTGTACCAACTACTCTGAAATATGAACCCAAGGTATTTGAAGCATCCGCTAGAAGTATGTTCTTTCATTTCTAATTTTATATTGTCTCTCGTTTGACAAAGGTGTGCCCATTAAGATAAAAAGGGAAATTTCTACCGAACTAGCATTAAACTAGCAAAATAATATAGGTTAGAATTTTGGGCTTTCACAAGTGATCAATGTAGTGGGATAGGGATAATTGATATGCGTATATATGTTAAGATGAATGAGTGGACATACCTAGAAAAATAGAATTTAAAAGGAAAACATAAGAAAGGGTCTTGGTACTAGAGATTTTGAAGACAACGAGAGATAATCGTTAACATTGGTTTTGTCATTTTTAAAGAGGATCGAAAAATACATATATTAGAATAGTGAACGGTTGAAAAAACTTTAAAGAGTTCAAAAGTGAAAAAGGTGGAACAATGATGATCTTATTGACAAGTGTGAAGAATGACATCAAAAAATGAGAATTGTTGATACATATGATAATAGATAGGAATGGATCAAAGAAAATGTGTGGATGATCATTGAAATTGATTATCATGGTCGTAAATTCATATTAGATAGTGCTCAATAATGTATAATCTATATTAGTGACAATTACAAACGTTAATTTGTTTTAATGCATGTAATCAATCTCATATTGTTGGGGTAAGACTTTGGCATGCTTGTTGTTGCGCTATATATATCTCTTGATGGATACATACATATATACATTTAAAATATATGTGTCTGAATATGTAGCAATTAGAGAAAAATAATGTTCTTCCTCAAATCTTAAAGAGTGCCCCGAATGCTTAACAAGAAGCTTGTTAAGATATGGTGATTATTGGAGCTAGCATAGATAAGCCAACATAATAATACAAGAAAAGCAAATGAAACAATGAAAAGCTGCAATGAGATTTTGCATAACTTTGAAGAAACTGGCAGTATTTCAAAGTATCTTTGGATTTTTTACATGGTTATTTGGTCGTGAACAGAATAAGAGAGATATAGTTGGCCACAACGTTTAAGGGAGATGGTCACAAACATACAATCCAAACTCCAAGTACCATTGGAAATGCAAAAGCACGGCTAAATTGGCCATATAAATGAAACTAACTAGGCAGCAAAAACAAAAGAACAAACTCATAGAAGCGTTTTATTTCTTTGAAACTAATAGAGAGGTTAATTTAACGTGTAGAAACTTACCTAGTAAGCTCGTAAAACTGACTGTAGTGGATTGCACATTCTTTTATAACTTGATTGAACATATCATCCTAGTTAACAAGAAACAGATTAATAGAAGAGGAAGCAATATAACGACAGGATTCAAATCAAGGAAGTTAAGACAAGAACACAACTGTTGCAACTTGTAACAATTCAGCAAGAAAAAGATATACCTTGTCAATTCACGTATGTGTATTAAATCTCCAAAAGCAAAGGAGGACAAAACATATATCAAATCAAGAGCAATGACTAACAAGCAAAAACGGAAATCTCAAGACACCAACAAAATTACTCAAGCGGTGAGATGTGGGGATGTCCATAATTATCATTTGACGCAAAAGTCCGTGCCATGTTTTATCATACAATCTAACAATTCAATAATTATAATCCTAACTATGATGGTCTCCTCATCTATGCGAAATTTACACTATGGTTTATGAAAGCGATGGATCCATGAAAATTAAAGGCATAATACATTGAAAGATATACATGCACAATAGACTACAACTTGGAATAAATTGTAGATTAGTTGATATAAAAATCATGAACCCATACTCCTTGCAAGAATCAACTTCACAATCAGTATAAAAATTGTAAAACAATAGTGCAAGTTATCTACCTTACCAAAAATGTATCCATGTCAATGAAAAGAAAAAACACACAAGTTGTAAAATAGGCAGACATTTTAATAGTTGATTTGAGTTTGAATTCATAATTTGCCAAATAATGCTTTGACATTAAATTGTTTAGCCAACAACGACAATACCAGTAACAAGTGATGATAATGATTTTCCATTCAATATCAATGCCATTCGAAATACTATTATTTTCTATTTTCGTGTTAATATTTATGCACATTCTCCATACACATATTCCATAGTACAAAAAACTTATTTAGAGACATTATACTTCCAGCTTACACAAATACATAGAAACAAATAACATCACTAATGAGATTGTACAAAATCAGACTTGTTGTATTGAAATTCCATATTAAAACATTAAAGTGTCAACAAGGTATCCAAATCATCCTAAGAGCATAGTAAGAAAAACACTAATGATACAATTCATAGATCTGAAATCTCACCAATAGTCACCTTAACTAAATAAAATAAATAGTTATTGAGTACGAGTATAAAAGAAGCTCACATTGTAACGAGTAAGTTGCCCTGGCTCAGCAGAAGCAAGCTCTTTTACAAGCTGGCATGCCCTTTTACCATAAATCTCTGTAGTCTCCATATATGTTTGTTCTGTTTTAAGACATGTCAACACACGCAGGATCAAGAGCATGAATATTCACTTACAATTATTGGAATCAAATTAGATCAGATCAAAGGAAATGAAAAATATTTAGATCAAACAACATAAACACAGACCACATCAAACCTAAAGTACTTATTTAGTTATTTCTTTTATTGAGTTATTTCTTTCTCTACATGTTTACTTAAAATTGCACCAGACTAATAAATTTCAAACATGGAACAATAATGTTTCAGACTACACCAGACCCGAACTTGACCAAACATGGCTCACTAACCCATACTACGCCTAATGTTCCGTGTGGAAATTTGTAGGACAACCCATTGTATATTACTCCCCTCCAAGACACTATAATTGTCACATTTCCTTATTTGACAAATTCATATCAATTGTCCCATTCCCCTTTTTGTCAATGATTTTTTTACCTAAATACCCCATGATCACGCAAGTAATGACCAAAATACCCCCACGTTTACTACTTACAACACCCCAACTACTACCTTTACAATTAATCCAATCAATTGAAAAACCCCAACTGCTACCTTTTAAGTGGATCTCATACAACTCTAAAAAACCGTGCCCAAGCAAATGGGACAATAAGAAAGAGTTGGAGGGAGTATATTATGAATTGTCCTAAAATACTGTAATCATGCCCAAGGTTTAGCATCAGTACGTTCACTGTCCACTGTATGTACAACCCCTAGTCATCAGACGCCTACTAGTGGATCAACAACCAGGAACATGAGGTTGTTGATGTTTACTGACTTGAACTAAGTCTAAGACATGGGAATAACAAACAAATAGGGCGTGTTTCCAGAGAGAAATGCTGAGTCGGCGTTTGGTGGGCGAGAAAAGAAGACACGTCGGCGTTGGCTGCTGAACTCAAGACGTTTTCCAGAAGCCAAAGCCAAGTCGACTTTTTTGGGCTTGGGGAGAACGTCCAGCCTCTGCAGCCAACCAGCAAAAGCGGAAAGCATAACAGCTTCGTACATAATCTAGTAGTGGCAGCTGAAATTTGATAATTCATGAGACTACTAATTAACATCACTGAAAAATCAAAAAAATAAAATAAAATAAAATAAAAAATCACTGAAATTTGATAATTCCAATCCACAAATCAAATCCAATCTACCTATCAATCTTATGGAAGAAAAAAAAAACCCTAATTGCAAACAACCCTAATTTCGCATAAGTGAACAATGAAATTCGAAGGCACTGAAAATACTAATTTTAAAGGGACTGAAAACCCTAAATTCGAAGGGACATCAAAGAAAATTCCATAATTTCGAAAGGGACTGAAAATTCTATAATTTCGAAGGGACTAAAACCCTAATTCGAAAGGGACTAAACAAAGAAAAAACCTTATTTCGCTAATGTAGCATTGTTCATTCGAAGGGACTGAAAAAAAAACCATAATTTCGCTAGTATTCATTCGCAACAAAGGAAGGAAGGACTGAGTTCGCAGAGACAAGTACCTGAGTTCGCAGAGACCGAGTTCGCAGGGACTGAGATCGAAGAAGGAAGGAGGAGGAGGGAGGAAGGAATGAGTATCACAGCAATGGAAGGAGGGAGGAAGGAATGACTTTTGGAATTCACACTTCACAGTAACATTCAAAATTACATGGTAACGGTCAAACTAACGTTTTCCTATGTTTTGGTACGGAAAATTTAAATGCAAAAGTTGAATATTAGTGGAAAAGTCTTATAAAAATGCTACAAGTAGAGTTCATGAAATTTAGATGTTATCATGTGGAATTTACCTAAATAAAAAAAATAACAATAAAAGAAGGAAAACTTAAAATCTCTTCTTTTGCTCTTTGTCTCTTAAAAATCTCACCTTTCAATTATTTTTTAAAAATTTGTCTTTTAAACTGTGTTTTCTTTTAAAGTACCTTTTTACCGGTTACCGGTTTAATTTGAAAGTTAACTGAACCACCCATTATTTACATGCAGCGAGCATTTACTTCCCTCCTTTTATGGTTGTACATCATCTCGCCATTAGTGCTCTGTGCTCTCTCCCTTCAATCCTTTCATACCTTTGAATTCTGCACTGGTAAATCCTGTCATTTCATTACTGCTCGTTGTCTACTCCAAATAAGGTAAGAACCCTAATCTTTGTTTTTTCCATTTTTCGCTATTCGGCTTTAGTATTTTAATTAAGTTTGTTTTCCTAATCATTTTTTCCATTGTGACACAACCCTAGATCTCGTAAAGTCAACACAATGAGAAGAGGAACCACTTTAATTTTGGTGAGAGTTCATAGCTTTCCCAACTAAATTTGAGTGGTTGAGTGAGAAGAAGAAGAAGAAGAACCACTTTATAGAAGTTAGGGTTTCTAATTTCAAAATTCCTTTAAAAAAATTAGAAATTAACCGGTTGTCCATGTAATTTAATGAGGTATGTACTTAAAAAAAATGCAGTATAAAGCTCGAATTTTTAAAAATTAATTGAAAGGCGTGATTTTTAAAAGACAACGAGTAAAATGTAGGATTTTAAAAGGAAAGATAAAATTTTATCGTGAATATCAAAATTGGCCCCAAATATTTTAGGGATTGGTCAGATAGCTTTCAATCTAGACTCTAAGGAGAAGAAGTTTCGAATCGTCATAAAAGTGGGGAAAGCGCGCTTATTTTGTGGTTGGCAAATTGCGAATCATAAATTCTTGTGAGAGACGGTCTTTTTAAAAGATCATTTTTAAGTGGATCGGTCTTTTATATATTTTTTAAAATATTAGAAGTAAACATCAAGAACGATGTAAGTAGACATTTAAGATATTGAAAGTAGGCATTAAGGATACAGTAAATAAACATTACGGATAATATAAATAATCATTAATAATATGGTAAGTAGTTATTATTTTTTTAATGCGCTAGACTTGAGATACGTCCCTCAAAAAGACGATCTCTCAAAAGACCAACTGATTACAAATTTGTGTGCTTCCGCTCCCACACCGTTCCTTGCAGCGACTTTCCAATTTAGTTGACTTTTGTTCTGAAATATTCGCTATTAATATAACGGTTTCTGACACTATTCGTCGTTTAAGTTTATTTTATATATTGCGGCTAATATGTAAGAAAACATATAGTCAAGTTTGATCTTGTTTGAATCGTTTAATCGCATACTTTCATAATATTAAACTTTTATAATTTTTAGATGTGTGTAGTTCGATATATATAAATGATAAAAATAATACATTAGATAGCGTAAAAAGTCAATTAATGTAGCAATATAGTGTAACGGAGGAAATAATAATAATAATAATAATAATAATAATAATAATAATAATAATAATAATAATAATTTTATTTGCCAAAAAATATATTATTATAATTATTATAATTATTATTATTATTATTATTGGCAAACAAAAAAATTTTTCATTTACCAGAAAAACCACAAAATGCCTTGATGTATTTTGTGGTTTTTCTGGTAAATGAAAAAGTTTTTTGTTTGCCAAAATAATAATAATAATAATAATAATAATAATAATAATAATTATTATTATTATTATTATTATTATTATTATTATTATTATAATATAATAATATATACTCTACTCCTATTACTAAATTGGAGCACTTTTTAGTTAGTTGTTTAACTTTGATATATTTTTGCTTCTTTTTATATACATATATATTTTCTCGTTTTCTCTTATATTTCTACACAATTTAATTATTCAGATAACTTAATTATCTCTATGTGTGTTAATGTGGTTGTTACAATTTCTCATATACAAAGACAGTATTATTTTAGCGTATTTTTATATTTTGCTTTAACCTTCTTTATAAATTCGTGCTAGAATGTTAAAAAATATTGTCAATTAAGATTTTATTAGTTTGTCATAATGTATAGTTTAAATAAATCAGGTTTTTGTATGTTTATTTACTTACGTATAACTACAGATATCAATAATTAACATTTTGCATTGGCTACAAGGTTTGAGAAGTAACGAAAGTAAAAAAAACGAAATATATAGCTTTTGAAGTGTTCTTAACGTCGACAATATTTTATTATCTCAATGTTATTATGTAGCTTTCACATATAGAGTGAGGCTTGAGAGGTCAAATGTTCGCGATCTTACCCTTGTTTGTTAGTGATAATGCTAACAAAGATATTATTTTGATTCATCCTCTGTATTAAATTCGACCGCTTTCCTCTAGTCCTCCCTGTAAAGGGAGTACAAGTATGAATTGTTCGTTAAGTTCTCTCACCTAAACCCTCCTTTTAAGCGAGATATTAGATTTTATGATGATGATCCTTAGTAGTAAATATTATATGCAACTTTCTATAAATAAGAAATTCACCTAATTTAATCAACTATTATACTATAGTCCATCGTAAAAACTATTATTTGATTTGTTTATTAGTTAAACTATAATTTACAAATGAGAAATCTTACATGCATCACTTTTTAAAGTTTTTTATACAAGGTAGTAATAAGGTTTAAATTTTACAAAATCTGTAGCAAAACAGTTAAATATTTTTTAAAATTCATTTAAAATACTCGCTCCATTTCTTAAAGAAGTTCTCACTTTCCATTTTGGGGTGTTTCAATTGTTGTTCCCATAAGGAATCTTTCCATTTATATCACAAATTTTTGACAAAAATAACCTCACTCATCCTCATTTTAATATTTTAATAATGATTATGGGCCCACATATCTTCCACTAACTCCATTTTAACATTCTTATATTCCTTATGATCCCCACATGTTTCTCACTAACTTCATAAAAACATTTTTTTAATTAGTTGTGGTCCCCATATTTTGTTCCACTAACTTTATTTAAATACTTTTTAATATTTTTGGCCCCCACTTTTCCTCCATCAAGTTTATTATTCAATAAAATAATATATCCACTATCTAAAATATTCCACTTTTCTTAATTCCCGTGAACATTTCATATGGGAACATCAATAGGGAACGGAGGGAGTACTAATTTACCTTTATTTTAACTCTTTATATTATCATCATATCCGGTGTATCCCGCTCATAGACAAAACTACAGTCAGGGTTTGGGAAGAGAAGATAGACAGCGATTCATACCCATATAAAAGAGTGCGGTCAAAGAGTCCCCGACTCAAAAGGGTCTTCAAAGAGAGAATTCTTAACTCTTATCTTTATATGTCAATGCTAATTTACCCTCCAGTTCATGAAGAGGATATCCCATCTTATTATTCTGATCTTTTTTACACAACTCACGATTTTGTTTAATTTTCGGGATATAATTAACTGTGTTTATCAGAGGTTTATGTTAGGGACTTAGGGTACAACAATTTTTTCTCTAAATGGACTCGAACCATAATTATAGAGGGGTTTTTAAAAATGTACGAGGTGATTGATTATACAAAGTTTCCTCTTTCTCCCGGTATAAAAAAGTTAATAGAAAGAGAAATATGTTAAATTGAGACTTGAGACGTACGGTAATAATTAGACGACTTTCTATGGAAATAATTAGGGGTTGTTATTTTTGTTTTTTAGATAAATTCATATAATTAGTCTAATACATTAAAAATTGATCATTTTAAATTGTAATTGATTTCTATTCACCGTCTTTTAATCCATTTCATACATTTTAATACTATCTTAATTTCATTTATGCAATTTATTTTCTTTCTTCATTTAACTCCACTACAACAAATCTTGAAAAAATATACTCACTCCGTTTCTTTTTTATTGTCCACTTTCTTTATTTGGTCATTTCACTCTAATTGTCCACTTTCTATTTTTGGCAAAGATTTTTTACCTAAATACCCCCAACTAGCCCAACTTATATTATTTAAAATACCCCACCTACTACCTTTTCAATTATTATAATCACTTAAATACCCCAACTACCACCTTTACAATTATTATAATCACTTAAAATATTCCACTACCATTTTTCTTAATTTACATGCCCACTAGGAAATGGACAATAAAAAAGGTGGGGAGGGAGTATAAATAAATAACAACAATAAAGAGAAAGATGAAAATTACATGCAGATCGAAAACGGCGTCAAATGGTTTAGGGATTGTGTGATAAATCGGAGTTTATGAATATTTAATTGATAATAAAAAGGATTAAAGAGGAAAAAATATTGAAATTAATTAGTAGGTGAAAATAAAATATGGGTATTTGCCTTAGAAATAAACGAACACAAAACTTGGTTGAGACCGCCTCATCTGTGAAACGCGTCTTATTGGGCTGGCCCAATTACATATATTTTTCTACTAATTTTACAAATTAAAATGTCAATTTTAAGAGTTAAAAGACCAATTTGAAAATTTAAAAGCACAATTTTAAGGATTTACAATTGACATTTTAAATCATGGAATTTGACACTTTTAAGACTTATAAGTTCAATTTCAATACTTAAAAAACCAATTTTAAGACTTAAAAGACCAATTGCTAGACTTAAAATTCTCATTTCAACTTTAAAGTAGGATGACTCAAACATTAATGTTGATATTAAAACTTTGACATAGACTTTTTAAGTCTTAAAATTGGATTTTTAAGTCTAGAAATTGTCCTTTTAATTAAATCTTAAAATTAGTATGTTAGAATATTTTAAAAAAACTTATTAGGCCTGGACTGGTTGCACGGATAAAGCGGGCTCACAGGAGACTGATAAACGAAAAGTAATTATCGAGCCAAAGCCTTTAGTTATAAGAATACAGACTCAATATGACGTTGTTAAATTGTCATGATAGTTTTTTTAAGATCCCATTAGTGAAATTTCACTAATACATCATAGTTTTTGCATTACTAAATTAACTAGATAATGTCCGTGCGATGCATGATTTTATTAAATTTTTAATATATTTTTTGTACATAAAAAAATTAAAAATTGATGGCTTAAAACATCCTATACTCATTTAATGAATAACATTATAAAGATTTTATAAATAATCAAAAGAAAATAAAATAAAATAAATGATTTTCTAATATATTAAATAATATGATCAAAAAAGCAAAAAATCTATAAATATTGATAATATTATAGTCATAATTAGAAAATAAAAAAGTCAAAAGATATGAACATTAGAATTAAATGCAATGACATCATCATTGAGTTTTAGAGGGAAAATTTCATTGAGAAAGTGACACGTAAGCAGTTTTAAAAAGTGATGACATCATCAGTGTTTTGTTTTAATAATCGTTATAAATAAATTTCTAGTTTTCAAAGCCACCTATTTTATTTCCTAGTTTTTTGCCTTTGGTTTAGTAAATTAATTCAAGATTAATATAGTTTGTTATGTTTCTTACAAGTTAGAGTGTTAATTACATTTTCTCTCTAAATGTTCTCTCTATATCTGTATCTTTATAAACATTACTCCTCTTTTAATTAATTAATATTATCAAATCAAAAATATACAATGTGGTCATGTCCTTGCATGTTAAAATTTAAGGGCAAAATAAGCCTACACACATCTTGCACAAGCTACTCGAGTCAAAGTCAAAGTCACTTTTTTCCAAAGTTCAAAATTAAAAATTCATAGTTATAGGAGCGATTTAAAAATTTTTTTACAGCCACGTGAACGATACTTTCTTATCTTAAATTATGCATTTTAAATGTCAAATAACTAACTCAACCAAAAACTTAAGCCGATAATTAAGATCCCAAGATATGTTATATACTCTAACATTAAGCATCTGAAAATGCCCAAAAAAAAAAATTAACACTATTCCTAAATATTGCCAATACGTAAATACACACATCTTAAATTAATCATTGCAGCAGGAACTATATTGTATAATCAATCATTATATATTAACAAAATCCAACAATATCAAATAAATGTATAGAACTTGAATTGTAAGTATTAAAATTTTTACTGTAATTACAAATATTTTTTATTAAAATTAGGAGCATGGTAAATTAGCATGCATACATTAACGCAGACTATTTTTTTCGGCAAAAGATTATTCTTTTCCATTCATCAGAAAAGAGAAAAATACATTTAAAAACAAGGAAACTTAATTGCATCAGTATGGAGACGAGGCCCACCTTCTAGGAAGGGTTTCCTCGCCCCACTCTTCATGTGCATTGAAGCACGAAGAATCCCCAAAACCAAAAATAATAAGCCACAAGTCGGCTCGTGGAAGACACTAGTTTTTGATCTTGCGCTTTCGATTGTGTTTAATTGGGCTTAAAAACTCGATTTCAAGAGCTTCGCGAGCTTTAATAGTAAGCAGTCGACTTCTGGTACTTTGTCTTGTTGGTAAATGATCTGTTAACACATGTTTACCCATGGTACTAGACCCCAAACTAGAACGTCTAAAGTTGTAATCATGATCAGAAGGATTTCGAGACAAGTTTAAGTCAATAACTTTAAGAATATTTTCCTGATTCGCCAGAAGTTTATTTTTTGAAATCATAATTTTTGAGACGATTGTCGTATGATCTTCATTTTCATGTCGTATCGCTATAGCTTTTACTAAACTATGAATTCCAACGATGGCCTTGAGAGATTCTATGTACGACTCTAATGATTTCCTTCCCTTAGCAAATGCCGCAGAAACCTAACGATCAAAAACAAATAATTAAGAATAATTAATTAATACCATGCCAATATATATATATATATATATATATATATATATATATATATATATATATATATATATATATATATATATATATATATATATATATGTCTTTCTTCCATGCACACTCAATGCACGTAGAAGTGGCTAAAATAAAATAATAACAAAGACAAATTAATTAAATTATGAGTACACATTTAACTTTTTAATGAAATGGGTCATGCAATTATGTTTTTTTTTTTTAAATTTAAATTTCGAATGATAAATATGATTAAATACACATGTTTAACTGTGAGAATATATTCAACTTTTATATCGAATGAGTGTTTTAACTTTTAAATAGCCAGTATACTAGATGTATGTTGCTCATAAGAAATTATGATCAAAGATAGAGAAAAAGAATGCGACAACTGATACCTATAAACGAGAATGAGTCAAATTAAAATAAGAAATTATAATTAATTGGTTACGAATAACTAATTACGGAAACTAATACATGATTATAATGTCAAAATAATGAAATAATATTTGAAATCAAAATAGCAGGGTCATCAATAAAATACAAAAGTGAAACATAATTAGAAAGATTAATTAATACTCCCTCCGTTTCAGTTTACTAGTCCCATTTGACTAGTCACGGATTTTAAGGTAGTAGTGGGGTCCATGTAAAAGGTGGTAGTTGGGTATTTTAATTGATTAAATTAATTGTAAAGGTGGTAGTAGAGTATTGGGAATTGGAAAAGTGGGGATATTTAGGTAAGAAAAGGATAGCCAAAAAAGGAAATGAGACAAGTAATGAGGAATTGCCAAAAAAGAAAATAGGACAAGTAAACTGGAACGGAGGGAGTATAATTAGAAAGATTAGTAATATGATACCTCCAACAATTTGGGTTTTGTTTATCAGTGAGATAAGGGGCTAAACGAGCCTGAAGTTGTTGCATCGTAAATCCTACCAATAATTTGTGTCCAAATAATACACATGATGTCTTGTTATTTTTATTCTTCTTTCAGAACTCTGCCCATTTACGATATTTACTCGACCCATAAAACTGACCATAATAGTACTCCAATATTGAACCACACCTTTGGTTTCCATGAATCTCGCCACTTCAAAGAAATCTTTACCGAATATGTATAACCCAACCACAAAGGAATCCGCTTCAAAATCACTCCAACGTTCATTTGATCGTTCCGTTACTGATAAGGGAAGCCCTAGAAAGTGATCGGAGGAACGATCATCAGCTGGATTATTCATCATTAAACACGGAAGTTCCGCCCGCTTGTATTCGTCGTCACAACCTCGTGCATAACAATCCATCTACAATGCTACGTATTGTCAAGAACGAAGAGAGAAATTTCAAATAAAAAAAAAAGGTTTTATGGAAATGTTTTTTCTTATTTTATCATTATATGCAAATAAGAAGGCTAATAATAGGAAATTACCAAATTAATTAACAAACTACCTCAACAAAGTCAAAAACGTACATTTTAAAATATACTTATTTCAATTAGTATTAAGAAGTGGAATTCTATTTTGTTTTTAAAATTTAATTTAATTAGTCTAATATTTTTCTAATTGATTATTTAAAAATTCTAATTAAAATCTATTTTTAAAATTTAAATAATAACCCATCACCAACCTTTAATCCATTTCATAAATTTAACATTATTTTTAATTTCATTTATACACAATTTCTTTTCTTTCCTCGTTTAACTCCACAAAAGCAAATAATCTTGCAAAAATATATAAATAAATAAAAACAATGAAGATAAAGATAAAAAATTGCATACCTCTAGACCGTAAGGTGACCTCAAATGTTTAATTTTTGAGATTGTGTGAAAAATGGGAGTTTTTGAATATTTAATTGGCAATAAAAGAATTTAAAGACGAGAAGAATATTGAAATTAATTAGTAGGTGAAAATAAAATATGGGTATTTGCCTTAGAAATAAACGAAAACAAAAACTTGGGTGAGTGACACGTGTCTTATTGGGCCGGCCCAATAACATATATTTTTCTACCAATTTTACAAATTAAAATGCAGCAGATCTTGGGTAAGACCGTCTTAGAATAAGACGCGGCCTAATATGGAGCCCATTAGCTTTTTCCATTTCTCTGGGCATTTTTTAATTTTATTCTTAGATGTATCAATTTTGACCTTAAAGATATCAATTTCAACGTAAAGTGGTACTTAAATATATCAATTAAAGTAAAATTTCAATTTGAACCTATAAGTGATCAATTTTAACGTTAAAGTGATCAATTTCTACCTAATATAATTGACAGTGATACGTATTAAATTGTATGTTATGTAGTTCATTTATTTTGTTTATAATTGACATAGTTAACATCATAACAAAAACAAGATAAGGTCATGCATGTTTGGTAATAATTGACAGTGATAAGTAATAAATTGTATGTTGTTAAGTAGTTTATTTATTTTATTTATAATTGATATAGTTAACATCATAACAAAAACAAGATAAAGTCATAATTGATGCATGTTTGGTGATAATTGACAGTGATAAGTAATGAATTGTATGTTGTTAATTTTACTTGAATTGATATGTTTAAGTACTACTTTACGTTGAAATTGATATGTTTATGGTCAAAATTAATACCTTTAACGTGCAAATTGAAAAATGCCCAGAAAAAGAAAAAAACCCAAAACAAAATCTGGAGCGCGTGTAGTGCAATCGCCTGAGAATGGGCCGGCCCAAATGTGGTCTTATTCTAAGACGGTCCTACGCAAGTTTTTGTGATTAAAATGTCAATTTTAAGAGTTAAAAGACCAATTTGAAGATTTAAAAGAACAATTTCAAGGATTTACAATTGACATTTTAAATCATAGAATTTGACAATTTCAAGATTTATAAGTTCAATTTCAATACTTAAAAAACCAATTTTAAGACTTAAAAGACCAATTGCTAGACTTAAAATTCTTATTTCAACTTTAAAGTAAAATGACTCAAATATTAATGTTGATATTAAAGCTTTGACATAGACTTTTTAAGTCTTAAAATTGTCCTTTTAAATCTTAAAATTAGTATGTCAGAATATTCTAAAAAAACTTATTAGGCCTGAACTAGTTGCACGGATAAAGCGGTCTCACAGGAGACTTTCTGATAAACGAAAAGTAATTATAGAGCCAAAGCCTTTAGTTATAAGAATACAGACTCAATATGACATTGTTAAATTGTCATATTAGATTATGGGGGCTTCGGGAAGTAATTAAGTGCTGGAACTTAGTTAGTCTAATTAATCGTAGACAACAACAAAAATTAACGAATATTATAATAATAAAAAATTAAAAAAAGTCAGTTATGGTATAATTGAATGTCGTTAAATGAGAAGATTTAAAATAAAATAAAATAAAATAAAATAAAAAATAATAAAAAATTAGTAATAAATAATGTAATAACTTTTCAAAAGCATAATTGATCGAAGAAAAGAAACACGACGAAGTATATTAGTGAAATTTTTCAATACATGATAGATTTTGCATTACTAAATTAGTACTTCAAGGCCGCCTATTTTATTTCCTAGTTTTTTGCCTTTCGTTTAGTAAATTAATTCAAGATTAATATAGTTTGTTGTGTTTCTTACAAGTTGTTAAGAGTGTTAATTATATTTTTTCTCTAAATATTCTCTCTATATCTGTATCTTTATAAATATTGTCTTTTAATTCATTAATTAATCAAATCAAAAATATACAATGTGGTCATGTCCTTGCATGTTAAAATTTAAGGGCAAGCCACTCGAGTCAAAGTCAAAGTCACTTTTTTCCAACAGTCAAAATTAAAAATCAACAGTGATAGGAGCGATTTTAAAATTTTTCTACGGCCACGAAAACGATACTTTCTTATTTTAGATTCTGCATTTTAAGAGTCAAAGAACCAACTCAATCAAAAATCAATAGTCATAGGAGGCATGAAATTTGATATCAAAATTCAACAGGTAACAGGTCATCCGTATCTTTCTCAGCGGATGACCCCCAAAATTCATGTCTCTAAAAATAAATGAAAGTTCGAACGTTTATAAGCAAATGAGGCAAAGTTCCTACGTTTAATATCAAATTTTCCTAGAATTAAAATTTTCTCATTAATTTACTAGGTACAACTTTCAAAGTCGGCAATATGCAAATGCAATTTTACTATCGAAAAATTTATTTATGATTTCTCCTATTTGATCTCATCATGCCTAAAAATGATTAATAACATCAGTAATAATATCAATAAATTATTATTTTTTTGAGTAATAATATCAATAAATTTTGTTAAATATAAAAAGTCAAACATAAGAAAATGCGGCAAATCGCACATGAGATTTGTCACTTTTGATTTAAAATTAAACAAAATTAATACAAGAACTGTATTGTGTTTATATTAAATATGCTTTTAGTTTGACAAAAAAAAAAGCAAAAATTTAAACTTCAGAGATTCAATTTATTTATTTTTCTTTTGCTCTCCCAATCTAAATCATTCATTATAATCAATGTCGAAACAATAATTTTAGAGATCCTATTTATTTTTGTGATGTTTTTCAAAATGAGACCCTTTAGTCCTTTAATATATTAAAAGATAAAAAATTTTCTACTTTAAGAAAATTAATTCAAGAGAAAATGTATATAAAAGAAGTTTACAAACAAATCACTTAAAAATGTTGCTCAAAATCAGTCTTGAATAGCACCATTTAACATTTAAAAGGGACATGCATGAACTTCACCTCTCCAAGTACCTGATCAGGGATAGGGGTAGATGGCGGCGCCTTATCTACGTCTTAGATTACTAACCCATCGTTTATTATCGCTCTTTACCTCCTCTACTTTTATCTTTATTTTGAGCTTTTTGTATGTATTCTACTTACTCTGTGTAAGTTGCGGGTTTATCTCTCTTAGAAGACCTTTCCTGAGACGGAGCTCTTTGACCACACTTTGCTCTATGGGTATAAGTTGTCAACGTTCTTCCCTCCCCAGATCCTGACCATAGTTTTTTATGAGCGGGATATACTGGGTATGATGATGATGAAGAAGAAAAAATAAAAAACATTATTCTTAACAAAAACAACAAAACACAAATGATACTATAATTTTGGTAAGGAGGGAGTATTAGATAATCAAAAGCATAATTGATCTAAGAAAAGAAAATTAATGAAGTATATTAATGAAACTTTTCAATACATGATAGTTCTTGCATTACTAGATTAGTACATCATGTAGTAAAGTAAATTTGAGTGTGAACAATAAACAGAACAAGAATGAAACAATAAACTCATAAAGATCTAGGAGGCTTTTCTAACAAAGCAGACAAATAAACCTCATCTTTTGATTTTGGAGAAACAACCCATTTATGCTTCTTATACCTGAACTGCAGAAACATGTACATATAATCATCCAACTCTTTTCTACTACAGAAGAATTTGTCGATCCATAATAGACCTCCGGGCCTTAAAACCCGATCCCAATCGAATAACATGAAATCCAACTGTAACAGATCGATCCATCCATCCAATAGCCCGGTTGTGTGTATTATGTCCATCGTGTTTTCAAAGAATGGGAGTCGTTGATTTGGTGTTATATACAACGGAAGTAGACCTCGCAGTGCTATCACTTCACTAAAAGGCGCCCCCAAGTTTAGGGCAGTCGAGATAATGGTAACATTTTGTTCCATCATCCGTGCAGCAAAGCTTCCAGTTCCAACACTATAGTCAATACCTATCCGTATTTCCCCTGGCTTAACGGCCAAAACGTCACTAATGAGAAAATCAGCAGGAGAAATAGTGCTCTTATTGACCCATTTAAGCATTTCTTTGTCCATCTCAAAGCATCCCGTGCATTTCGTGTAGCCTCGATTAGTGTTATTGCTTGATAAACATTCAAAATCTCGGCACTTGTAGAGATTCCATCGGACGTTTCTTCCATCCGGTATCTTCCAAAGTGATTCATTTATCGGGTATGGCTTGAGGTAGAGCTTAGAGGCTCGTGTTAAGCAACGCCGTCGAGGCAAAGGATCACACCCATGAAGCATAAGCTTTTGTGCTAGATTCCAATCATCCTTACAATAAGATCCCACATCGTAATCCATGTAGACTTCTAATTCTTTCTTCATTAAAACACAAGCATGGCCTATAGTATTGTGTATCCGTTCTGTTTTAAAAATGTTTACCTTCCCGTTCTTATTCTCTTTAGGAGTTATGTACTTTCTGATCTCCTCGACGACAAAATTATTAATCAATGGTTCCTCCATATAGGTCGTGTTTCCAACACCTCCAAGTTTTGGTAATCGGATCTGTCTAAGAGCAATATGAGCATCATAAAGCGGCTGAACAATCTCATCCTCTAAGTACCTCTTGAACTCTTGCCTAGACATATTACCCTTTTCCAATTGATCTTTCTCTTTTTCCATCTTTTGCACATTTGCTTCAAGCTTGTTTTGCAAATCTTCCATCTTATCAAGCACTTCCTCAATGTGATCCGACAAAGCCTTGACATCAAATCCCTCGAAAACATCCTTCGACCCATAAAAATGACGACAAATATCTTCACTATGGAAGAAAAATCCAGCATGATAGAATTTAACTAGACTAGATATGCTCACAATAACGACAAGCCCTCCTAAAAACAATTGGAGCCAACCCATTATTCGGGCTAATCTCCATTTGGGATGGCATAACTTTGCCATACCCAATATCAAGCAACTAATAACCAACACCAACAAAATTCGAAATCAAAAATTAAGCATAACCCCAGAAATAATCTAAGTTTAAGACTAAATTAAGATAACCATAACTTTAAAATCAATTCAAAACCCTAAGAACGATATGATCAAACCAAGTTTCCATACTCTATAAGAACCTAAATAAACCAAAAGAACTCAAAATCAACCAATCCAAACAATTCAAACCCAATATCAATTATGAATGAAATTCCTCAAATACAATGAAAACCCAATATTGAACCATTCAAACATTACTAGATTTCGAAAATCGAGTCTTATCTTAGTTGTGTGGGTTCCACATTACCCGGGTAGGATCCTGAATTCGATTCTCGATCATTTTGCCTTACCCTTCACTAAGCCTACCCTGTAATACAAAAAAAACACAGCTAGATTCTAACCAACATAAAACATCATCTACCCATTATTGAACAACAACAAATACAACAATAAAATTCAAAGGGAAAGAATCACAATTACCAATAATCAATCTCTCCCAAATTTCAATTGCTTGCTTGTGAATGTGATTATGACTCCAAGAATGGAAGTTTGTAATAGTGCAATGCTACCCACTTATTGTAAGGGGAGAAAAATGTGCACTTTGAGTGGAATATAAATAAACTCATATTGCTTAAACCCAACAAAACCCTTTATAAATTTAGTAATACAAATGGATTTCTTGCATATTCAGCAAATAAAAGCTGGAAATAATATGCATTAATTACTCTTATTCTGTTATTCAACCTGAATTGGAGAAGAAAAACATAGAATTTAAAGATAGAACAGTGGAATTAAAACGAAACCACGTGAAAAGAAATCTTAGAATATGTAACCAGGTAATCTGAGTGATTAAATTACTTACCAATTCCCAGTTGAAATAGTTGACTTGAGCAATGAGCAAGGTTGAGAGTTAAGTGGGTTTGGTCAAGTTCAATAAATTAGGAATTTTGATCTTCAATGGGAAAAATCGTAATTTCAACCTTTATGCAGACTTGCCTGGAATTTGGCAGTGATAACTCGCAAGTGTTGGGCGCTTTGCCAATTTCTATGTGACTTTAGTCCTAATCTTAATCCGATAACATGATGTTTGACAATTGGTCGTTGGTTATTGATTTTTTAGTTGATTTGCTTGAGTAGATAAAAATGTTGTTGTTTTTGGTTGTTTTTAAGCTAGCTGAACAAGTTTGTTGTTTATGGAGATTTTTGGTAAATTTAAGTATTAATTGTTGGCTATTTATTAGAGAAAAAGTGGGACAAAAGCCAACAAAAAGAGCAAACTAGAGTAGGTTTTTTATTTTGGCTTAAAGGCCAGCTTTTGAGCTGGATTAAAAGTCATTTACCAAACACTTTTTTGACTGTTTGACCCAACAAACCAAAAGCCACAAGACAACCAAAAAGTCAATGTACAAGCGTACCAAACAACCCCAATATCATAGCCTTTGTTCTGCAACATTAGATCGACTATACGAATTAATATATGAGTTTCAATGTGCGTTAACATGAATTCTTTTTCTCTAATTATTTTATTTTTTGCAATTTCAATTTGTAAGTCAAGATCCTTCACATCATTTTCAACTCCTCCCCTCGAAGTCATTTTGCCTCTTCGATTGTCATTGCCCACTTTTTAAGCCCTCGAGCTCCGGGTTTCCATCATCTTTATCAATTTGATTATACCCCGTCTTTGCACATATCTTCACATCATCTTTATCATTTTCAAGATCCTTTCTTATATTTTTTATTCAAATTTTATCTCTTAAGGTATGCTTACTCATATATTTAAGCTTTCACATTTCTTCTCCTCCCAACTTTCTACTATTATCCTTATTAAAATCCAACTTTCTGATTCATATCGTGATTTTTGTGCATCCAACAACATTTTCTTGTTATCCAATAAAAAGTTCATCGAAATACTCATTCCATCAATCTTGATGTTCTCATCCTAAACTAGAATGTTCTTATCCTTATTTATATCCTGAATACACTTTAGTACACCTATGTCATTAGCTTTAGCGTGTCTCCTCTTTGCCATGCTATAGATATCTTTTTCTCATTTAGAATCTAATTTGTCAAAGATCTTGTGTAACACGATTGAATTTCTGATCTTTGTACGAAGACAAAATTGCAGGGGAATGAAGGAAATTCGGATGCTACTTACATAAAAAAAAATGCACCAAATTGCATGAATTGTGTTTGTACCTCCATATAAGCACACAAACACACACTTCAAAATTTTATAATACACCGTGTATTTTGCAAAATACTTTGTTTACAATCAATGTACCAATTATGTTTATCTATTAATCTTATTTTACATATATTTCTCTATGTCTATTATAAAACAGGGTCAAATGAGATCTTATTTGATTCGTCTTAATGCAGATTCTCATAATATTAAATTTTTAGAATTTTTTTATCATATGGTGAAATTAAAAATACAGAAAATTAAATTGTATAATATGGTGAAAATAGAAATATAGCAATTATTGAAACCAAAGAAATGCAATTCTTATTTGAAAAATATTTATGTACTATTATGTGGATTGCCACATTAGAAAAATGCGCCCCCACAATTTTATCAAAATAGGGGTATTCACATAATGATTATGTTGAGTCAAGCCCGAAATCTCATGGTGATGGAGGTGAATTTGATCACCTAGTAGCTTATGCTTTGGCTTGCACACTCGAGGGTGGTGCGGAGCGTAGTGCGAAGCATGGAGGCTTGAGATTCGGGTCACTTGATGAAGTGATCAATGAAGATGAGTTGAGAAGCTTCATGCAAGTAATGGGTCATGATGATGATAGGTGTGGGTCAAAGGAAGAAGGCAGCAGCTGTCCAGAGGGAGTGCTCGACCAACCGAGCACCTTGGCTCGACCAAGAAGGAGCTGCTCGACCAAGTCAGTAAGTCCAGGACCCCCCGCTCGACCGGGTCGAGCCAGCTCGCTCGACCGAGCGGCTTAGGCAGCATCTTTCTGACGGTATTTTGTACTAGTTTGCGGTTTGCTTGGGCATCAAGCACACTTGTACTATTGTACTCTAGAATGTTTTGGGGCTATATAAGGGACTCTAAAACATTATTAGAGTGAGAGGGAGGCATAGATAAGATTGAGAGCTAGGGTTTTACACCAAAAGAGTTCTTATTCTCTATTTATGTATTTTGAGAGAGTTTGAAAGAAAGCTTCAAACTTTGGCTTTAAGGAGTGTTCTTAGAGCTTAGAGTTGAGTCATTAATGTATTGTGGTTTATGTTAATGATAAGAAACTTGATTTGAGGGGGAGGTATCATAAGATACCTCATACATCTTGTGTTTTGGGTTGTTCATTGTTGCACTCTGTTTTTGGTGTTCTTCTCTGCATTTCTTTTGCTCTTGTTTCTTCACCATATTATTAGCCCATTCACAACAGATTAATTTTCTATCAAATTGTTACAATTTTAAGAACTTTTTGGTCAATTGTAGCAATGTTGTATGAAAAATATGCATAAAATATACTTCAAATAAAAAGAATTTGAATATGTAAATTGAACTTTTGAAGGGCATGAGTTTATGAGATATAATTAGAGTTGTTCAAAATCAATCAAATAATTTGATATTTATCAAACATAATAACCGAATCCGACCTTAAATCGCTCAAAATACGAGATTCGAATTATTAAAAACCTAATTTTATGTAGTGTTTGGTAGTCATGATTTCATTTGGAAATTAGGAATTCACTCAAATTTATTGTTTTACAGAATAAAAACTTTCAAATTTAAATTTGGATTAAATTTTCCAATTATTTTTAAAGTAATTAATGTCGAGAATTTGAAAATAATTATCCAAATCTTGCCATTTTTAAATTATTTATTTATAATTTTATAATTAAATTCATAATTTGAAATTACTTCAAAAATAAAATAAAATAAAATAATTCATAATTTGAAATGAAATCTATTTGAACCGGACAGCAATGCCAATCCCCAATTGGTAACCGCTATTATTCTCCAACTCCTAATCTAATTCGTGAACTCCTTATCCTAAGTATTAACAATTTTGATTTATTTTCAGAGTTCAGAGTTCAAATCTTCAACTAAGGTCAGTTCTTTTAACAATTTTGATTTCAATAAAAAAGTTTCTGGATTAATCAAATGTAATATTATCGACAGCTTTCTGCTTTTCTGTTCATGATTTAATGATTTATTTAGAGATTTCGTTGTTTTTGTCATGTTTATTGTTAAATTTCGGGATGAAAATTTGTGGATTTATATCGGTGGATTGAATTTCAGAACTGTTGTATAGGCCAATACCAATTAATGCCTTTAATCAAAATCGTTAATTTTACTACCCTTGATTCAACTCATTCTAGAAATTTTGAATTGTTGGTGAAGAAATTTGCTCGACTTTTATAACTTTTGGAAGGATTGTATAAAGGATCATTAGTTTATGTTTGAATCAAAATTGTGATGTTGAATAAAGGATGTTAATTGTTCGGATTTGTTCTGTTGAATGAAAAAACCCTATACACTTACATTGCCCCAATTCGATTAAATTGGCTCCGAGCTAGGTAGACTGTTAAAAGGAGTTTTGACCTATACAACCTACCCTTGTAATGGAAAAAAAACAAAAACGGTTTCTGACGGACCCTTGATGGAAAACATTGCAACTTCACATAGATAAATAAGAAGCTCACATGCCTCACAATTTACTAAAATCCAATATAGTCCAAACCAAAGAACTATGAATCTTCACAAATTCTTGTGAGAGACGGTATCTTTGAGAGACCATCTTTAATTAGGTTAGCCCATAAAGAAAAATGTAAAGTATGAGTAGGCATTAAGTTTTAATGAACTGGGCTAGAGAGAGGCACTCTCTAAGAGACCGGCTAATGAATCTTTTGCTTGTTAGATAATTGATGGTGTGATTGGAATTTATCAATTTTGACAATTCTGTTTTACATTTCCCTTTATTAATTGAAAATTAATGGTAACTTTTGTTGCTTGTTTAGTTCCATCTTTGAATTCTAAATATGTGTCTCTGTTGTATTTCCAGTGTTCTTTTTGATTCCAAAATGCCGGCTACTGCAGGTCGGGTTCGTATGCCCACTAATAACCGGGTGCATAGTAATGCTGCACTTTAGACTCATGGAATATGGCGAAGTGCTATTGGTTATGATCCTTATGCACTCACTAAAGATGATTCTAAGGGTGCTTCTCAAAGTAAAAGTGAGGCAGACCCTGAGAATGCTTATGCCAATTTTTAGGGTTTGCTTGCTTTAGCCCGTATCACACTATCACTGGTTCAAATAATGACGAGGTGCGTGGTGCTTGCAAGAATTGTGGTCGTGTTGGGCATCTTACTGAAACAGTTCAAATTGGCGTAAACAATATTATAATACTGTCTACAAAGCACAGCGGAAGACTTATAAAAGTCTGGGCTGAATCCGACCTGTGGCTCGATAGCCACAACAAACTAATATCAGAGTATTTAAAACTTTTTACATTAAATTAGGGAATACTATTTACAAAACATTATAAAATCATTACAATTTAATTTACAAACATCTAATTTACATTATGATTTTCAAAAAGAAGTCATCGCCGCGCACTTAACACATAACACAAGTAGACATAATCTCCACAGCAAAGCTAACCTGAAAATGAATCTATCCCCCGTAAGGGATAGGCCCCATCAAAGACTGTTAACAATTGAATTGTTGAGTAATCCAACAAACTATTACATTATATACAAGTCAATTACAAACATTTTCAATTCAATCTTTTGCTCATTTGGTATCTCCTTATGAAACATTAATTTATCAAAACTCAAACTCTTTTAAAAGAACATTTGGTATCTTCATAAATACGACTAAGAACCTTTGGTTCATAGTAAATCAAAACACGGCTATAACTTTACAAGTTAATAGCGAAATCAAAATACGGCTATTACTTTACAAGTAAATAGCGAAAGTCAAAATACGACAATTGAAACATATGAATTCATTTGCGAAACAAACAAAACTTTATATACCAAATGTATTTATTCAAAACTCATATTAAAACAATAACATAACAATACTTTAAAACGTGGGAATATATGGACCGTCAGGAAGTAGGCTTGATCTAAATCCTGAGAATACGAGTGATCGTCATCACCGAAATACGGTTCTTGCAAGAACGAAACGAGATCGGGGGCTCGAGACTGATCCGAAAAGCATTACCTATTATCAAGTTATAGGATTTCATAATAATCCGGATATAAATATCTGTTGCCAATTTCCAAAAACGGACGTTTTTCAATATCAAACATTTCAATATAAAACGAATCAATAAATCACTTGATTTTCTTTAAAATAAATAATCATAACTCATTTTCATAGTATAATATTTAAAAGCTCATATTTATGAAGTTATGAATATGCAAAACATAATTTTGATCAAGCATTAAAAGCAATGTCATACAAAGTCAAATTCTAAAGTTTCGAACACCAAAAATTATATGATTTTGCTGTAATATCTCACATTATAGAACATAACTTGAACTTTGAAATACTTAAATTAAATTTAAAAGATTGTGTTTGTAAGATTACCTTTCTACACCGTGAATAGAAATCAATAATCAAAATACCAATAATTCATCATCAACCATCAACATGTAAAAGCTCGATCAATGAAGTTTAACCAATTTTACACCAGTCATAAATCCCAAATATCTAACTTATATCATACCCAACTTATATTATACGCAAATAATATCATCTAATCATTTACCCAATTGATTACTTATGATCCCAAATTTAATACTAGAACCAAATACCCATCAGATAAGAACTCGTAACTCAACCATACCATTCAATAAACGCAACTGAAGGATAAATATTAACCCTAAATACTTGATAAAAAGAGTACTCAAATTGAATTCCAACTTTAATTATGAATAAGTAAACCAAAAATGTCATTTTCGGATTTTCAGGACACTCTGTTAGTATTTTGGGAATAACTCTCTCATACGAACTCGTTTAGCGGCGATTTAAGTGTCCACGTGTTCACAACTCAAAGCTCTATAAATCATATGAAGACAATAAAACCCAAAAATGACTAGAATTATGTCGAAATCAGCCATTACAGAGGAGACAGAAACTTTATCGTAAATAAAATGAACTTTGAATAGACTAAATACAATTCTTAATTAAATATAAGGGGAATTTTAATAAGGGAAACAATTTGTTGTAAGTATTCTGATTTCATAAGCTCAATAGAGAGATTAGTAATAATTTTGAAGGAAGTAAGATAATGAAGAAGATGACAAGGAGCAGAATTGTGTTTATGCGTTTCATGACTTTGATAATCTACTCATGGCAGGGTTGAAGAAAATAAAGGATAGTTCTGGGAAGATGAATGTTAAAGATATTGCTGAGAGCTCGCAGGAGAGCTCTGAGGTTGATGATGAGACCTAGAGCTCTGATTCAAGCAAGGATTCAAGCAAGAAATCTAGCAGTAAATCATTATCAAAGTGTGCAAAAAGGAAGAAGACTGACGATTCTGATTCTGATTCTAAAAGAAGCAAAAGAAGGGGCAGGTCAATGAAGAGGAGGAATGAGAAAAAATCTGGGAACGATTCAGATGATGAAAATGATGGTCGTTCGAAGAGGGAAAAGGAAAAGAGGAGGAAGAGGGATGAGTCATCTGATGATGAGGAACGTAAGAAACGAAAGACTCGGAGGAAGGATGAGTCATCTGATGATGAGGAACGTCAGAAAAGAAAGATTTGGAAGGAGAAGAGGAGAAGGGGGAGCTATCGATATGCAGATGATTCAGATGAATCCCCAAGGGCGGCATAAGACTTAAGAGAAAGAGCAGGAGGGGCCAGATCACCTTCTGATACTGATGACCCACCAAGTAAATGATTCACTAAGGATACAAATTTCATTGCCCAATGTCATTAGTGCCTCCCCACCGAAGTGAGGTTTCAGAGATCGGATGTAGCAAACTTACCCCTACAAATGATAACAAAGAGGTTGTTTCGATTGACCCTTGTTATCAAACATCAATTTCACATAAATAAAAAGTACACATCAATTTTGTGCTCTTGAAACTGCTGTTTCATCTGTTATATATGCATGTTTACCGCCTTCTACCATGTAGCTGTGCTTTTTTCAGATGAAGTTGAGTGACAACTTTGCATGATTGGATCCCGTCTAGCAACATTTATGTCAATTCTCTTGACGTCCATATTTTCTTTTGGTGAACCCAGAAACACAACCCAGTCATCACTCATTAACACTCACATATATGCAGAGTATGCATGTGTCTTTCTTATCGCTCTCAGTCACCTTGCTGCATTATGTAAGGTATATCAATTTTGGCTTAATCAGATTATGGAGATTAGTATTCTCACTATTAATTTTGGCGGATACTGTTTTAAGAATTTGTGTTTTTGCTGGTGTTAATTTCATGTCATAACAGACTTCCCTTTAGCAAGCTTGACATTTCTGCTATTTTGCTCATTATCTCTCATGTTCAATATGATAATTATACTCATAATCAGGGGTGGTATCCGACCGCATATGGCCCCTTAAATGAAAGGGTCTTGAACATTAGTTTTGCTTTATTTTAATTTAATTACTTGTGTTTAGGCCCTAAAGTTGCGAAAAGATGTAAAATAAACAAGGCCCCTTCCGATGATTCATTGTACATTCTGCAGGAATGGGTTCATCATTCATGTAACAAAGGATCTCAGGGGCTATTGGATCGGAATGTCACATGGCTGAGCAGTTGTGCTTTGTGAAATACTACTATGGAACCAATTAGGCCAATGCATTTGGTCGGGGTCCGTTGGGGACCCTGATCCAACCCTTAATTGTAAGGGTTTTAAAAGGGTTATGTTGAATAAGGGTTGGGCTGTATAAGGGTTGTATTGAAAAAAAGAATATGGGTCGGATAAGGTTTGATTACAAGTCTGGAAAGTGTATGTCTTCAAGCCGCATGCATTCTAAGTATTCATCCTCTTCATTTGCTGGTATCAACTTTGAACCCTAAAAAATCATTTTCTTTGAAGTCGAAAAAGTACACTCTTAATTTTCGATTCATTTACTTCTACATTATTTGATATTAATATGTCTTCTTCCTTCTTTTAATTTCCGAAATTATTTGATGATAATTTTAATATCAATGAATATACTTAAATTTTTTTATATTGATTCGATTTGATTTGATATTGACAATTACTAATACTCTATGGAGATAGAATTGATTTTCTTTATGCTATGTTTGGGAATGTTGATTTCATTTGAAAATGTGAATTTGACTCAAATTTAGTGTTTGGCAAGTAAAAAATTTTCAAATTTGGATTTGAGTCAAATCTACTAATGTTTTAAAAAATGGTTAAAGATAAGTATTTGAGAATCACTTCCCTAAGCTTGTGATTCTCAAATTCTTCTTTAATGAATTCATAATTGAAATCTACATTTCCAAATGAAATACTTGTTCCCAAACGCAACCTTACTGATTTCATCAGTTTTGATCAACTGTCAATTCGTTAAAATTGTATTAGCTTTTGAAGTTAAGTAATGAAATTTAATAATATGACATTAATGTAGGGAATATAAAATAAGAAATTTTATTTCAAATAATGAAATTTAATTATGCCTTTGTATAAGAAATTTTTGAGAAATAAGATAAACGGGTAGGGTTGGGTCGGAATAGGTTTAATGGGCCCCACCCGTTCAAAGCCCATTTCATATTTTGTATGGGTCCACCTGATCCAACCCGTTTCAACTAGAGCCTGATCCGGCCAACCCCATCCTTTATGTTGCATGCTTGAGTAATGGAATTTGATATAAGGCCATCTTGTTGTTTATTCAGTTGAACTGAACTGAAGTGAGCCTTCAATAAGCTCTCAGTTATTACCAAAAGACAAATAAAATAGACAAAATAAATTGTTTAATATGTATTCCATATAGTTTTAGTCGATAAACAAACTCTGATATTGACAATTTCTTATGTTTCCAAGTCCATGTTTTCAAACCGTATGAGGTGTGTTGGCGTTAGGCTTGATTGATAGGGTAAAGGCCATGGGCGTATGCAAAGCGTTTCAATGCTGTCAGCCCACAAGGCGACAACATTTAAGTTATGTATAGAATTATGTATTTAGGGGTCGTCTGGAATGAAGTTAATTAATTTGGGAGCAAAGTTTATGACATAAACAGTACAAGATAATAAAATAAGGGGATAAAAGTTTTTAAGGTAGTAAAGTATGTTGTTCGACATAAACATAGAAGAAAATGAAGCAAGTGTAAGAGCCACATGAAGATGGAGACAAGTTTGAGGGAATAATCACGTTTGGGTGGGTTGGGTACAAAGTATCCACTTATTTGGGGTATAATTTAACAGGCTTATTAATTACTTACTTGTGATTCATATTTATTCGGCTATCTTTTCCTCTCTAGTAACCCCAATCCAGGGCCCTTAGAAGTATTAATTTGTGAACGAGTTAAGTTAGTATAAGCTTCTCTATGCGATAACATATACTCAGGTTCAAACCTTACTATATGAATGAGTGTAAATTATATACATAAAAAGTCAAAGCATAAAAAATGTCAAAGCATAGGTTGTAAATTATATAAATAAAAAGTCGGATGATCGTATTTAAATAGTTTTGTGATTTACTGTATGGGTGTCAGAGAAATGTATTAGGAAATCAAGTATCATAAAGTTTAGTTTTTGAGATGCATTTATTACTGGGGGCAGGTATTAATTGGGTTTCTTAACTGCGCACATTTCTCTTTACTCTCTCATTGGGGGTATTGGTATGTTTTATATTATATTGTTTTAGCATCTTACTTGATTCTTCTCAATCTATACTTTTACAATATCAATATTACGTAATTATTTGAATTATATGTTGCCAAATACATTAGATCAAAGTATAATATTAAATAACATGAAAATAAGGAGTCATTATCATCATCCCAATCAGGGTTGAACAAAGTTTGGCCGAAAACACAAACCAAACTGAACCAAACCGTAATGTTAATATTTGGTCTAGTCTACAGTCTAAACGCTCTGGTCTGGTTTTTTCAAAAAGAATTATGCTTTATGCTTTAGTCTCGGTTTTGTATTTTTCATACCAGACCAGACCGCATACTGTACTATGACAAAAAATTATAATTTTTCTAAAAAATATATTGCTACCTAGATATTTTGAGATGTAGTTATATTTATCCAGTAATATACACTTAAAATCTTAAATAATGTTAATACAATGCAATCAACTAATTACAAATTACTACTCCCTCCTATTCTTCTTAGGTATCTCATTTACTTTTGGAGCACTATTCATTATCACTCTTAAATTGTATATTATTATTAATCTATAAATTAAAATATAGTCATGTGGGATCTCGTTTGATTCGTTTTAATGTAAAGTTTATTAATATCAACTTTTTAAAATTTTTTATCATACATAATTAAATATATTAAGGATTGAATAAGTGCATTGGATAAAGTGCATAAAGTAAATGGGACACTTAAGATGAATAGGAGGAAGTATTATATTTGGTGGTTATAGGCGCGAATATTTATATAAACACATATATTAATGTGGTAAAAATAAAAAATAAAAAAAAATCATAGACTAGACCGTTGTAGAACGATTTGGTTCGGTGTGGTGATTTAAATGGTCCGATCTGGTCTGGAAAATTTTTAAATGAGAATTTTTTGTTTGTATGAGACATTTATAGAGTCTTCAACATAAATTGGCTAGACTTTTTATGGTTAAATCGCTTATATACAGTAGTCGCGCAGGAAAAATTCCGTGAGCAACTAATTGAAATTAAACGTATTAATTTTTTCAATTAAGTTTAGAAAACAAAACTATGGAGAATAATTCGTTAACACTACAAAAGTAGAATTAATATACAAAACTGATGAGCATCTCTTTGTAATTGGTTAAGTAGACCAATAGGTAGAAATCTAGACCTATGATAAGTATAGTAAAAGTAGTTGCATTGTTGCAAGAAGCTTTTAATAAAAGTTGACAATAATAATCGAATGTATACCGAATCATACGTGTAAAGGCTTGTTACACGTATCATTTTTAGTTTTTCGTAACTTTTTTGGTGGTTTATTTTTATCCAAATTCTTACTTGACACCGTCTTTTGTAGAGACGGCTCTCAAAAGTCCAGTCTAATTCTAAATATATATTGTTACAACTTTAAATATAGATTTGAGCTGGACTTTTGAAAGTCGTCTTTACAAAAGACGGTCTCTCAAGAGAGCACCTATTTTTTTTAAGTTAAATTTCGTTTAGTTGTTGGTATTAAAAATTAATATTAAAATGTATTGTAGATTTTGGTGTAGATTTTTATATAATTTACCATGTCATTCCAATTGTGATTAAATTTGAGCATAAAAAAGTTTTTAGTATACTATTTTCTATCGTCATCTAACACCATTTCTCTCTTTGAGAATGTTTTTTCAATATATTTATGATAAAATGAGATGATTGAAGTGGAAACTGCATAACCAGAGATTCTGCAACAAAAATTATACAAACATTTTACTACCATATATATGTATTGCCACTATTTAATATTGACAACCAAAGAGGTTGTTGATCATAAATACCACCAATGTACGGCAAGTATTGATTTATAATAATACTTCTTATCCTTGCTAAATTTTTCATTTGAGATTTAATGGTATATATTCATATACTCTTAGTTTGTATTTTTATTCTCAATATAAGTTTATAATAAATATTAAACTTTTATAACTTTTAATTATGAACAAATAGTTATATTAAAGAATAAATTATGCGACATTTAAAAAAGATAGAAGAGAGTATTTTTGTGTAATATTTGAGATATTGAAACTAACTTTAAAATTAGCATTTTGCAATTAAAAAAATCAGTATAATTATCTTTTAAAAACATATTTTAATATGTCAACATTTAGCATTTATTAAACACTTTACTTCCAAAATTTTTAGCAACTAATCTCTAACAACCGGCGGCAATGGATAGAGCATTTGTACGTGGAGCAGAAGGTTTGAGGTTCAACTCCTACTGGGCGCAGGTATCATTTGGGGGTTTCTTGACTTCGCGCATCTCTCTTTACTCCCTCCTTGGGAGAACGGGTATGATTTGTCCGCATCTTTCAAGAAAAAGAAAAACCCTCACCAGGACTCTGCCTTGTGCGGGATACTGAAAATGACCTTTACATTTATTTTTTTAATCTCTAACAACTACTTATTCACCACTAACATCTATTTATACGGTTAATAAGCTATCCACATTTTAAACAAATGCTCTCGTGATTAATACTCATATATTTCTTTAAATTTCCTTAATTTTCATAGATTGCAAAAATTAAAATGAGAATTTTTGGAGTATTATATAGCAAAGTCAAAGCCACGTACTCCTTTTATTCAAGCTAGTAGTCCTTGTGCACTATTCACCTATCACTTTTAATTTGTATATATTCTTAATATATTATAAGTTGGAACATAGTCATGTGAGATCTTGCTTGATTCGTCTCAACGTAAGGATCGTTAATATCAATTTTTTATAATTTTTTGATTTCGAACAATTAGAGATATTAAGAGTTAAAATATTATCTCGGCAAGTGTGAACAACTAAATGGGACCAAGGGCGGAGCGAAGACTCTAGAGGCCCTATTTGTTTTTGCAATGTCTTTTAAAATAGGGCCCTTTATTATATTAAATGATAAAAAAAATTCCATCTCAAGAAAAATAATTCAAGACAAAATATATTGCATTATTATATTACTTTAAATATAAAAAAATTTACAAGCAAATCACTTGAAAAGTGTTGCTCGGAACTGGGCTTAAATAAAACCGTTTAATATTTGAGGCCCCTTATTTCGAGGGGCCCTAGGCGGTCGGCTACCCAAGATACCCTAAGCACTGCCAATGAATGGGACTACAAGCTTGAATAGGAGGGTATATGAAGTAAGTATTGTGAAATACTTCCTCCGTTTCATAATACTTGCTACTGTATGTGACATGTTATGTGGGAAAATGTCACTATCAGTATTAAGTATTATGGAACTTGCTTAATAGGTTATCAAAATTAGCATTGAGTTAGTACTAATTGTGGAATTAAGTAGAAATAAAGGGACCCACAAAGAAAGTTTTAAACTTCAAAAAAGGAAATGCTTTGCCCCCAAATGAAGTGACAAGAAACACTGTTCAAATGGGTTAATTTACACTAGGGCTTCCCACTTAAGTGGCTTTTTAGGTATGGTTTGTAGTCATTACTTTAAGCCATTAGTAAACATCATCACTTGGACAAATGTCCACCGTTCATTAGTGTACTTGTATTATTATTATTATTCTTATAATAATAATAATTATTATTAATATATAATATAATGCACTAATTTCTGGCAAATCAAAACATTTTTTCATGCAATTTGAGAAGGATGATTTGAAGGGGTTGGGGGGACCATTTCTTGTACAATGGTGGATAAGCTTTTTTGCAGTACAAATGTCGGAAACCTTTTTTTTTATTCTATTTTGTTAATTTTAGGTTTTAATTATTATTATTATTATATTTCTTTTTTATATAAAATTATTATATTATTCACTAATAATGGGTATTCAATATACTTCTATATGAGAAAACCCTAAGTTTATATTGTGTGCATATATCATGTGTAAATAAAGTATTTTTCTTAAGCCTAGTTGATTGTGCATAATGCCTAGAGGAGGTTATTCCTTCTTGTCTTCATACTATTCTTCCCATCTCAATACAAAGAATCATGATTCTAGCTTATTACTCATCCATTTATCATGATTATATGAAGTATGAACATTTTGGTTGAATAAAAGGTAAGAATTTTATTGATTTATATATATAGTCTTTAGATTATCATTGAGTTGAAAAGTATGCATGAATCTATGTAATTCTTGCAACTAGGTGGTGTTAATTGAGTGTTTGACAAATTTATGTCGAATCGAATTTGTTCAGCTCATTTATTTTTCTTTTTGTGCGCTTTAAGTTTTTATATATTTATTTTTTCAAGGAATTTATGCGCTCAAAACTTTTTACTTATAGGGCCCATCTTGAATAATTTATCATCCACTAGTACAACTTACATAAACATTTGATATTTTACATGTATAGATATGTATATCAATACAAATTACTGATGATATACTTGTAAAGATAAATAGAGAGTTGATACAGTTTCACGACTATAAAGAGATACACAGATCTTTAAAAAAACCAATAAATTTTTAGGTCGAAAATTTTTATAAGATAGATCTAATCAGGTTAAGTTAAGATGGCAGACGAATCAGATAGACTCGTACCAATAGCTAATGTTGGGAGAATAATGAAGCAAATACTACCCCCAACCGCGAAGATCTCGAAAGGGGCTAAAGAGACTATGCAAGAATGTGTTACCGAGTTTATAAGTTTTGTTACAGGAGAAGCTTCAGACAAGTGTCACAAAGAGAATAGAAAGACAGTAAATGGAGATGATATATGTTGGGCTCTAACAACTCTAGGGTTTGACAACTATGGAGAAGCCATAACAAGATACTTGTACAAATATAGAGAATTTGAAAGGGAAAAGGCAGCAAATTGTCAAGGAAGATCAGAAGAAGTATTAGCTCAAGAAAGAGATGAACAAGATCAATTCTTGGAAACATCTTCAACTTTTCCTAGTTTGGAGTTTAGAATCATAGATCCCAAGTCTAAAACCCCTTTCAAAAACCCATCTTATGTTTGCAAAAGGTAAGCTTAAAATTACTTATAAATTAATTACAATTAATTATACTAATTAGCATTTTAGACTTTAATTTTACTTTGTTTTGTTGCTTGCTTTACTTGTTTAACTTTTATTTTTATATGGAAAATTGATCAAATGATCAAGGTTTTGATGTAAGATTAGAACTTATAATGATGATTTGATTGAGAAAACTTGTTTAGTATTTAGTTGATTGTTCTTGTATTTATTATTATACTCGGTATATCCCACTTATTGAATGTTCTTAAATTAAACATGTTTAGTATTTAGTTGATTTAAAAGACATAATCCCTATTTAGTAACACATTTAAATCTTTTTACCCTATATTTCTGTCACATAGAGAAATAAACAACAAATAATCATGATATATGTTTAATTGATTAGGTACATGAATATAGCTTAAGGGTTTTGATTAACAATACTAATTAAGTAGTTTAAGTGTTAATTTAAGTCTGAGATAAGAAAATTTAATTCAATTTTGAAAGGTATTGATTTTTAGTTTCTTTCCATATAAGACTAAAACATATGGGTAATTCCATAGTGTTCATTGTACCCAAGCATTTAGATTGTGGTCTTATCCAACCAAAATTGTTAAGAGTATATAACATATATGGGTCTGACTTTAAATAATGACCGTCGACCGATTGAGATTTAAATTTATAACTTCTTGTCATACTGGCTGCTCTGATTGCTAAGGTCTATGAGTAAATGGGTAAGTTTGATTTTTTGTTAGTATTTCTTGATTGATTGGGTATATGCTTTTATTTCAAATCAATCTATCGGTAATTGCAAATTTAGGATATCCTTATATATGAGAACATACATCATCACCTCATTTGTTAAATTATATATTCATGTATCTGGGGACTCTCTGACCGCACTCTCCTATATGGGTATGACTGTATGAGTTGTCGTCTATTTTTCCTCCCCAGACTCTGATCATAGTTTGTCTATGAGCGGGATACACTGAGTATGATGATGATGATGTTCGTAATTCCGGAATCCCTTAGTAATATCTAGACTAAAAAGTATTTAAATTGAGAAAATTTTGTTATCTTAACTTAATAGTATATAACATATTAACTTTTTATTATAACCGACATACAGAATTATGTTATATATTATATAAGCATGTCTTAGAGTCTAGAATGTGTATTTTCTACTTACTATTGTTCTAATTAGATTATGAATTCTGTTATATGTATATGATATTAAGTGACTTATTTACAGATCATTATGATAATCATGATCTTATAATTAAATAGTTGAATATGTTTCATACAATCATAATAAAAGGAATAAAAGTATGGTTAGTTAGCAAAAACCACAATAAATTCACATATATGATCTGCTTGTATGATTGAAATACTACAAAACAAAATCTATAATATGAAAAGACCCCACTAATTAAAATTCTTTTCAATCATATTTTGCTATATCTTTATTAATGCATATCACTGGTTTTATATTATGTTAGATATCTCTTTTTTGAAGATATATGAGTGCATTTTTTCAACCATGTCACCAATTTTTTGAAATGCAACCATGTCAATTTTTTCTATATAGACGTTATGCCGAGAGAAGAGAAATGTAAAGAGAAAAGATCACGAAAATTAAATTTTAGACCTTACTAAGAAAAGTGATACATATAAATCTATATTAGATTCAAAAACCAATATTATTGCATTTTTTACTATATAATAATAATATAAACAGTAAAAATACACTATCTAATGCTTCATATGTAAATGGGAAAACTCTCTAGGAAGGAGCCCTTCTCTTGGCCAATATACGAAAGAATAAAGAGAGCCGGCTTAAAGAATATGGATTCTTTAATAATTAGAAGTGGGAGTTGCGGATTATGATTTAAGGTATTTAGTTAGAATCTAACGTGAACTACTGTGAAGCTAAACTACAAATCCCATGTCGCGAGTCTTGGTTTGGCGTTGGATAGATTTGAGTTTGTTGCTTAATTCAATTTATGAATGCTATGTTTAAGGTGAAGTCAAGATTCAAGTAGGCTGAATAACAAAATACTATGGTTGACTTTTTTGATTGATCAATATGAATGTCAAGTGAGTGGTTGACTACCTCTCCTAGCTCTCTCTTCTCTGTTTGGTTGGGGAATTGCTTGCTATTAAACACTTTTCCTGGTTTGAGAGATTGTTTCACAAAGATGTTATTTGCTGCTCACATACTAGCTAATTTCGTCCATTCATTGGTGCCCCAAGGGACTCTAAAGTCTAAACCATAGATTCGCCAATATATATATATATATATATATATATATATATATATATATATAATTATAGTTAAGACATTATTTACTTATGGCTTCATTGTTTGCTGTTTCTCACACCCAATTTTCTAAATATAAAAGTCAATAAAGTATAGATCGGACTAAAAATAATAATAATAATAAATAGGATAATTTATAAATTATTTTATACTATATATAGTAATATTTTAAGTATTATGAAACAAATAAGAAGAAAAGCGTTGTAAATATTTTGAATCAGGAAGAAGTATATGGTGATATATTTTCTCACTAGTCACTAGCACACAGCTTGATTTTATAAATGAAAACCTTTTCTTATGACACTTTGGATGCTAAGACATTATACTTTTCTGTCGTTTTTTTCAAAAAAATTTCTATTTTTTTAATTTATCTCAAAAATATATTAAAACTTCTTTGTATAAATGTTTATCATTTTATACTCAATATTTCGTTTATAGAAGTTATGATAAAGGTATGGAGCAAGATAAAAGACGACATACGACTATAATCCTGAAAGAAAAAGTTGTGACCCTCGGCTTAAGAGAACCTACAATGCAAACAAAAGCAAGGTATGACAAGACAAAACACTTAACTAGGCAATGCAAGGCAAAATAAGACATATTAAGGCTAAAAACAAAAACTAATGAAATTTAAGAACAATCGTAATGACCCAAATAATAAACAAGAAAATACTATTGATGGTTTATACGAATTCGGCATTTCCAAATGGTTTTATTTCTAATTAGGTCTTTAGAGAGGTGCATCTTGTTCATATCATTCCTTATTTGTTTGTTGTTCCTCCAATGTATTCTTCAAAATACGTTATATACTAAACATACCACGACTTCTCTTTCCATAAAATGTGATGTTCTCCACCCTTCTCACGGGCAAGTGCGTGGTCTTTTTTTTGCACATGTCCAAACCATTTTAATCTATTTTCACATATCTTTGCAGAGATGTGTGCAACCTTTTGTCTTTCTCTCAAAATCTAGTTGTTGATCTTATCCATGATGGTATGGCCACACATGCACAGCCACCCGAATATATCGCATTTTGTTACTTTTATTTTATGCTCATATATGTTCACAATTGACTAACATTATATCCTATACAACAAGGTAGATCAAACTGCAACTCAATAAAATTTATCTTTTAGTCTATTAGGAAAGCTTCTATCACATTGCATTTTAACGGTTGCTCTCCAGTCATCATTCAAACAATTCAACTTGAATTCGATGCATTTAAATTCGAAATAATGAATAAATTAAGCAATTTTTGTTATTGTCAAAGAATAATCTAAGAAACTTTAAACATGGTCAAGGGATGTGATCATGTATTGTTAAGGTGATAGAGTTGGGGGTATTTAGTAAATCAACCAAAGATTATGTACTAATTCCTGTGAGCTATTGATAAGTAAATTAAATTGAATAGCTAAAATGAGATTGGATTGAATCGACATTAAGAATTGCAAGTAAAACCTAACTTAATGAAATAGTGAAACATCAAAATAAAAACTCAACTAGATATATTTTTATGTTAACCATTGTTTTTATGATAAGTATTTTTTGGGAACATTAGACATAAAACTTCTAATTATTGATTGTTATTCAAAACTCTCAATTTTAGGCCTATTTTATATTTAAAGCACTAATACAATTTTATAACATGTTTTAACCGGTTACCATTTTGTTAAAATGGGAGGTACGTGAAAGGCTGTTTAAGGTCAAAGGAGGTAAGGTGATTAATAAATACAATCGGGTCCCACTACTTCTCAACTAAAACCATTTTATCCGGTTATAAGTCATCTTGACTTTAAATTTAAAATGGGCCTAAAGTTGAGAGTTTTAAATGATAATCAATTGTTGGAAGTTTTATATTTAAACTGCGAATAATTACATGAGAGTTTTTAATGTAATTTTTCCTTTTTATATATATACTTTTAACACTTTGACTTTCACTGTTTATGTGTTGTTTGGCTTTTTAAAGTAAATTTTTTAAGCAAATAATATTGTGAGAGAGAATCATAAGTTAGCCTAGTGGTTAAAGACTTTTCAATATTTTTCATCCTTGTGACAAGAAATTGATCATTTTAATCTATAGAGTATAGAGATATCTACTATAGCCTATTAGATATTCTTCCGTCTTACCGTATCCAAAAAAGAAATGTACTTATGTCAAATCTTATAACTCAATCTTTCAGTGAATTAACTTTTTATAATTTTAACTTATGTGTAGTACTAAAAATATTAATAATTAAAAAAATTAAATTGATATGTATATTTTGAGAAGAATTGCAAGTAAAAGAAACGAGAAAATAGAACTCATCTTTAATTTTGAATAAAAGGTTAAAAGTTGAACCGACTCCTCATCTTCTGACGTACAAAAGACTTTGTTGATCAAGATCTATCATTTACTATGTCATTGTACTATATGGATCATATGTCACCTTAAGTTCTTAGCCAGTTATTGGATGCACGTTTTTGTTGTTCTAGTTTGGTTGCAATGTAAAGTCACTATCTATCAAATTTTAAGGGAGATAAATGCTACTCCTAGGACATTTGACATAATGTTAGATAGAAGGTTTTGTCCTTCAATGTTCTTTTGGTAGTTAGTAGTTATGTTTAGCATTTACTTAGATCACATCTTGTACGATAACCTCTTCTTTATTAGTATAAGTTGTTGCCGTCTTTCCCTCCTCAAACTCTGTTTATAGTTTTTTATGAGCGAGATCAGCTGGGTAGGATGATGATGATGACATTTTATATGAGAACATCTCATGATGAAACGGGTTCATACTAATAGACCATTGGTAAAAGAAATAAAAATTGAATTCCCACGTACAGGAAATTGTTTCATATTTCCAATTTTAACTTTATTTTTTTAAAATAGTTTGAACCGATCCAATTGAAGTCGTCTCACGATGAGACAGTTTCAATTGAAAATTGTCGTTTGCTAGTTTTATTTACTTTTTAGTTGTTATTTATTCATCACTCTTAATTTGTACTATATTTTATTTTTAATTTATACGTTTAAACACAGTCAAGTAGAACTTATTTGATTATTCTCAACTCTCAATGCAAAGATTATTAATATCAATTTTCCGTAATTTTTAAATATGTACAATTAGAGATATTAAGGGTTAAAATATTATCTCGATAAGTGTAAAAAAAAGTTTAATGAGACTAATAGTCTAAAATGATAATTTTAAAAAATAATTATTAATACATGTTATAATATTTGTTTTTTAGAAATTATGTACTATTTTTATTTTTTTTAAATTTAATTTATTAGTCAAGAAATGAATAACTCACATCTCATATAGAACAGCAAGTTTCCTGAGAGACCGTCTTTTTGATAGACGCCTCTCATGTCCAATCCATTAGAATTTAATTTTTACTTTTATTCAATATTTTCCTTTATGAGCCAACCCAATTAAAGTTGGTCTCTAAAGAGACCGTCTCTTACAAAAATTTGTGCATATAAAATAATTAATGGTTCGACTTGTTTTAAAATTTGGGTTGAATTTGCATTGAAAATCGAAAATTCAAATTAATTAGATTTGGATTAGGTTTTGGTAATGTGGAAATCGAACAATAAAATATATGAAATGGTCCAAATTTACGTTTAATCAAAAATTCAAAC
>CM025921.1:22219307-22295705 GCA_000753965.2 Amaranthus hypochondriacus | reverse complement strand
ATTAAAATGACCAAAAGAGCACAATAGCATATGCAAGATCAAGGAGGAGGCAAGTACTTGAACGAGCACTAGTATTCTAAAACGAGCAACCCTTTGTTCGAACGAGCATAACTTTTCCATGGGCATGGTTTGTGTGCTCGAACGAGCACGTGGTACACTCGATTGCAGGACCAATGAGGAAAATCCTATCTATCCCGAGGATTTATCATCTTAAATTGATCTTATCATTAATAACACGACTGATATAAAAAAAACACCCCTAACTCTAGTTTATTTCACCTAGACGGAAAAGTTAAGAGACAAGTTGGATGCTTTGAAAGCCTACAAGAATCTCTAGCCATATTCACATCAACCCTATATATCTCTTCTCTATTCTTAATTTTATTCTTATGAGTTTCTGTGATCAAGAGCTCTAAGTTTAGTTGCCAATCAATAAAACAAAAGACACTAAAGAGGATGTAGCCCTAGTTGAGTAAGCCTCGTAAATCTTAGTGATATTCATTGCTTCTGCCATTCTTGACCTGATTGTTACTTCAGAATTCCTATTGACTGTAAAGACTCAACCACCTACATCGCCTCTAAAGACACAGAATATTCAACGAAACTAATTGGAATTACGGAACTCGGCTTACTAGAACTAATTAGGTAGTGAAAATTGTGAGGAAATGATGAAAAAATTAACTGAAATAACTTTGGGAGAACAAGCTAACTCTCAACTTCTCAAGTCAGCAAACTTAAAAGCTAATATAATTATATAAACCAAAAATACCTACTCCGAGCTTACGGGCTATGCACCAAACTAAAACGGAAATTATTCCAATTAAATCAGCAATTAAAGGTTTCAAAACAGAAATGAGCCATAAAATCCCAATTCATCCCCGATTCCAGCTCAAGTATTAGCAAATACACGTAAATTTGTGCCCAAGGATGATACTATTAGAAAAGTGCGCTGCATAAAAACAATAAACTGAAGCAGAATACTAGTAATTCACTGAAAATGAGCTACAAATCGAATATTTCAGAAACTGTACAGTTGACAGTATAGATAAGGGTATAGAGAGAGAAGCAGAATTACTCTGGAAAAAGCAAGGATTGACAATGAGGAGAAGTTAACGGCTACCAGCCACGGCATTGCCTCGATCGAGCGAAACCGCTCGCTATCTCTGTACCGCTCTTTTGAGTCGTTTTGTGAGTTCCCTGTGTTCTAGAGAGTGCGTAACAATGGATGCACCGGCATTGGATTTTTTACGGCAACATTAACCGAAAATGTGAAACAAATAAGCAAAATTTTAAAAAATAAAAATATTTATTTTGGGTAAACTTAATTTCATAAATAAGCTAGTTTAAAGTTAGGCTAGTTTGCAGTTACTAGCAGCGAACAAAAAACTTGATTATAAAATATCAAAATTGTTTGTTCGCAGTTATTTACTGTGAACAAAAGGGAAACAATGTCTTACCACGAACAAACATGTTTTTAATTTTTTTTGTCCCTCCCTTCTATTATTATGACATTGTCTCTCTTTTGAAATAATTGACTTTTTTGATCAATTTTTTTATTCGCTGTTAGTAATTACGATCTAACCTAACCTTAGACTCAAACATAAAGACACTTATTTTTAGAATTAAGTTTACCCGAAGCTTTTTTTTTTTGAGAAATCATCATTGGTGCCTCTGAGGTATGCGTTTTTATCAATGGTGTCCACAGTTTCTTTTTCCAATGGTACTCCTAACGTTTTGAGGATACTTTTAGGTTTTTTCCGTTAAAAATCCGTTAATTTTTCGAAATTAACCTAACTAGGGTTAGTTTCTTCTTCTTCTTCCCTTTTCCCTTTTCCTTTATTTTTTCTGTATTTGCTGCACATCATGGACAACTTCATGGCTTGTTCCATCATCTCATAATCTATGATCTCCTCACGCTCCCTTCTCTGCATTTGCTGCACCATTTTCTTCATGGCTTCACAATGACATTCCCTATCCATCATTCTCAGTTCATTGCAACACTGATTGAAGTATCCCCCTCCTTGGTTTGGCATCATTTCCTCCATCATGTATTCCTCACAATGGTTAGGCCACTGACTCTGTAACCGGCGCTCACATTTGCCTCGGCGAAATATCGGGTTTGAATCGTCGTCGATTTCGACCTCGGTTGTTATGATGGTGGCATGAGTTATCACTATCATGGCTGCCATGGCAGCTGCCAGGATCATAAACTTAATTCCTGCCATTGAAAATTTGGACTTTTTTGGTGTGTTTGTTTAGTTTTGTTGATTGGATTGAATTGTTGGTAATTTTGATCAATGAATTGGATTAATTTATCATCCATTTTCACACTGCCATTCAATACATGTAGTCTCCATTAACGAAACTGTAAAGCAACATCAACCACGAACCAGAAAAACCCACAAAAACTCCGGGTTTTTGTTTAGTTTGTGTTTGGCTACTGATTAAAGGCAAGCAAACAGATAGTATATACTCTCTTAAACTTTTAGTCTTTCTTTGAAGCATTTTATCAAACAGTTGGAGTATGAATCACTCCAGATTTTTTTATTTTGTATAATCTATTTCATAGCTGCATAGCATACTCAATTGTTTTCATTAGCAATTTTGATTGAAAATGATGCAGCAAATGCAGAGAAGGGAGCGTGAGGAGATGATGGATTATGAGATGATGGAACAAGCAATGAAGTTGCCCATGATGTGCAGCAAATACAGAAAAAACAGAGGAAAGGGGAAAGGGAAGAAGAAGAAACTAACCTTACTTAGGTTAATTTCGAAAAATTAACGGATTTTTAACGAAAAAAACTTAAAAGGGTCACGGTTGTAATTACCTTAAAGCGTTAGGGGTACCATTGGAAAAAAAATGTGGACACCATTAATAAAAACGCATACCTCAAGAGCAACAATAATAATTTCCTTTTTTTTTTGTTAAATTTGCTTATTTCTTTCACATTTTCACCTTAGCTCACACATCTGTGCCATGTACTATTGAGCCTATAAGAGCCCAAAGGCCCCAAATGCTCAATTAGTATTCAGTTGAGGCCAGGTAAAAGTTATTTGAATAAAATATTTTAGTTAAATCAATTTAAATTATAAATTAAATTTTGATTTGCATTTATTGTATTTGAAATTGAAAATTAAAATATTTTGATTTGAATTAGGTTTGAGTGTATAAAAAAACTAAAAATTGAAAATCCAAATTAACTTAAAAATAGAAGTTCACATTTTGTATTTACATTAAGTTAATTACTAATTGAATAAACCTTGTGCAACCCACCATGCAAAAAGAAGAATTCCATTGGCAATGCTAACATAAAAACTCAAAATAAGTCTTTTTTTAATACCTTCTTGCAACAAAAATAAGTCTTTTTCAATAAATTAAGTTTATTTTGTCATCTCTATTTTTGCAACCATGATTATATATATATATATATATATATATTTGATTTCTTATTTTAGTGTGGAATAAACTGAAAAAGTCAAAAGCAAATTAATTTAGTTTGATTTGATTTGATTATGCCAAATTTGGTTTGAACTTTGATTGAAAAATAAAAAAAACCAATTAAATTTAGTTTGATTTAATTTTATGAAAAAATCTAATCGTAAATCAAACTTTTACCACTAGTTGAGACTAACGTGATGTAAAATTTTAATGGTAAGTCCACGATGTACGTGTAGTTAAAGAGTCGTGCACAAGGGAGCAAGGATCAATATAATTAACTAAATTGAATTTACTATCTAGGATATTGAAATCTCCCAATTTGCATATGACCATCAATTATTACTTATTATCTATAAATTATTTATTTTCACTAATTATTTATTTTCACCTACTAAACGGGCGGCAGAGTAATGAAGATCATCCTTATAATTTGAAGTATAGAATTAAATTTTAATCCCAATTTAATCTCAGAAAAAACCAGTAACAACTTTCAGGCGTCATGCATAGGCATAACAGTTTCTGTTTCTCTCTCCCTCCAACCCCTTAACCGCACATGTTCTCTTTCTTTGTACTTTCATCTTCACTCTTCCTCCCGCTTCTCTCTTTCTCTCTTAGATTTTCAAAGCTCTATTTCTTCTCCGCTAATCAAATTACTCAAATTCAAACTCAGAATATGAAGCGAAAGAGTACCCAACAAGCTACTGCTACTAATCACGCTGCTGAATTTCCCAAGAAAAATAAACGATCGAAAATTCCTCGCAGAAAACGAACACAACTTTATTCAATTCTCTCCAACAATTTCACCATTTCAGACGCTCCTCACCAACTCAATTTATCCTTCAATTCTACTAGCGATGAAGTTTCCTGCAATACGACACTCGATTCTGCTACTTTGCCTCTAAACGCAGCGTTTCCTACAAGAAATACGATGGTGATGCAGGAGTCATTGCTGAAGAAAGATGTTTCTCAAGTATCCATATCGGAGAATTCTTTTGTTGAATCATGCTCTGTTTTCGTCGCTGAACCAGAGTCGGAGCCAAATCATAAAGTTCCGAATGATTTCTCGAAAATTCTACATTCTCCGGCGGATACGACAGCGACTGTTGAGCAGAAATTGGCCGAAAATAACTCTGGTAATTTTATCATTGGACTGTTTAACTCTGATTTGGCTTGTACCGAGAGTTTTTCGTATGATGAATACGAGGTTTCGTCTATGACGAATTTATCGGAGATTTTCTCTGGTAATGGAGTTTCTGAGCTAGATGATCTCACCGAAGAGTATACTCCTTCGTTGTGGCTTAACTCTTTCTCCGGAAGTCAATTCTCCGAGAAATCAAGCGATGATTCTACTTCTCCTTGTTTCTCTCTCTTTAAGGAGATTTCTCAACAATTCTTACAAATTAACTCTAGCTCTTTAGATAATGCAGCTACCTCTCTCTTCAATGATCAGTATTTTGATGAAAATGCTGTGAGTTCTTAATTTGATTTAACTACTCATTCAACCGTATAATTCAACAAGTTTTGTTTATTTAATTGATTTGCAATATTGTATGTAGTATTATAAATTTGAAAGTGAAGATGATGAAGAGAATTACCGTAGATTGAGGAGTAGAGAAAGCAATCAAGCATCAAAAGTGAAAGAGTACGTTAAAGAGTATGATTCTGCCACTGTTTATGGAGGATTAATCACTGAGCAGAGATTATTGATGGTCAATTGGATTCTTGAGGTTAGTTTCTATGCTTGATCAACAATTCATTACGATTGGAAGCTTTAATCACCTCGACAAGCGTTGACGTAATATTGTAAGCAAAATGACGGTACAAATTACTCAGAATATTTAGCCAATAATTTAGTGCCACGTAAGGCGTTACTCCACGTCAGGGGTAGCTTAAATCAAGTTACAAAAAAATTAAACGTTTTTTCGCGTATGTAGGTTAGTTCAATTTGATGGAACTTAGGATAAAGTTGCAATGATTGATTTTTTTATAATTTTATTTATAATATATCCTCATACTCATATTCAAAGTCCTCAAAGGCGGAGCAAAGAGTATAGAGGTCCTATTTACTTCTTGATGTTTAGAAATTGAGGCTCTTCATCAACCATCAGAGTTACTCTTTTGAGAGACCGTCTTTTGGGTGAGACGATTTTAAAATAAGAAGTCTATATGCCAATAGTTTGCATTATTAGCCTGTCTAACCCATGTATGACGCGCGTCTCACGGTGAGACAATCTCATACAAGAATTTGTGCAACCATTAATGGTACAAACAAACTAAAATTTTATATTGGTAAGTTTTAAACCTCTAATCAACAATATCACAGAAAGACAAATTACCAACTAAGTTACACTTGACAGATAAATTATAAAGATTTTGTTAATGTATGAAACCCCTAATTTGTAGGGGCCCTAGGCGGTCAAACACTTTAAATGGGCCTATAACCACCCCTGATTGTCCAAACTATCTCTCAATTTACTTTCATTCAATTCATTTTCGCAGATATGAATACAACCTATGGTTTCTTTTCAAACTTGGTTCCTAATCTTATTCAATCTGGTGTGTATATCCACCTTAACATTCTCATTTGTTACTTCCCATTATATTATGCTCATGTATCGTAACAGACAAAAAACTCTATTCCATAATACAACTAGGTAAGTCGGACACTGAGAGCGACTCGGTAAAATTTATATTTTAACTTTGTCGGAAAACTCCTATCACATAACACCATAATGGTTGCTATTCATTTAAACCATCCAGCTTGAATTCCATGCATGACATCTATTATGTTATTCTATTACTATCGTCAGTTGAATCTAAACATACATCTCATAGGAAAACCGGGTAAGGTATGTTTCTGATCTATGAGAATGCATATTGGAAAGTACTTTGAATTACTTTTCTACAAGGACGATGACTTGTATGTGGTCGTTTACAGAGAATCTGTAAAAGTTCTATTATTAAAATTTTACTAATACGCATAGCAAAATTTTTCATATCACTGCACAAATTAAATTTGAGCTAGTAGGGAATGTGAGAAACTGATGTCCAAATAGAATTCAAGGAAAAAAGACTAACCGGACCACGGACTGTTAATTATGATTTTGCCTAATTATTATTCTCCAATAGAATCAAATGTTTAAATTATGTTATTGTGTTCATTTGAGGCAACGTTGAATACATGATATATAATTGACTTAATGAATCTGTTGAAGCAAGAATCAATTGCCATGACATTAAAGTCAAAGATGACTTTAAGCACCTTGTAGCTCAAGTATTTTTGCACATGTTAAACTCAAGGGAGTTTCAAGAAAACAAAGACACAATTCAATCTTTTTTAAATGGAATTGGTGAAAATATACAATGGAGAGGAAGAGCTATATATACAGAAGAATGAATCAAGAAAGCTAAGTAAAACATCAGTAACTACTTTCTGTTATAGTACATGAGGTTGTTACATATCATGCCTAACTAACTTTGTGTTTCTTGTATGAGCACACGGATTGATGACGTGGAGGCGTAGCTAGGTGCGTATTGCTTCCAACAGTAGGACTTCCAACACCCCCCGCAAACTAGGAGGGGTAGGATAGACTCCTAGTTTGGATAGGAGTTCTCTGAACTGAGGAGAAGGAAGAGGCTTGGTCAGAATATCAGCAAGTTGGAGCTTGGTGGGGAGATAGGACAACTGAATGAGGCCTTCAAGTACTTTATCCCGTGTAAAATGACAATCGATCTCAATATGCTTTGTCCTCTCATGGAAAACGGGGTTCTTGGCAATATGGAAAGCAGATTGGTTATCACAGAATAGGGTCTCAGGTTGAAGTTTTGTGAGACCAAAATCATGGAGCAAACGAACAAGCCAGGTGACCTCTGCAGAAGCTAATGCCATAGCTCGATATTAAGCCTCAGAGCTAGATTTGGATATAGTGGATTACTTCTTGGACTTCCAACTAATAGGAGATTGCCCTAACATGATTAAGTAGCCTGTGATGGATCTGCGAGTGTCTACACAAGAGCCCCCAGTCAGAGTTAGAAAAGGCTTGAAGATTAAGCTTATCAGAGCCTTGTAACAAAATCTCTTGACCAACAATGGAGGAGATGTACGACAAAGTGTGCTTTAATGCAGCAAAATGAATGTCAGTAGGGCATTGCATGTACTGGCTCAAGGTTTGTACAGAATACGAGAGATCAGGCCGGGTATTTGTCAAAAAATTAAGTTTCCCAATGAGACTTATGTAGATGGTGGGATCAGTTAAAGGAACACCTTTGGAGGCAGAGAGTTTAAGATGAGATGGCAAAGGAGTGAGCACCTTTCTAAGGTCAGTTAGACCACTGTCTTTGAGAAGGTCTTTGGTGAACTTTTCTTGAGTAAGGATTATGCCCTTGTCACTATAACTAGCTTCCATCCCTAGAAAGAAATGCAAAGAACCCAGATCTTTGGATGCTAAAAGTAGTATGAAGATGAGCCTTCAAAGCCTCAATGGTGTTAAGGTTGGTATCAGTGACCAAGATATCAGTGACATAAACAACCATAATAGTGATGTCTGAGCCTGTCTTATTGATGAACAAGGAATAGTCATACTTGGATTGCTGAAAATGCAGTTGTTGAAGAACATGGACAAGTTTAGCAAACCATTGCCATGAGGCCTGTTTCAAACCATAAAGAGACTTATTGAGCTTGCAAACCTTCTTGCCAGGGACATGTAAACCTTCAGGGAGTTTCATAAAAACCTCTTCATGTAAATCACCATGAAGGAACGCATTATTGACATCCAATTGGTAAATGGGCCAACGATGGTGTGCAGCAACAACAAGCATGCATCTAATAGTTGTCATCTTGACAACGGGGAAAAAGTCTCTTCAAAATCAATACCATATAGTTGGGTATAACCCTTGGCGACAAGTCTAGCCTTGTGCCTCTCAAGAGTGTCATCAGATCTTCACCATCCCCTTGAGCAAGGTGAGCAGAACCAGGAGATCTTCTCCAGGTGTTGGGCTTGTATGTAGGGGGATAGCCATGAACCCTCCAGCAGCGTTCAAGGCTATGACCATAAGTCTTACAATGATCGCAAAAATAGGAACCTGAGCGTTTAGTACCAGAGACTTTTGGTTTGTCTTATCTGTGGCTAATAGGAAGAGGAACAGATGATTTACTGGAAGCATGGGCATAGGGAGGCTTCTTGTCAACATTGAAAGCCAAGGATTCAAGATGGGAATCATGTAATTTGCTGAGATGCTGGTGACGCTGTTCTTGATCAAGGATTTGGTATGCCTGAGCAATGGTAGGAAGTTCAGACATCATTAAGATAGTGTTGCGAACTTGGGTGTATTTGGGGTCAAGCTTCATGAGAAATTGAGTTAATCTTTGACTTTGTTGGAGTTTGTAGAATTTTTTGAGTGAGGTTACAAGAACATTCATCGCAAGAACAAGAGGGTAAAGGGTTAAGATGATCTAATTCATCCCAAATGGTCTTGAATTTTGTATAAAAATCAGCAATGGTTTCATCAGGATCTTGAGTCAATTTCCCAAGTTCCTCTTGTAACGAGTACAATTGAGCATTTGAAGAACGACCATACCTCTCATGGAGTTCATCCCAGATTTCTTTTGCGGTTTTGTGCCATTGGACACTCTCGGCAATGCTAGGTTCAAGGGAAGATAAAAGACATCCAATTACGACATCATTGGCGCGTCGCCATGCAGTGAGATCAGGAAAATCTTTGGCGGGTTTTGTAGTCCTGCCATCAACAAAAGTTAATTTGTTCTTGGCTGAAAGAGCAAGAATGATAGCTCTTTGCCAATCACCATAACCAGAACCATCGAAAACATTAGTGATAATCTTGTGACCAACATCAGAGGGATGAAGAAAGTAAATGCTGGTTGGGTTATTAGTGGGTTCAATGGTGGATGTGGAAGGAGTAGAAGAGGCGGAAGCCATGAGAAAACAAAAGAGCAGAAGCGAGAGAAAGGATCAACTGTCTGATACCAAGTTAAACTCAAGGGAGTTTCAAGAAAACAAAGACACAATTCAATCTTTAACTATTCAATCTTTATTAATGGAATTGGTGAAAATATACAATGGAGAGGAAGAGCTATATATACAGAAGAATGAATCAAGAGAGCTAAGTAAAAAATCAGTAACTACTTTCTGTTATAGTACATGAGGTTGTTACATATCATGCCCTAACTAACTTTGTGTTTCTTGTATGAGCACACGGATTGATGACGTGGAGGCGTAGCTAGGTATGTATTGCTTCCAACAGTAGGACTTCCAACAACACACTTGAAAGTGGTGTGGGATTTGCAATGTGTAATGGGATGCCAAGGTTTGGATCAATGTTGAAGATCTGGAGAGCTTCGGGGAACACATGTGGTGGCTTGTTCAAAGCAAGAGAGTGCTCAACCTGGGGGGTGGGATGTGCTTTGAACAAGGCAATGCAAGACATAGAGGCATGCTCGAACAAGGCACAAGCACAGCACAAACAGTAGCATTCTGTAACAGCTGCTCGTCCGAGCAGGTCACACGCTCGTTCAAGCAGGCTGTCCAGTGGGGGCAATTTTGCGATTTTATTATGTTGCGGGTTTTGCCTTGGGGATCAAACTTCTAGTCCTAGGGCTTCTAATATGTTATATGCTAAATAAAGGGGCTTAGAACATCATTTGGAGCATTTGTGAGAGACTGACATTAAAGGCTAAATCTTTACTTGACAGTGTTCTCAAATGTTGTGTAAATTAGTCGTCATCATCATCACCATACTCAGTGTATCCCGCTCATGCTAAATAAAGGGGCTTGTCATTAGTGTATGTTGATATATTGATGAAAGTAATCTTGTTTTGAGGGGGTATTCTTAGATGCCTCATTAATCTTTATGTTGTTCTTTGGTGTTGTGCTCTGGTTTTGTGCATTCTTAACCCATTTGTTCTTCATCAGAACCCACAAAACCCTTGCATTCAGAATCAATAATAAATTATGATGCCAAATTTTTGAGTTTTAAATTTACGTTTTTTTATATATAAGTTGATGGTTTCGTTCAAAGTTAGAATACAAGAGATTAGTAGGACTAATGATGTCAACCTTTATATGTTTTTATAAATTAGTAAGGATTTGGATGTTATAAACTAAACGGCTCTCGTTGGGACAATATTTAACGATGAGGGTGCTTAATTTAATCCAGATCCTAAAACGGCCAAGAGTAAAAACCTCTTGCGGATTTATGGTTTTTATTCCCATGAGATTTTATAGAATTGTCCTGATGCAAAGTGTTTTACTTGATCAATTATGATTAACAAACATTTTCACATTGAGTGCAATTGCATTCACATAATACTGCACTAAAACTTCAAATATTATTTATTGAGTTCAAATCAGAATAGGTTTTATAGAAGTGTTGTAAAAACTGTTTACTAGTATCTTCAAAACTTGTAACTGCATTTAGTACAATATATTTTTGAAAAAAAAAAACAGACATCCAGGACAAAGGATCTCCAGGGTGAAACGACATTTCTTGCTGTGCGTCTCCTTGATAGATTTTTGAGCAAAGGGTTTTTTACAAATAGGAAGAACCTACAACTTCTTGGCGTAGCTTGTCTAACCTTGGCCATCAGAATAGAAGAGAATCAACCTTACAACAGGTATTGGCAATTATATTATACCTAAAAATTCACTTGCTTGTTAACCCACATTTATAAATAACATAAATTAGAATTTTCTATCTTCCTCTTTTTCCAGTTCTTGTGTACTCATGTTAGTTTTATGATCATTAATATCAGCCTCATAGTGAAGATTGATTGGAAAATGAAACAGACTGATTACTGTACTGCTTTTATTTATGGTTTACTTTAATACTCAACTAGTTTTCTATTATGCAAGTCAGCTAGACTTGGTGGGTTCTTAGTGTTTTATTCCTTGGTATTCTTCTCATTCATTTTACTATGTTACCCGTTTAGCAGTCTGTTTTCCGCTTTGATAGAAAAAAGTTGATGATAGAAGAATCTCATATTTAGCCTAATTTAAAGTTCTTGATTTTCAGTGTCCGGCAAAAGTCATTCTTCGTGGGAAACAATGTATACTGCAGATATGAAGTTGTTGCTATGGAGTGGGCAGTCCAAAACGTCCTTAACTTTCACTGCTTCTCGCCAACAATCTACTCGTTCCTGTGGTACATAAAAAAATTCTAATACCAATGTAATTCTGCTCTAGATGCGTAGGTAGATTTGAAAAAGGAAAATTAAACAAGGACACACTGATTTTTCGGTGGTATGTCTTGCTGCAGCTTAAAATTGGTATTTACAGTTGATGTTTTTGCTAACATCAATCTGAAAATTCTCAGGTTCTATCTAAAAGTTGCTTCAGCTGATGAAGAGATGCAAAGAAAGGCCAAGTATTTGGCTGGTCTATCACTGTTGGATTATAGGCATCTGAGATTTTGGCCCTCAACTATAGCAGCAGCGCTGGTATTCTTGCTGTCCATATTAACAGATCGAGAAGAATCGAGCTTACGAGTCATGGAGGTATATACATTTTCACCACTTAGCTTGTTACATAATTTAATAGTTAGCTACTTGATTTTATAATAAGCATATTATTATTAAGTATGATCAAGACTTATATTCCATAGTTATGCTACCCTCTCTGAAGATTCTCCTCGGTGTTCCTTGATATGTTGAGGTTTCCTGCTGATCACACACAGATTGCGCCACTAAATTCACAAGACTACACAATTTCCACCTTGCTCAAATGGTCATGTTTCCCTTTTCCTTGTAGTAGCTTATATTTTGTTTTAAAGTCCTAATCCTTCTACCACAATGGTGCGCATGCCTTTATTTTTTTCCACTTTGTAGAGATGGAATTTTAAGTTTAAATTTAGAATCTCAGTATCTGAAATTGAGGAATTAAGGCCAAACGCAAATAGAAAGAAAAGGAAAAGGATACATCATATGTACATGTTCTAATTTTACTTCAGCCACCTTCAATTTTGCTAGCGTCTCACACAATCCTGATTGTCTGCAGGCTCATGTCAGAACAAAAGTTAATGATCTACCTGAATGCCTCGAGGTATGAAAAATAGTTTTAGAATCCGAATCATTCATTAAAGATTGTGCTATATATACTCTTCTACAAGTCCATTGTTTTGATGAGGCAAAAATTTATACTTCTTTGGTTTCAGATAATAATAAATTAAAGTAAAATGACTTTAAATCATGTACACTTTTTATTTTATGTGAAGTTGCAAATGAAGTTTGCTACCAAGGCTCAATCGAAAACAACCTATTATTTTCATCATGAACAAGCGTAAGGTTGCGTGCATCCGACCCTACCAAACTCCACCTAGGTGGAAGTCACTAACATTTGGGTAATAAAATGTTGGTGTATATATATACTCTTCTACCTAGTTCATTGTTTCAAATCTTCTGCTTCTTCGTACTATATAGTATTAGTATTAATCCAAATCTTTTTCAACAGAGCCTAGAGTGGTTGGTCAAGTACGCTTTGGAACAAAATGCATTCTATTCTTGATTGAAAGATTATGGTCATCAACACAAACCATGAAGATGCAATAATTCAAAATTCTTCAAGTATATAAAATATAGCTCTCATTTTTATGTACATGGTCCCATATATGTTCGGTAAGTATATACTCAAGGACTAGTACCAGCCAAATTCCAGCAGCATACGGGTAAGAAGTGTATAGGAATCCTAAGTTTGGTATAGGAATCCTTTTACGCCACTATTTTTGTGTAATTGTGTTCATAATGCTCGTAAAAGTGTATAGACTTTGGGAAAAAAAAAGGAAAAAAATAAAAAAAAGCAAGCTAAATTTTGCCAGTTAAGAAGAGGTGTTCTGGTTGAGCTTTATGCCAAAGGCATGAAGCTTTTATGGAAGTCAATGGGCAAGCATTGATGATTAGTCCTTGTAGAATGAATATATTTCCAGTACAACTTTGTGTGCTTTTGAATCAATTAATGAGAATGTGCCATTCGGAATTTGGAAATTACAATTTGCTATATGGGTAACTGGGTAAATAATGTATTGTTAATACTTTAGTAAGCACTAGCGTGGAAGTTCAATCATGTGCATGTCTTTTTCATTGTTTGTAATTCTATTGCTTTTAGCACTTAAATGCCTCGTTGTTAGTACTTAGTACTATTAATTTCTCCATTAAGCACCATAATGATTGTTTTAAGATAGGGAATGTATGAAATTAGTCAATACTTGCATCCTATATATGATGGGTTATAATTTAACTATGTTCGATATGACTAAAAGTGATTAAGTTTGACAAAATAAGTTCAAATTCACATATGATAATAATAACTCGATTTTTTTAAGAAAGCTTAAAATTAACTTAATTTTTGATAATTATTTTATTTAAATTAAAACTTTAAGTATAATAAGATTTGTTAGGTGAATGCGTGTTTAAATTTTACGACTGCATAAACTCTACAACTTTAGCCCTTTTTCTTCATAAATTTCAAAACTCATATGCATGACATTGTTAGTTTCTGCTAAACTATTAAGATATTAAGTATAAAATTTAATGAAACCTACAAATCATACTTAATTATAAATATTTACAGTCTGTTTTCATTTCAACAATGTGTACTTATCTATCAATCTATACCATATACAATAGACATTATTTTAAGTTACATATGTCACAACTACATTATTTTATTGTCTTCAAAAGTGTCTTACCAAATTATACGATAATGAAAATATTTACACTATTTTTATTACATGAGTTAACTTTTTTCGCTTGACAAGTGTTTTACTAGATTATATATATATATATATATATATATATATATATATATATATATATATATATATATATATATATATATAAAAGTTCCTGTGAGAACCATCCTTATATGAGAACCGTGAGAACCAATTAGCCTCACAAAAAAGTGTTAATTTTTACTAAAAAGGTGTTACTGTTTTTTATGATACTATTAGGCAAAAAAGTGTTACTTTAACAAAAAATTCTGAAAAAAACTCATAAAAATGTGTTACTTTTGACTTAAAAAGGTGTTACTTTTTAGAAAAAAAGTGTTACTTTGTAATATGTTTGTGTTTTTGAAAAAAATATTTTTTCTGAAAGTAACATTTTTTTTTGCTTAAAAGTACCAGCTTTTTTTAAAAATAAAAGTAACATTTTTTGTCCTAAAGTAACACATTTTCTGTGAAAGAGTGACACATTTTTATCAGGGAGATTGGTTCTCACGGTTCTTATATAAGCTTGGTTCTCACCGGAACTTGACCCTATATATATATATATATATATATATATATATATATATATATATATATATATATAAATAAAGTAAAGAAACTAATGATGTAACTATACATAATTCTTTAGGGCAAATATCCTAAAATAAAAAAAAAATAATGGTAATTAGGGGTGAAATAAAAATTGAAAAAGTTTTAAAAGGTCCTGTGCAATTTCGAAAATTATAATATTTTTTCATCAATTTTTTATATGCGTAATTTAATATTAAGGCCTGTAATTTTTCCAGGCCTTATATAATCGAACATGTAAAACATGCTCAGAACCTCAAGATAGTATACAACTAATTATATTCACTCACATAGTCACATTGATCCGTAATTCCTTATTTCTTTATTGATAACAAGTACACCGAAAATATCCAACAGTAAGAAAACTTACGGACTACACTAACACTACTGCTAGTTTGCTTAAATTTGGAAGAAATTGAAGTTAAGTTGCTTGAGTTTAGGCATAAGCTATCTTGGCTCCTATAACATAAATATACTTCTGAATTTCTGAATATGAAATAGTATATATGAAATAGTATATAAATATGAAATAGTATAACATAAGTATTAAATTAGTATAGAAACTCGTGTAATGCACGAATTTCTGAATATGAAATAGTATATAAATAATACTCCCTCTGAATCAGTTTAGTTGTCCTATTTTCTTATTTTGGCATATCCAATTGTCCCATTTCCTTTTTTGTCTATCCTTTTTTTACCTAAATACTCCCACTTTTTCAATTCCCAATACCCAACTACCACCTTTACAATTAATTTAATCAATTAAAATACCCAACTACCACCTTTTTAATGGACCCCACTCAACTCTTAAAATCCGTAAAATCCCAAATGGGACAACTAAACTGATTCAGAGGGAGTATAACCTAAAAGAATAATGCAAATATATATTATTGTGATGGAAATTTATCGATCGAATAAATTACTTTTTTAAACGCAAAAATTAATACTAATATTTTTAAAAAAAATTGTTTATTAAAATACATCCCTTTTTCATTTAATTAAATGTATCAAACTCTAGGTAGGTATGTACAATTGCTATAATGAATTATATAAATACTTGACCTAATTTAGCTCCAATTTATACAAATCAGACTCTAAATTAAATAAATATTGTCCTGTAATCAACTATCATCTATTAAAATAATTTTATTTGTCAAGGCTTCCTAAGGTTAACATTTGTCATTTTTCAGCATTTTTATTAGTATGTATAAGATTTATACAAATCAAATTACAAATTAGACAAATATTGTCAGGTAATCAACTATTATTCATTAAAATAATTCTATTAATGTTTAAAAATTACTTATTGAATACTATCATTCTTTGATTCAATTAAATATACTTCATCAAATTTTGTGTTAGTTATATAGAATTGCTATGATAAATACTCCCTCCGAATCAGTTTAGTTGTCCCATTTGGGATTTCACGAATTTTAAGAGTTGAGTGCGGTCCATTAAAAATGTGGTAGTTGGGTATTTTAATCGATTAAATTAATTGTAAAGGTGGTAGTTGGGTATTGGGAATTGAAAAAGTGGGGGTATTTAGGTAAAAAAAAGGATAGACAAAAAAGGAAATGGGACAATTGGTATGGTTTTGCCAAATAAGGAAATGGGACAACTAAACTGATTCGGAGGGAGTATATTATACTCCATACTATACTTAATTTAGCTCTAATTTTAAAAATAATCAAATTCCAAAGAAGGTAAATATTGTCATGAAACCAATAGATTCAATTAAATATACTCCATCATATTTTGTGTTAGTTACATAGAATTGCTATAATAAATTATACTCCATATTATGACTAATTTAGCTCTAATTTTTTAAAATAATCAAATTGTAAATAAGGTAAATATTGTCATGTAATCAACTATCATCCACTAAAATTTTGTCATGCCTCCTTAGAGGATGACACTTGTAATTTTTCAATATTTTTATAGTATTATATTAGTATAAAACCCGTGCAATGCACGGATTTTATAGTGTAAACATCTAAAAAAAATTAGATTTTTGAAACAACGGGGAAAATATATATTAACCTCTTAAGTTTAAATTTTTAATTTAAAGAGTAATATACTACAAAAATAAAATTTTAATTATGCTACAAAATTAAAACTTTAATTATGCTACAAAATTAAAATTTTGTTTAAGATATCACAACTTTTGTGTTTTGAAATGCTAATAATATTATTATATTGTAGTTTATTTTATTTATAATTATTTTGAAGATTCTATGCTAATTATTTTGTGATTTGTTATGTTATTTAGTATATAATAAAATGATTTTAATAAATGCAAGTGTTTATCAATTATCAATCCATTTATACATATTTGTCTCATGCAGTAAATATCAATCAACGAAACAATTAAGAAAAATTTGTCTCAATCAGTAAAAAAAGAAATACAAATAGCAATAAAATTTTAAAAGTGCAAGTTTTTTATTCCAAAAATCATAGTCAATCATCCTTCAATTTGTGAAACTATATTGGGCAATAAATTACAAACGATGCAAAATCTCTACTAATAAGTATTAAGCCAATAAAAAAATTACACATGTCAACATTATGTTAGATTGCCATTTATTAACTTACATCAAAAATATTAGATTGTATGATTTGTGAAACTATATTGGGCAATAAATTACAAACGATGCAAAATCTCTACTAATAAGTATTAAGCCAATAAAAAAATTACACATGTCAACATTATGTTAGATTGTCATTTATTAACTAACATCAAAATTATTAGATTGTATGATATGATATGATGTGTGAGTTTAACAAACAATACTAATATTATTTTATTTTTTAAATATGAACAAAGTATATATGTTAAATATACTTACATAAGTCCAAAATATAGCCTGGAGTACAAATGAGATGAAAATCAAGAAAAATAAATAGCGGTAAAAAATAATTATATTATATGGAAAAGTGTGTGAAACGTACGCTTGAAATGAAAATGTAAGTTAAATGTGTGGATGAAAATTAAAGAAAGAGTATGAGTAATGGTGAGACAAATTAAATAAGCATTAATAATGAATAATGTCAGTAACAAAATGTAGCAATTATTTCAAAAATAGAGGAAGTATATTTTACAATTTTCAAGCTTGTATCTCTTATGTATGTCTTATTTTTCATTATTTTTTTATTTTAGTGTCTTAGCGATTACCATTTCTTTTTAATAATAATTTTAGTTTTTTTTATTTTATTTATACACATATTACAATTAGAGTATACTTCCTCCGTAATGAAATACTCGCTACATTTCGTTTATGCGAACTATACGTCGATTAAGTCTATTTTATATATTACGATTAATGTGTAAGTAAAAATATAGTCAAGTTAGAACAGAGAAAGTATAACATATCACGTGGCCTCAATCAGCCCTCATAAAAAAGTAAATATTTAGCACTAGATATAATGATGATTTGCGTGTCATTTACCTTTTTAATCCAAAAAATTCTTGCGTGAAGAGGTGCGTTAAAGTATATAACATATCGTAACGTAAAAAAGGAGCAGTTGAAAAGGACGAAGTATATAAAAACAAGTCCATTCCTCTCTTATATTTGTTGTCGCTCACATCTCTACATTCTGGTATTTCTTCAGTGTCTTTGCCGGGTGAAAGCGGAGCCAAAAGTGTACTCATCATTTTCAAAAAACAACCCCTCAATTCAGGTGACTGCTCATACTTCTCCCCCTTTCTATGATTTCTTCTTTTTTTGTGTTTCTGTATCTTGAATAGATTACATAATAAGATTCTTAGATTCATGCCATCCTCTAACTATTCAGAATATCTGTCTATAATTTTACATAGTCGTTTGTAGTAGCTTTATGATTCTAGGGTTTTTCTGGTACCCCTTTTCCCTTTTGAATTCTCTTTTATTTCTATTATAGTCTATTTGAGTGGTAAATTTGTGGGTTTATTTTGTTTTCTTTGATCGGCTTCTACTTTTTTTGTGGTTCTTGACGTCTTGTATAATTTGTTAAAAGGAATTGTTTTGTATCATTGTATTGGTTCGTATATCAGTATATGGAGTATCTGTTTGTTGAGATCATGTTCAAATATCATCTCTTTGTTTTTTGTATTACTGTTGGAAATTATTGGGTGGGTTTTATCTGAATTCTTCTGATTGTAGTATAACTTAAACGTCAAATAGATGTTAGTATAATCCTTGAATTAAAGGTTTTGAATTCTTGATTCAGCATTTGATGAAATTGCTATAGGTAAGAGTCCAATGTGATGAATCCAGAGTTCTGGGTGAAGGGAGGACGAAAAATAAGACCTTAATTGTATTTAGATGTCTAGGAGTCGGAAAATAGACTATATTTGTCGGAGGGACCAAGATTTATATTCGAAAACAAAAACTCAAAAGCTATGGAAGGTTATTGCCTATCCTAATTCCTAACCACCATTCCCCTCTGCCCCTGATTTAAGAAATTCGAGCCATTCATGTTGTGTAAGTTCTTTTCTTTTGTGTGAAAGCGTACTAAGTTTCAAGTGGCTATCAAATTTTGCCTCCGGTATTGCTGTTGATTTGGTGATCATTGAATATAATGAAAGCTAATTTATATGTTATGGAGGTGGAATATGTATAAATGGTGCTAATATTTCTACTAATATAAGGATTGGCTTACTCGTTTTTCCAGATTGTTCAGTGGTGTGTGTGTTTCATTGCCACAATGGCTTGTAGTTTAAGTTTAGGAGAAGCAATGGCAATATTGAATGAGGCGTTTACGAGAACAAGGAGGGTTATGGAAGGATATCCTGATGTTAAGTTCAGTTCAGAGGAGTATCAAAGATTCTATCAGTATCCCAATTTGCCTTTGTTGCAATTTTGGCATTAGTCATTTTTCTTTCCGTCGTGAATCTTTTACTCCTTAACTCTTGTAGATGTGTTTACTCGTTGTGTGTACAGAGAACTGCACATGAGAATTCCAAGATGCTTTACGATCGGTACAAAATTGGTTTAGAAGAGTGTATCAACTCATTGGTAAGATTTAGCTGCAGAGCACCATATATATGTATATGCCTTGTGAGCAAATTAGTTTGTAGATATGATACCATTCTTTAAATGTCCATATGATGATGCATTCAGCTTTAACAGCTTGCTACATGGATTTTGCTGGACTTTCAAATCAAATACACGCAGTGACGAAACTTGGGTGAAAATTAAGGGGGCAAAATTTTAAGCCATAAACTTAGGTTAAATATTAAGGGGGTAAATGTTTGAAGACTTGACCTCTTGGTTATTCAAAAAATAATTTGTGGGGTGGGGTGAGGGGGAGATGCCCCTCCTGTCCTAAAGAAGAACTGCCAGTGGTGATAATAGGAAGGTTTGTCCTCATCTAAATCTATAGGTATAATTTGCTAAGCTTGGCAGTTTATCTTTCTTTTTTGACAACACGAACAACCAATACCGATTGAACTCAGGAATATTGAGCGCATTAGATGTGGTAGTTTCTATAATGTGAAAACTCTACTGTGAAAGATGGTCTATGGAAAGAACATGACAAGTGAAGGTTCACTTACTCTATCTGTTATTTACGATGACTCTGAAATACATTTTTTTAATAAACCCTCTGCATTTTTATAATCTATTTCATATGTACTCGGCCCTTTTCATATCCTCAGGTCCTTCCATATTTGGATGATAAAAGTGGTACAATTCTCTTGACTGAGCTGCTAGTAAAGTGGTCTAGCTATCAATTGATGGCCAAGTGGCTATCTAGATTCTTTCATTACCTTGACCGTTTCTATATCCCTCGTGTTGGAGCTTTTGGCCTTTTGGGAGCTAGCTATCAGAACCTTTCACAATCTGGTAAGCTGTTTTGTTCTATGCTTAAGCATCACTGCTGATTTATTCACTCAGGGCCGATAACTTGTACTCCTATTTTCTTGAACTTTTATTGTTTTTCAGGTGAACCCCAAGATATCAGACTAAACTTGTTGCTGCTGCGGTATTTTTGGTAGGATAACATTCTTCTCGCGTTGTTTGTCATTAACTAGTCCAAATAATTTTGTTTGTGTCCCTGAGCTAATATCCTATCCTTTTCAGATACATCAAAATCGCAATGGGGTGATGATTGATGGGAACCTACTAAAAAAGATTGTGGAGTATTTTGACGTTGCACAAACAATGGGAGGAACTTGTTATGATGAATTTGAAAATACCTTGCTTGCAACTTCTGCAACTTACTATTCTCAAATTGCTTCACATTGTCTCGTGACTGATTCGTATGCTGATTATATGTATAAGGTTCTTGCAAAAACTTCGAAACATTAAGTAATCATACTTTGTACTAATTACTATCTTGGTCTGATCTATAGTACTTAAATGTGGGGCATGCAGGTTCAATGTTTCTTAGAACAGGAAAATGAAAGAGCTAGCGGTTTTCTGAATCCCTCTTCAAAAGATAAGCTCATGCAGGTGCACTTACGTCTTAAGACAATTTCATCTTTATAATTATAATTTGATCTAGACTTCTAGAGTAATGTTGTGTATTAATTTGTGTATCTGTCGACTTTGAACACCCAACGATTTAGTAAGTGTAATTCGAAAAAGAATTGCCTATTCACCTAATCTGATTGTTACTGGTGCTTGTTCTATTTTCTTGAAGGTGGTCAAATCTTGCTTGGTTGAGCAGGTCTTGCCAAAACTACATGAGAAGCAACAAGCTGAAAACCATGACAAGTCAACAGATTTTCAGGTAATATTTTTTTGTAACATTTGATTACTGGCTGATGACCATGACCATGACGATTTTTGTGTAACTTGTGATTACTTCCAAACCAAACTTGATTCGGTTTATTTCCATTTCAATTCGGACCACATTTCATTATAATCCAAACCAAACCAAATGGAATGTAAGGAAAACCCATTATAAACTGAAAACCAGATTAGAGAACCAACTTAGAAATTTGAGTTAATAATTTTTATTTGTAAACTAAAAGATCATTCATTTCAGTTACCTACTACTTCCTCCGTTCCATAATACTTGCTACTGATTGTGACATTTTCCCATACAACATGTCACACTCAGTAGCAAGTATTATGGAACGGGGAAATATTAGATAACCAAAAACCGACTTTTGTTCACCTTGCAAGATGCTAAGTAGTTTACTTCATTCAGACTAAATATCGTTTGGATTTTGAGTTGCTCCAACCAAAATATTTTGTTTACTTTATTTTCTAATCTGAATTCAACTATAATTTTATAAATTCAAAATATTTTTTATTCGGACTGGATTGGTTAGGTTTACAAGGTTTATCCAAATAATTTTCACCACTACACAAACATCCAGACTTAATGTGTGGATTGTGAAAGCAATCATTGGGCATGAATCCCTTATTCGATTAAATATGAACTTTACTAGTTGTCTTAGCACACATTACTTTGGATTATTATGATCATGTAAAATAGAGTAGATGACATATTCATATCTGAAAAACCGACTTTACTCATTTTACAAGAGGATTGTATTTGTTATGCCGACATTTGTTCCCTATTTCGTATATCATGTTTGTATCGATGCTTTATTGATCTCTCAACAGGATTCCGGATTAAAACACGGCATGCTTTTCATGCCAAAGATACAAATCTTATTCGATTCATCAATTTATTACCATGGAGTAAATACAATGGACTTCTTTTGCAGGATCTGATTTCTAAATGTGCTGGCCTTAATCTTGGGGATCGCAGCTCTGATCCAAACTGGAATATGGTGCATCAACCTTGATGTTAGCCATGTTATTGGACACGGGTTTAGGTTATAAGCTATAGTTCGAAAACACAAGTGTTGGGACTAATGTGTCTCCAGTCCACTCATGCAGTTTTGAGAGTCTGTTAGTTTTGTTTTGGGAGAGGGAATTAGCAAATACAAATACTCTGTATATATAATGAAAGGGAAGAATAGTATAGCATTCATTCATATATTGTAATCACTGGGAGTTATGAGCCATTCGACGAGCAATTAGTGCTTGTGCAATACATTACAACAACCTTCTTCCTATCTCTATTCCTGTGTCATCTTTCTTTTTCTAGTGCTTCTAATTTGTGAATATAAGCCCCTGCGCAGGTGTTCATTCGGATCATCGGGTTGATTTCGGGTTAAGTTCGGGTCGGTTTGAAATCAGGTTTTTGGTCATATTATAATTGCCATAATTGTAAATCTTTTTATGTAGTATTTGGGAACAAGTATTTCATTTCAAATTATGGATTTCAATTATGAAATCATAAGTGAAGAATTTGAAAATGACAAGGTTTGGGTAGTCATTCTCAAATTCTCAACTTAAACTACTTTAAAAACAATAGTGGAATTTGATTTAAATTTAAAATTTGAAATTTTTTGATTTGCCAAACACCAAATTTGAGTCACTTCTAAATTTTCGAATGATATCATTTTTCCCAAACATGGCATTAAGTCGGGTTAAAATGACGATTTTATAAAGCATAACCAAATAAAATCATTTTTACAGGTTAAAATGTAATTGTGTGAGTTGTGACATTCAAATCATGTTCACAATGATATTTAAATGCGTCTTTCTTAAAATTTGTATTTATAGATATTTCTATACTAATAAACTTCATGCATTACACGAGTGTCTATCTACTAATTGCAAATAAAACTATCCACCCATAAAGGTTTTAAAAAAATAAGTGTCAATGTTTATTATGTTTTGGCATCCTGAGAGACCGTCTATAACAAAGACGGCTTTCTCAACAGCCCAGCCTAATGATTTTAAATTTAAAAATAAGGCTGATGACTAATCAATTATTTATTTTGCAAAATGGATTGGCCCATATCTACTCGTCTATGCTATAGACGATCTATAGCAAGAATTTGTGAAATACAAATCGACATAAACCGTATTAACCTAAATTAATATTGATTTAACATGAAACTCACAAGATTCAAAAAAAAAATACAAATCGACTAAATTCAAATCATCAACTTGACCCATTATACCTGAACCTAGAGGTAGTGCTCAAATTGGATTTAAACTAACTTTGAAAATGTATTCTAATTATGTAAAAATCAATACGGATACAAGATCTAATTTTAAACTGATCCAAAACACCTAACCATTAATCAGCCAAATAACCTGAGTGAACACCTCTACCTCAACCGATTAAAAATAGAAATGACAATGGGCAGGATTCAGATAAAGTTATGCATGCTTCGACTTTGCTTAGAATTAAAGTCAGACTCTTTCACCTCCGACTTGGACTCAGTTTTGGAGTTTATGTCCTCCGACTTTGCTTAGACTCAGATTCTCAGACCTCCAGTGGAGTCAAATTATTATATTTTTTAAAAAATTATTTATTCATAAGAATCATCACAGTTTTAGTCGAATAAGTAGCTATTTGTGAATTCTACTTAAAATAAAAATATTTCTTGAGCTTTTGTAAATGATTAATAACACATTATACATAAATTTGTATATTCAAGATTAAATATGTTCACGCAGGTTTTGAGTATGATAGATTAGATTAAGTCAATCAAATTATACATAACTAATATAAATTCATAAAATGCAGGTGTAAAAGTATATATTATAAATAAAAAATTTTAATACAGATGCAACTACATGTTAGAAGTATAAAATTATAATACTCCTATTTTTTATAAAATAGATAGAGGATTTAAGAATATATATAGTGCTTTTAAGGTAAAAAAAACTGGTTAAGATAAATATTAATTAAAGTTCTCATACTTTTTAACGCACATATGGGTAATCTTCTAATAACGTTATCATAATTATTTTTTATCATTCTTAAAATAATTTTTGATTATCATGTATCTTTTGTTTTTTGATGAAATATTTTAGAAATTAAAATTTTAATTAAGAAAATTTATTAATCGGCAAATACTTCGACACAATAAAGCAAATATATATGCTAATAAACTTTAATAGAAAACCCTATTTAACTTTTAAAATTCAAAATCTAATATATCAAGCAAATCTAAAATAGCATATCTAATTGTTATATACTACTCATATATTATTTTTTTTTTTTGAATATCAAGGTAGGCTTATATTATTAAGAGATCAAATCCAAACATACAAGGTCCTTAATCCATGGAGGACCACTATCAAGCCTAACAAATGAACACATATTAGAGACGGCGCATTTGGCCAAACGGTGAGCAGCTGTGTTTGCCTCACGATAACAGAAATTGAATACAACCGAGGGGATTTTAGTCGCTGCAGCTTGAATGTTGAGGATCACCACGTGTGTGAGGTTCCCTCGCTGCACTTTGCCATTGAGGGCGTTTACCACTAATTGAGCATCTCCTTCAAGAATAACACGATCCCAGTTGTGAGCAATGGCCAATTCCGTCGCCCATTCAAATGCTTGGAGTTCCGCTCTTTCAACAGTACAAAACGGCCACGCAGACTTCGCTGCTGTCATGATTACTTCCCCAGCTGAATTACGGGCCACCAAGCCGAATCCGATTTTGTCATCCTTTGAGCTGACTGCGGCATCCACATTGATTTTTAGAAACCCAGCAGCTGGAGGAATCCATCTCGCCTTATCACGATTCGAAGACTCCAGGGACTGTGATGAATTAGCTTTACGATATTCCATTAACATGTCCGCCGGTCTCTTGAAACACAGCTCGGGGGTCACATAGACTTTATTGAACATGAGGTCGTTCCTTGCGCTCCATATTTGCCAGGTATAAACTCCAACTAGCTCCACTTCTTGAGTACTTCGTTGGGATATAATGCCTGCAAACCATTCACGAAATGAAATTAGTGGAGGGAAAGAATTAAAATTGGTCATTTGAGCCCAAACCTGTCGAGCCCATGAACAATCTCGCAGCACATGGGCGTTGTCTTCTTTAGAGCCACAGCGTTGACACTTATCCACGCCCTCTATCCCCCTTCTTCCTTAAATTTGAGCCATGAGGGAGGATGTCCCATAACGCACGCCACAAGAATATCTTCGCCTTCGGATGAATATTGAGGCGCCAAACCTTATGCCATATGGGGTCACTTCCCGTTGAACATTGGGTCTCAAATTGATTGTGGAGGGCCATAGAATACATGTCTCTCACTCGAAAAATATCGTCCTCACTACCCATCCAATAACGCTCATCCTTTGCACCCGTTCTACTAAGAGGAATCTTGCAAATTCTATCCACATCAATGGGTAAGAGGGTTTCTTTTATTAAATCCATCTTCCAAGAACCGTTCTCAAGATCAAGGATGGCCTCCACCTTAGCATCATGGTTAAGGATACGTCTTGGGCTAATAAGCTTTCCAGTCCCCTTACCATCGATCCAAGCGTCGTCCCATAAACTAATGGACTTGCCATCTCCCACCCTCCAACGAACCCCCCTGCTCAAGGACCGATCGCGCCGAACATATACTACGCCAAGTGTAACTGGGGTTGGGCCCACATCTCGCCTCCCAAATAGTCGTGGTAGGAAAGTACCTAGCTTTTAGAACACGGGCCAAAAGAGAACACGGAGCCTCATGAATCCTCCAAAATTGCTTGGCTAAAAGAGAGAGATTAAAAATCTTCAAATCCCTAAAACCCAAACCCCCCTCACATTTAGGCCTACATAACTCACTCCAAGCTTTCCACGATATCCCACGATCCGAACTAGACGTACCCCACCAAAACTGTCGAATAATCCTCTCAATATCCTCACAAAAGGTATTCAGAAGTTTAAAGCAACTCATGGAGTAGGTTGGGATGGATTGGGCCACTGCTTTAATTAGGATCTCCTTCCCCGCCTTGGACAGAAGTTTTTCTTTCCAACCTTGCAATTTCTTCCAAACTCGGTCCTTAATGCAAGAAAAGGAAAGCTTCTTGGATCTTTTAAACGAAGTCGGGAGCCCCAAATATTTGTCATGGCTTAGGACCTCCTTAAACCCCAATGTCGAACTAACCCTCTTCCTAATATCCGGAGCCAAAGATTTACTAAAGGAGACCTCACATTTGTCGTAGTTAACCTTTTGACCCGATAGAGACTCATACTCCTAAAGGATACCCAAAATAATCTCGGCTTCTTGGACATTAGCTTTACCAAATAACAGACTATCATCGGCAAAAAGAAGGTGGGACAAAACTGTAGCCCTTCGAGAAACCGAAATGCCGTGAAGCCTTTGAGCATTGTGGGCTATTTCAATAAGCTTACCCAAACCCTCAGCGCACAAGAGAAACAGATACGGGGACAAAGGATCCCCTTGCCTTAACCCTCTCCTTGGAGTCACCACCTCCGTTGCAACCCCATTAACCAAGAATGAATATTTTACCGACGTAACGCACTGCATCACCCTTGAAACCCACTGCGCCGGGAACCCCATCTTAATCATGACGCAAGCCAAGAAATCCCATTCTATACGGTCGTAGGCCTTGCTCATGTCCAGTTTGAGCGCCATAAAACCCCTACGCTTAGCTTGGTTAGTACTCAAAAAATGGAAAGCTTCGGACGATAAAAGAATGTTATCCGTAATCAATCTTCCAGGCACAAAAGCACTCTGGTTCTCACTAATTAACTCAGGAAGAAAAATTTTTAATCTATTAGCCAACGCCTTAGCCATAATTTTATATGAGACATTACACAAACTAATAGGTCGAAGCTCCGTCATCTTTCTTGGATTCTTGGTCTTTGGGATCAACACGACGTAAGTGTAATTAATGTCATTCGGTAAAACCCCGTGATTAAGAAAATTCAAAGCCATAGCACATATATCATCCCCAACCAAACCCCAATATTTTTTATAAAAAAGTGCGGGGAACCCATCAGGACCTGGGGACTTACATGGGTGAATATTAGCTAAAGCTGCCTCAATTTCAACACGGGTAAACGGACGGGTCAACTGTTCGGCCATTATAGCCGAAACTCTCTGGTCAATGAAACCGACTTGGTCTATGGTTATTTCCGGCCTGGAAGACTCAAAAAGAGAGGAAAAATAATCAGTGACAATATGCATCATACTCTCTTGTTTTTTATGAAAAATGCCTCTGGAATCCTCAAGCCCTTTAAGCTTGTTCCTTTTTCTCCTATTAGCAATTTTGAAGTGAAAATAGGCGGTGTTTTTATCACCGTCTTTAAGAACACACGGGCGACACCGCTGCCAAGCAGCTGTCTCCTGTTGCTGTCTCAGGGCGCGAATCTCTTGCTCAACCCTACAATATTCTTCAATAACTGAAGGAGAAGGAGACATTTTTCGAACCACTTTAAGCCTTTTCAAAAGCCAACCAAGTCTAGTCTAAGAAGTCCTATAAACCTCCTTGTCCCATACTCTTAGTTTCTGCCCACACTGTTCAATAACCTTCACCCAATCCCCATTATAAGTACGACGCGCCATACCCCACAATCGAAACAGATTCTCCTCAAAAGTCTCATGCTGGATCCATCTTGCCTCAAACCGGAAAATTTTGTCATCATCCCGAAAAATTATTATCCATCTCCCCCTCCCCAATATCAAGTGCTAAGAAAGAGGACTGTGATCAGAACCATCCCACGTAATGATATCCACAAAAGCCCCCGGAAAAAGAGACCCCCCAAGTGTCATTTGACACACACCGATCGAGCTTCTCCTCTATGTAACCCTCCGTTCTCCTATTGTTCCACGTGAAAGGATGACCCAAAGAATCAATATCTTTAAGACCATTCTTGTCAAGACAATCATGAAAAGCCGCCATATTGTTAGAGTCGCACACATTCCCACCTCTTTTTTCCGATGAAAAAAGGACTTCATTAAAATCTCCACCAATCACCCACGGAAGAGAACACCCATTCCCCAAAGAATTGATCATTTCCCATGTTCGATATTTTTGACCACTCTCCGACCACCCATATAACCCGGTCAACCTCCACTTACGTCCCCCATCCGACCTCACAAACACATCCATAAAATGATCCTCAACCTTACGTTCCATCACCTCAACCTCCTTAACCCAAAACAAAGCTAATCCCCCCGCACGCCCTCTCGCCTCCACACATAAACTTTTATCAAACCCCAATTTATCTTGAACACGACGAATCTCTGACTGATTACTCTTTGTTTCACTGAGAAATAGAATCTCAGGGGAATATTTACGTACTAAAGACGTAAGAGCACCAACCATCGAGGGACTCCCAAGACCTCGACAGTTCCAAAACATCACTCCCTTCATTGGCCACCGAGAGCCCATCTCGTGGGGCTCGCCACGTTGTCAATAATTCGAGCTTGTTCCTCATCCACCTCCATGGGCACTATCCGTTTTTTGAAATTTCCCCTCTCTGCCATGTCAACCATATGTTCATCAAAATAAGCATCTTCTTGGGACCGCTTCTCTCCTACTGGACAACTCAGAATAGCTTTCGACCCCCCATCTGAATTTTCCCTCACCACTTTTGTCCACTTCTTGATCCGTTTCTTAGTAGTCGAAGGCCCACGCTTCTTAATCAAAGCTTTTGTCACCGGTGCACTGTGCTCCAGAACCGCTTGATATCCTATCAAAGAATCTGCCCCCTTATCATTTTTATCAACCCCTTCATCGCATACTTTACCTCCCAGACCCAAAGTAGCCATCTCGTTGTCGCATGCCTGCGTTTGCCTCATCCTTACAGCCATACCACCAGCCTGCACTGCAACATCAAAGTCAGTTCCGCCATTATCAAGCCCCACCTTACCCATCATCGCAGTCACTTTCGTGATACTACTACGCGTATCCCGTTGAGCTTCCTTCGGTGACATTCTTTTAGACACGAATAATTGTCTACTACATGTTTTGCTGACCGGTCTTTCCTCCTCCTCAATGTCAGTTCGCATAGGTCTCCATGGAGACGCCTTCAACCATGGCCCGTACTTTTTCACCGGAGAACAATCCCCAAAGATATCTCGACATTCATTCATACCATGTCCTATTCTACCACAATAATAACAAAACAGTGGCAACTTCTCATACTTTACTTGACACTGACATATCTCTCCACCCCTCACCTTGAGCGAGATTTGCTTCTTCAACGGCCTTCGAACGTCCAACCGCACCCGGATGCGTAGGGACTTCTCCATCCCAAGACTATCAATCCTATCCATCTCCATATATTCTCCTAGTTTGTCCCCTAAAACTCGAGCATTCAACTCATTATACCTTCCCCGAAATGGAACATTATACACCCGTGCCCATATTGGTAACTCAAAGAACTGCACATCCGATGGTTTACATGCCTCATCCATTTCTGCCAATAATATAGCCACTTTGTCAAAGTGCCAGGGTTGTCCTCTCAAGACTTTTTCTTTATCTTTCCAATGATGAAACTGGAACTGATAAAGATTTTTACCAATCGTAGTGATATCAACACCGTACGTCGTCACCCAAACATTCTTGATGGTGGAAATAAAAGCATTCGAATTCAATGATCTTTCCGACCATAATTTGCCAATTAAACCCAAGGAAATACGCTCCTCTTCCTCATCGTTTCCTTCTTCAGCCCAAACGCACACATCCTCCCGTTCTTCTTCATCTACGGACTTCTCCCCTTCCAAGATAGTATTCCCATCAAGAAAGTTAACAAAGCGTTCCTCCTCTGGCCCTATATGATCCTCCTCCTCCTCAAAGGTTTTAGAGATAAAACCCCCATCTTGCCCCACTTCCTCCCCTTCCTCTCGACCCACAGGAGAGGGAGACCCCATGCTAGCCCTCTCAAAAACAGAAAGAAAGAATAGAGAAGACAAAACAGCCACGACCCACCGAGAAAAGGAACCAAGAAAGAAATAAACGCCGGGAAGAAACCACCGGATACACACTCCACGCAGGAGACGAAACTAGCCTAAAACTAGAGAAACCCTTACAAGAGAGAGAAGGGACTTTTTACTACTCATATATTAAAGAATAAGTTTATGTTTACTTTGGTAAGAATTATTATGACAAATCTCTATAAGAGTGTCATGTGAAATTTTCCAGTCTTTTTATTAGATTGTATGATATGATATGATATGATGGTATGATGATACTTCAACATAGTAAAGTAAATATGCTTCATATGCTAAGAAACTATAATTGAAAATCTTATTTAACTTTTAAAATTAAAAAATATGATATTTCAAGAAAATTTAAAACAGCATATCTAATTGTGATATACTATTCATACATAAAGGAATAAGTTCATTTTAACTTTGGTAAGACTTATTTCATATGAAAAATCTTTAAGAGAATCTCATGTAGAATTTTACAGTCATTTTTATTAGATTGTATAATATGATACTCTCTTCGTTCCTTAAAGTTGTTCCCATTTGCCATTTTGGGTTGTTTTATTTGTTGTTCTCAAAAATAATATATATATATATATATATATATATATATATATATATATATATATATATATATAGGACAAAATTAACCTCATACATTCTCATTTTAATATTTTAATAATGCTTATGATCCGCACATATCTTTTACTAATAGGGGTGAAAGTTTGGTTTCTGGTTTGAATTCGATACAAATCCAAATCAAACCGAATAAAATTCAGTTTTGATATTTTTAGTCCAAATCCAAATCATAATACTTAGGAAAAATTACCTAGAATAATCCAAACATTTTATGATTTTCCTACAATAATTTCAACTATTGATTCACCATGAATAATCCCAACTTTAAGGGGTATTTGCCTAGAGTAAACTTGGGTAACCTAATGACCTGTTATAGTAGGTAATTCACCAAAAAAATAAAATTGAATATTAATTTAAAATTAGATAAAAATTTACATAAAAATTCTAAATAATAAAAAAATCATAAATTTTTTATGAATATTTTTTTAACATTTTTTTCAAAATTTTATCTTAATTTATCTTTTTATTGATAAAAATAAAACTTGCTATAGCAAGTTATCCAGTTACCGGGTTTACTCAAGAAAAATACTCCTCAAAGTTGGGATTATTGTAGGTAGGGGTGTACATAATGAGACCGGACCGGCGGTCCGGACCGGTTGCATCCGATCCGGTCTCCGGGTCTTACATATTCGACATTCTGGGTTTCCGGTCCGGTCCGGTCTAAACCCGAAAAAATCCGAGTTGGACCGGATGTGTAGCAGGGTCGGCACTCTCGATACATAATTAACATTAATAATTATATTTAAGATAAATAATACGGAAGTGTGAAATACCGAACTGCTAAAAACTATTAAAACTAAAACCGTTTAAAAACATAAGTTAAAAGAAATATTACAACTGAGAGAATATAACATAAAGTTTGCTTAAATACGATAAAAGAACATAGTACAAGATAGTCATCAAAGTCATCAAGTAAAATCAATGCAGCTAAGTCCCCGATAGAAAATAAATTAAAGTTGCGGCCTGGATCGAAACCTGAGCTAAACTTTCCTGCAAAATACTGCCAACCATGATACGGATGACAGCCGATTAAATCGGTCAGCGATAAAGCCGAGTACAATTTCCTCAACAAGCTTATGATGCGATAGTTAAATCATGCTTACAAAATAATCATCAAGCACAATCTAAAAGTTTATTACTCTTTATTGACCATTATTAAGCCATTAAGTTACATTCTCAATACTTGCAGAAGTTCACTGCTACTAAATACTTGGTAACCTTAATGCTTATTCAATCAAGTTCGATTAAGCCTCATAAATTTACTGTCATAGCACATCACAAGATCACAACAATAATGACTACTGATATATGTAAGGGTCTGGTTAGGTGGGAAACCGTAGTCCTAAACCCTAACTGTGGTGGGAGTCGTCACTCCTCTCAATACTGTTATGCTCGAGACTTCACAGGATGGGTTTTTCTCGGACCCCCTGTCTGACACCGCATTTTACGTGCCGACTAACACGGACGCCGGGATTTTACATGCCGGTCCATGGTTCGACATTACCTTACTATCAGAGTCATACAATCAATATCAAACAATATCAAACAAGACTCTAAATCGAAATAGTTTACATTCTTATAAGTCTGTCAAAATTTAGACAATCTTACTCTTTGGCTAAATTACTATCTAGTAAATTAATATTAATTACATAATAAATTTCCATAACTATACTAAGATACTAGAGGCTAAGCTAAGTCATTATTATGTCGTAAATAATCAAAAAAAGTTAAAAAAATTCTAAAAACTTAATAACATATTTTATCAAATTACCAAGTAAAATAAACAAAATCTGAATAGTTATTAAAGGTCCAAAATATAAATGAAATGAGTCTTTGACTAAAAAGAAGAGTTCAAAAAAAACAATGTTTTAAAAAAATATTATCAAAATACCCAGATGATTAAAATCATTTTAAAGAGGTAAGTTTATTTAACCAATAAAATCCTTGATTATTATTTTAAATAAATAATACGATAATTTTAGCCATAAATCGATATATAAAAAAAAACAATTAAATTCCATAAGGTCCACGATTATTTAACTAAGAGTCATTATGTGATTGTTATAGAGTGTCCCAAAAACTTACAAGTCAAAAAGAATTTATCTAATATTTATTTTCTTTTTAAAATTTTATTTACAAAATTATTAATAAACTTTTGACTTATTTCAAACTTAAATAATTTATATTCTTAGCTATTTTTAATTAAGAAAGTATTTAACACCTCTTCCTATAAAAAACATATATATGTATTTCTTACCAAAATTTTAATTAACGTTATTTTAATAAATAAAAAAATTTTCAAGGAACATATCTAAAATCATATCCTAACTTTTAGCCACTATAAAAGTACTTATAAAATATTCTTTTTAATTAAAGTTTTTAAGTTACAAATTTTAATTACTAAGATTTCATAATAAAAACATCACTAAATATCATTTTTAAATATTTTCTTAAAGCATAAGTTCATAAAGCATACATGAAACTTAAAATAATATTTCACATAATAAACTCATATGCATCTACCTTATCATATTAACAAAATTTTCCATATTTATAACTTTTCTAGAGTGACTTAAAAGTATTATTAATTTTTACGAAAATATCACTAAACTTGATATAACTTTAATATAACCATGTAAAGCTTAAATATCTAAAACAAAAAAATCATGTTAATCATGCTTTTCAAATCATCAAGTAAACATGACTAAATATCACATAATGAGAGAGTTAAGAAAATGTGTACCATTTTTCTCCAAAGGTGCTACTAAACCAAACAAGAAAGTAAGAATAGGAAAATAAGAACTCAAAGGAATGAGCTCCAAAAGAGAAGGTCTTCAAGTCTCCAAGCTTCAAAGAAGTAGTTCTTCAATTACCCAAAAGAGATGATATCTAAGCTCCAAAATGATAATACTTGACTTTTCAAAAGTTGATGACTATTGGATTAAGAAGTGATAAGATCAAGCTCCATCTTCATCTGATTCTTCAACTAATAAAAAGGGTATAAAGTTAGTAAGATGTTAATGAAGTGAAGATATAAGAAAGAAAGGTAGAAAGATTTGATGAAGGGGTGCAAGTGATCTTATGGATAAGGGGGGTATTTATAATGGGTGTGGACAACTTTGTAGTTCTTAGATTGCATGAACAAGAGTGTTATGAGTATGGAAGAAGACTAACTTGTGTAAGAGATTTAGAGTGTGTAAGTGAATTTGTAAGAGTTGGAGTGTAGGAGAAAGTTAACTTGTATAAGAAAATGCTTGTGTAAGTGATAAAAATCATGAGTTTGAAAATCATGAGTTTGATAGAAATAATTTTTGGTTCATCATTTTTTTGTTCTAGTTTATCCAAGTGAATATATTTTAGAATAATGGGTAAGTTTGGTTAAAGTTTGATTATGAAAATATGATAGTTTATTTAGAAAGTTTTGTTAAAAACTATACTTAAAATTAATAATAAAAAATATGATAAATTTTTAGGTATAAGATAATTAAATTAAAGTTGTAAGGTTAAAATAATAAGTGGTAAAGTTAGTTTAAAGAATTGAAATTAAAACGTAACGTTTTAACAAAACCGTAAATAAAATATTAAAATTTTACTTTTCTTAGTATAAAATAATAAAAATAATATTTTAGTGCTTCTAAAGAAATTTAAGAAAACATTCTTTTTTTTTTTTTTTTATATAAGTTTAATATTTGGAAGAAATTACAAAAATCAGAAAAAGATTTAGGATTAAAGGTGATTTGAATTAGATAACCAAAGGATTAGGAATTCGAATCGAAAATTCGGAACAATTAATTGGAAGATTAAGATTACGAAATTTGAGCCTGTTACAGGATGAGACCGGATGCACATAAAAATGATTTAAAAAGTGAATAATATTTACGATTGTTATGTATATACTTATTTAAAGGGTGTTAAAAATTTTATTTTCAACACAAAATAATTTTTTAATTCAAATATTTTAATTTTATAATAATTAATTTGCTAAATTGTTTTTAAATCATCTATTTTTTAAATTTATTTTTGGTATAAAAAATTATTTCCGGTCTAACCGGTCTAAACCCGGACCGGATGGAGCCGGTCCGGTCTCCGGTCTCCAGTCTTAGCATTTTTGAGATTCCGGTCCGAGTTTGGACCGATGAACACTCCTAATTGTAGAAAAATCATGAATAGACTGAATTATAATTTTTCCTAATACTTACAAGGGAAAAGTGTCAGAACGTACTTAATAAAAAAAAGAATCTTTTGTGAATTACAGCCGCAAAGTTTAGGCCTTTTGCAAATTACAGCCGCGAAGTGTTTTTTTTGCGAATTACGGCCACCAAGTTTTGAAAGTGACCACCATTACGGCCAAATGACCGGTTATGACCGTTGACCAGCAAAATGACCTTTAACTTTCTTTTTTCCTGATTTTACTTTTTTTTTTGAGTTTTTTTTTTCTTTTTTCATTTAACTCTTCTTCCCCAATTATTTTTCTCTCTCCTTCTTCTTCTTCCCCAATTACCTCCATTATACTTCTCCTCCTCCATTATTACACATCAAAGCATTGAATTTTATTTATTTTTTCTCCATTTTCGAGTATTTTTCTTATCACCACCATTTCCATTCTCCATTATTACACATCGATCTTGAGAATACGAAACATGGGTATCATTATTTCCAGGAGTCTTTTCGAGAATTTGGTTCGCAATTGTGCCTGCGTTTGTTGTTGTTGCAGAATACTCAAACATGGGTATCATTATAAATCAATCATTGGTCTCTTAAAATCATCAAAGAATTCAACTTTAAAATTGTATCATCATATAAAAATGCAAAAAAAAAAAAAAAAAAAACCAGATCACAATTCTTCAAACATTATTCAAAATTCCATCATTGAAAAACCTAGGAAATAAAATACACATCAAGAGACAATTACCCAGAAAAAATACAAAAAAAAAAGGGAAATTGATTGAAATCAAATCAACAAGTAAAAACACGGGGAATCAGCAAAATCAAGAACTAAAAAAACAGGAAGGAATACAAAAAAATTAGGCTTTTTCTTCTTCTACTTCTACTTCTACTTCTTACTTCTGGCACAACTGTTAACTCCATTGCCAGTGAAGCTCCAATGGGTTGTCTCAGATTCCTTCTTTCTCATGATTCTTTTGGTATTTCTAAAAATGGTTGCAATAGGAAATCCAGATCTTGTATTTCTGGTAAGAATCCCAAATCTGCCTCTAATGTTAAATATTTGAAGGAGAATTTGAGTAATTCTGGAAGAAACCCGGATCAGACCTTGTATTATGGAAGAAACACTTCTAGGGTTTGGACTTTGGAGAGAAATTGGGTCTTTAAAGATTAATGGTGACTTTAAAGATTAATGGAGTGTTTGAAGTTTATTAGGAATGAAGAGGATGAAGATGATGGAGAAGAAGGAGGAAGACGATGAAGGAATTAAATTAAAAAAACGAAAAAGAAAAAAAAAATTAAATAATAAAAAAGAAAAGTCAAAGGTAATTATGCTGGTCAACGGTCACAGCTGGTCATTTGGCCGTAATGGTGGTCACTTTTAAAACTTGGTGGCTGTAATTTGCAAAAAAAAAATTTCGCGGCTGTAATTCACAAATGATTCTAAAAAAAATTTTCTAAAAATACCTAATAAAAAAAGTTATGTCAAAAAATACCAAACAAATTTTTTTTTTCCAAAGATTACCAATTAACGTTTTCCTTCAGTTGACTGTTAAAATATAATGGTTGACTAGTCAAAATCGAAAATTCTTCTTCCTCATCTTCGATTTCTTTTCCAATTCAATTTCCTCACTATCTTCTCCTGCTACTTTTTACTCAAAATCGAAATTAAATTCGAAAAGAAATTGAAGGTGAGAAAGAATGATTTTTTGATTTTGACCATTCAATCGTTATATTTGACGGTCAATTGAAGGAAAACATTACTTGATACTCTTCGAAAAGAAAAATTTATTAGGTATTTTTTGGCAAAACTTTATTTATTAGGTATTTTTTGAAAAAAATTTTTTAATAGGTTTTCACACTTTTCCCTATTTATAATCCAAATTAAACCTAACCGAACTTTAAAATATCAATCCAAATTTAACCGAATAAACCAAATTGCACCGATTTGTACATTTTGCACCGAAAATCAAAAGCGCTTAAATAGATATTAATAATTTTAGAGTTTTTAATTTGAACAAGTAAAAAACTTTTAATAAAAATCAAAAAATAAGGGTAGAAATTCCACCAAATCAAATGAAAGATATAGCATGCTTTTAACTTTTCGTTTTTATTGGATCCTAGACCGAATCCAAACTGAACACCGAATTATAATAAAAATTTCAATCCAAACCAAACCAAATTTAACATATAGTCCAACTAAATTTCTTATTCGATTTGGTTTGGTTCGGTGTTCGGTTTTTTACCAAATTACTTACACCCTTATTTACTAACTCTATTTTAACATTTTTAAGGGTGTTAGGCAAAATAACTTATTGAGCAATTTTAGCTTATTTTGATATAAACAGAGGGTTGAGTGGTCAAATTAGCCAATGCTAATATTTGATGAACTAGCTAGTTGAAACAACTTATAGATATGAATAAGCTAGTTTTAAAAACAAGCTGCTCATAGCAGCGAGTTAAGAATCAACTGGTCAAACCAATTAATAAAATCAGTTGTTCAAATCAGCCACTGAAATTAGCTATCAGCAATCAGCTATCAACTGTTTACCAAACACCCCTTTTATATTGCTTATGGTCTTCATATGTTTCCGACTAACTTTATAAAAATATTTTTTTAAAGTTGTGGTTCCTATTTTTTCCAGTATCTTTCTTTTAATAATTTTTTTATGTTTATGGTCCTCACTTTTCCTTTATCAAATTTATTATTCAACATAATTATATATCCACCATTTAAAAAAATTAAAATTTTCTTAATTCTCGTGAACATTCATTTGAGAACTTCTTGAAGGAATGGAGGGAGCATAATATTAAAGTAGTAGTCAATCAAAACTTTATTTATGTTCTAGACATATTTAATTTACGCTGTTATTTGGTTGCTATTCTTTTCAACCATTAATAAAATTATTTAACTTGATTATCTAACTTTGGCGATCAATTTTGGTAATACTTGATAGATCAAACTTGATCAACTATAAGTCCATCACTTGTGTCAAACTTGGTAAAATCTTAGAATATAAAATTTTATATGAATTAATATATTTCTATCAATCTTAAAATATAGAAATTAATATAAAATAAATTATATACTAACATATTGGAACAAAGTCGAAATCGAAGTTAGAGTAGGGTCAAATTCGAATTTCGAGTCGGATTATCGAATTTTTTCTGAAATCCACCCATGATTTGATTCCGATTGGAGTCGTACTACACAATCGGACTCAAAATCGTTTTTTTAGTTTAAATCCAACCTTTTCTCAAATAACAAGTCTTGTATCATACCGTCTCATCGTGAGATACAAAAATCTCAATTGTAAAAAAGACATAAAAAAATGAAAAATAAATTTCCACTTATGCAGGAAGCAATTATTTTTTAAAATATTTTGACCTAATCCAGCTAAAATCATCTCGCGGTAAGATAACCTCTATAAAAAACCCTCAAATTCTTGTGAGAGACGGTCTCTTTGAGAGATCATCTTTTATTGGCCCGGCCTATTATATATTTTTTAAAATATTGTAAGTAGGCATTAAGAATGACGTAAATAGACATTTAAGATATTTAGAGTAGACATTAAGAATACGGTAAGTAAGCAGTAAAGATAATGTCAGTAGACATTAATAATATTATAATACGATAAGTAGATATTAATTTTTAATACTACTTCCTATTCAACCCATTAGTCCCATTTGGTTTTTTCACACTTGCCGAGACAACATTTTAACCCTTAATATCTCTAATTGTTTTTAATTAAAAAATTATAAAAAGTAGATATTAATAATCTTTATATTAAGAGGAATCAAACAAGATCCCACATGACTATATTTTAACATAGTAATAAGTGAATAGTGAAAAAAAATCAATAAGACTAATGGGTAGAATAGGAGGGAGTAAGATGAACTTGAAATATGTCCATCATAAAAAACGATCTCTCTAGAGACTAAGTGACAAAAAAATTAGTGTTTACAAATTAAGTCGAACTAAGGTGGAATTCAAATCTAGAATGTTTGCGGCCCTAAATGTAGGGCTCGGTCAAGACCAAAACACAACGAAAAACACACTTCAATTTTTATCATTTTTATTATACTTCTTAATATCTGTATTTTCTTTTATGATCTGATTTACACCGTCTCTCTGAGAGAAGAGAGACGTCTCCAAGGCCTAACCCAACTTTATTTTACTCTTATACTATATTTTCTTTTATTATTTTATTTTTATTATTAACAATTGCTTCTGTAGTTCTGTTCCTCTGTTGAAAACTCCCACTCCAGAAAGCTTAGAGAGGAAAAGGAGGGTGGAGAAAGGAGAAAAATTGGAAGAAGAGAACCAATATAGAAATAAACCTTTTTAGTATCGATATATTTCTATTTTTTGATGATTTTGGGCTGAATTAATATTTGGAATTATATTTAATTTTTGTGGGTCTTTTAGGAAATATTGCTGGAATTTGATTTTGTTATTGATTCATTGAGATTTTTTTGTTATATTTGGTTTGCGGGTGGGTTATTGTGGCTTATCATGGTAGTTTTGAGGGCTTTATTACATGGGTTTTTTTGGGTTTTGGATTTTCGGATTGCTATTTCAAAATTTTGATCTTTAATTGAGAACAAAAAACTAGTCTTTGAGTTTTTTTGGTTTTTTAGTGAGGATTAAATTTTAGGGTTTTTCTTTTTTTTTTTTCCCAATAATCTAGAGTTCTTTGTTTACTGCATTGTTAGATGGTAATTTAAGGTTTAGCATTACAAGTTGAGTTGGGTTTTTTTCTTTGGTTTTTGGGGGTTGTGGATTAAGATGAAAGGCACTGAATTTGAAGAGGGGGAAGCTTATTTTCATGAAGACGATGATGAAAACATTGATCCTGATAGAGACTTCGCTTACCTTGTAAGCATTTATTGCTAAAGTTTTCATTTTTTGATTAATTAAATTAAATAAATGGGCATTATGTACTGAACATTCCTGCAATTTGTTTCAATACACTTGGGATTTTGTATGTTTTTGTTTAGAACATTTGAGTAGTAGAATGGGGTTGGACTATTTTGTATTTGATTGTTCAAGTGCTGTTAACTTTTGGATTTGATTGTTAAGATACATGTGTTTCAATTTGAAGTTGTAGGTTTATGTAATCATCCATTTGATATGTTGATTATTGCTGTTATCCTATTCATGTTCTGCACTTGTTTGCGAGTTGGAGAGTGTAGCTGTGATTATTTGTCTTGTAACTTCATGACCATGGTCTATTTAGCCTAGTTTGGTGTTAATTGTGCTAGTGATTGAACTATTTGCGGATGTGTTTGTGCGGTTATGTTATTTTTGTTTGCTTTGTAGCACCGTAATTGTATTTTGACACGACTGTTATTAGAGTCGTAGGATGCTTCTTAATACAGGAATTGTCATCGATGTATTTTTGGGTCAATTTGAATCGGTACATAAGTACATAAAAGCCAAATCGAAACTTTTCTATCCGATCAATAAACTCGAAGTTCTTGAGAGAAGCGTGTTGGTTGTGATTTTATATGGAATGTTGTTGCTTCGGTCGTTTAATGAATCATAAACATGTGGATTTATTTAATCATAGTTAATGGTGTAAATGGTTCTAACGCATATCCAAAATAATGAAAATAGTCTTTACTCTTTAATTTACACCTAAATGTAGCCATAGTCTTCTATATATAGTTGGACACTTTGTTGTAATGTTGGAAGCTTTTGCAGACCGTGACACGTCCTTTATATTTGATGTCATTTTAGCACTGCTGTTATAGTTTGGTTGGCATATTATAGAGGGTGTTTTGGAATGAACTAAATAGGTTTTGTCAAGTTTGTTGTGATTATTGTATGTATATGTCAAAAGTTTACAACTACAGATAGTGTAAGATGCCAAAGTATAAGTTCAATTTAATTCTAAATTATATTCTTCTTGGTCAATTAATTTGGAGTTATGTCCATTTTCCACTATATGGAATGCAGTCATTTGATTTTGTGTCGATAATTTTTGATATCATATCTGGTTTTTGTAAATGTTTCTCATGGAAATCTTTGGTGTTTAGTGATAATTAAACTTCATTTCTTGTCGTGTTATACTAGCAGTGTATAGTATAATTGGAAACATTGTAAATTTGAAGTAATTGCTTTGTTTTGCGTATCTTGGAAAGCTTTGTACGTAATCTAACATCCATTATATTCTGTTTTAGTAATTTTTACCTTTCTTTGAAGATGAAAAAGAATGGTGCAAACAGGGTGCGTACCATAGTGTACAAAATCACCACATCACCTTATCCTGTCTTTATTTTTAAGAATTTTTGTGCCCACCAATATAGTTTGATACTGTTGCAAAGCCCTTTATATTGATCGCAAAAGCCGTTTGATGGTCATTACTACCACCGTGACCGGAGCAACATTTTGGCACTACTATGGTGTGAACAAAGGATTATGACCTGTGAAACACCAAAATAGTGAACCTCAAGCATAATTGTTTTAGTTTTTTCGTTCCACCTGAGTTTTGATTATATAAATACAAGAACACTTGGATCCCTAGCGGTTATGGATAATTGTGTTATGTTTTGTTGTCCAAGGCTCAAGAGAAATGGAAAGAAAAGATAAGGCATTGTAATAATTGATCGTATACTCGACATGCTAATTTTGTTTAGGTGCACTAGATTTTTGCGGTTTTGTCCATGAGGAGAAAAGATATGGGCTAACAATCTTAATGTGCTTTGTTTGAAAATTCGTCATTTATGTTTTGTGTTTGGATATCCAACATCCATTGAAAACCCCCCTTCATGCTTAGCAATATTGCAATCCTAGTGACTAGGACAACCTTCCCTTACCTATGAAGGTTGCTCTCATATTTTTTCTTAAAACTAAACTTTGTGAAATACTTTCTTCTTTTCCTGATTCCAAATTTTTGTTAACCTTTATGTGACCCTCTATTGTACGCAAAATGTGTTGATCACTGAGCAATGAACTTTTTGATTCTATGTATTAGAGGCATGTTCTAGGTTCTTCCATGTTCAATGTTCTTTGAATATTGTAAAAAAATATTTGTGCTTCTTGCTATCCATCGTATCTTAGTCCTTTCTTCATCACAATTGTAGCTTTATTTTCTTGTAGTTTTATTTCCAAAAGTAAGAGATATGTTACTCCAATGCATATCGAGTTGTAATAGAATAACGTTTGCTGGTTTTTCTGTTTCATTAATGAATTTTGTGAAGGTTTTTATTTTGGAAAAAGATCAAGTGATGGTTTTAAGTATTTTTTTCCTAGATTTTGTTATCTTTTGATGATGCATTTAAGATTATTCCTAATTTGTACGATTTTCAGTCCATATGCACTGCTTCACATTGTAAATTAGGATTTATTTATGTTTTATATGGATGCGGTTCCAAAGACTTTCTTTTTGGGCTACTAATATTAATCAAACATTCCATTAAGCGTTTATTGTTCTTTAAAGAGGCTAGTCATGACTGATCCTTGCCAACTAAAGGACTTATACTTTAGCTGCACTGAACTTATGATTCGGTGAAGAATTGTATTGATTTGTTTTGAGAACCTTTGTGTGCTCGCATGCTATGATTGACGTTAATCGGACCTAGTTTTGGAGATTTTAACTTTTATGGATGAGAATATGAGATCAAGCTCTCATGGAGAGATTATTTTAAGACCCTGCGTCCAAAAAGTGTGTTCTTGGTCTTTAAAAATGACATGCATTACTTTGTGATGATGAAACTATAAACAAACATTTAATTATCCCATTGCCATTAAGCCCCTCTCACGCACCTAGGCTCTCACCTAGACAAGTTTCAGGGGGTCCAATGTGTGCAACCTTACTCTTGTTAGTGGTAACAATGAGGTTGTTTCTGATAAACCCTTAATCACAAGGATAAGGTTGTGTACATCTGACCTCCCCAAATTCAACGATCCACTTGGTATTTGGTACTTGCATGATGTTCTTTTGCAATTAGTGCAAAATACCATATTTTTGGTCTTTAATATTTTTCTCTGATAGTATTCTTGCTTTGGTTTCTGGTGTCTTTAGGACCGGAAGATTGAAAATGTCTTGGGGAATTACCAGAAAGATTTTATGGGTCTTGTTTCCGTGGAGAGCTTGGGTGAGATTTCCCACCATTCGATTATTTCCTTTCTGTTAGTCCATATTTTTAAGAAATCTTATAACTATTTTCTATTTCTTATTAGGTGCAAGATTTGGGGATTATGGATCATTCCTACCTGTACAAAAATGCCCCACTCCAATGTTATTTCATCAGAAATGCAAGAGCCATGTTAGTGTGAAGTCCCCCCTGAATCCGCCATCAAAGGTGTATATCTAAGTTGTAGTTTAGTTTTTTGTAATAAATTTCTCATTTTCCTGTGTTAATACACAAAACTGAAATATTTGGAAAATCCGTGCTTTCAGCCTTCCCATCAAAACCCGAGCTTTGCTGCAAGTCAATTAATGCCGGCAAAATCCATACCGGCCTCTGGTGAACAGGTTGTGGAAGATATGTCTAAAATAGGGATTTATGCTATGAATAACCAAAATGAACATATACATTCTAGAGAACTTGCTTCTAATCAGCCTAATAAGCTACCGATGACTCATCATTCTGAAAAAAACTTGCTGAAGTTTCGAGTCAAAATGGCATCTGACAGCATTTCACATCTGGATAAATCTGCAATCTACAGCGGTCTTGGTCTTGATATGTCCCCTTCTCCCTCTCCTGAGGGTAGTCCTTCACACAATGACGGGACTTCAACCGACTTGCAAGATTCGGTATTGGATTCACCGTCGTTCATTGTTAAGGTGAGCTTGAAGCCTTAAGCACACTTTTTTTAGTATCCATGTAATTTGCTAAATATATTTCTTGATTCATTGCGATTCTTCTGGAGCAGATTATGACAGCCAAGCCTCTTCCTCACGCTGACCTGATTTCACCTCTCCATGATAGCTTGATTCATTTAAGGGATATGGAAAACTATCGGGAAGCTGATTTACCAGGGGTTGGAAAAGTATTTCCAGTCAACATTGCTCATGAGAACTTGGACTCAAAAGGAAAGAAGGAAGCAAGGAAGGATAGAAAATCTAAGGCAAAGGATACAAGTAAGATCAAGGGTTCTAAGCGTAAGGAAGCAAGCAAGGATAGAAAATTCAAGCAGAAAGATCAAAGTCGAGACCTTGTAGAATCGACGAGGGAGAGTACTGAATGCCCATCTAATATTGTTGCCTTGACTTCTACTAGAAAGGAAGAGGATGGAATATCTACAGCCAAAGAAGTGGTTCCTAATGCGTCCATTGATGCAATTGTTGCATATTCGGAAGAAAAGGAACATGCTTTCTTGTTGAACAAGATCAGTGATTGTAAGCTGCTGGATAAGGAAAATGAAGTTGGGTTCTTGGGTGGGGATATTGAGACCCCAATGAAAGTAATAAGTGTAGCGATGGATAAGCCAAAAGATGGACATGGGTATGCAAAAAAGCATTCGTTGATGGAGGATGAGGAGGATGTTATTACCTCAAAAAGGAAGACTGAGAGGGACAAAAATATCATAGTCATTCGTAGGAGTGACTCTTATGCAGAGAAGAGGAATGAGGTTGATCGGAAAGAGGATGATTTAAATAATTTCTCGAAACAATATAGTATTCCGCAGGACAAAGTGAAAGAAAATGTGCTTGGACCAGCACACTCCAAGGGCAAAAAAGTCATTTTGATTCCAAAAAGGGAGTCTAGTACTGAGAAAAGGAATGTAGATTGGAGAGGTAGTGATGTGAACACGATTTCGAAACAACAAGCAAAGGACAAAGTAAAAGAGGAGGATCTTGATTTAGCATGTCCCGTTCGGGATCGTGTTCATGTAAAAGCAAATGAAGTAGATAAGATTGTAAAAGATGAGGAAGTATGTGTTCTTTCTTTGAAGAATGAGAAAAATGACAAATATGATGATGGGTTTAAGGAGATGAAATTTAATATTGAGGACACACATGAACCTCTGGAGCATAATTCATACTCCAAGGATACAACTCGTTTTTTGGTGAAGCAAGAACCACCTAGTGACAACGATAATTTGTCTTCTGCACTTAAGAAGAAATTAATGGATAGTCAGACTCCTGCTGCAGAGCCTCATAACATGAAAATGAGAAAGACTAAAGAGGTAGCCAGTAAACCAAATTCAATAAACAAAGGAAAAGACGTGCGTTCAAAGAACTTTGTAATAGGAGTTCCTGAACAAGAGACACAAGCATTTAGAATAAAGTTGAAAGATAAATCAAGCAGTAATACTACTTTTGGTTCAAACATGGGGCCTACAGAAGGAAATCTGGAGGGTATTAACAGTTTGACAGAAAAGGTTCCCGCAGTTGATTTCCCCTCAGCTGAGAATACCCAGATTGTGGAAGACTGGGTGGAATGTGAAAAATGTCATAAGTGGCGGCTTCTTCCTTTAGGCATGAGCGCAAACTCCCTTACAGAAGAGAAATGGACTTGTAGTATGCTAACATGGCTGTAAGTTTTCTGTACCATATCTTAAATTGTTACTTCATGCATGAAGATTTTCTGTATTGCTAAGTTCTATGTCTGTTCTGTAGGCCTGGGATGAACAAGTGTAGTTTTAGTGAGGAGGAAACAACTAATGCGCTGTATGCATTGTACGTACCTGTCGGTCCAGCTTCTTTGGTTCAAAAAAATCAGTCAGCTTATCCAGATGTAAATACATCTTTAGATGTGTCAGCCGGTGCCCTAAATGTTCTTCCTAGCCAGGCTTCTGGTTTTGATACTTTGCCCAGTGGAGGCAAAAAGAAGAATTTGGTGAAGACAAATATGGATACAGTACAACAAACTTCCTCGGGTGAAATGAGGAATTTGAAGAATCTTAAAAAACTTCCTCGGGAGCCAAGTATCCGGAGGAGCGGTGAGTTTCCTACTATGTAATTTTTCTGTTACATATGGAAAATTGCTTTACTAAACCGTTTAATTAACAGGTGATGGCAGGCCATCAAAGGTCGAAAAGAAAAGGTTACCAGATGTTGAAGTGTATGGAGTTCCTAAGAAAATGAAGAGACTGTGTCAACAATCAACGGAAGATTACGATCCTGGTGATTTACGAGTTCCTCCAAATTTCACAGAAGGAAGTCCAAAATATCCTTCTGTAAAAGCTAAAGCTAGGACTCCGGGTGATGTGAAGAAGGATGATGAGCTATTTGATGTGTATGGGAAGAAGAGAAAACGAAACGACAAGCAGCATCATGTTTCTTCTGATGTATTACCCTCGGGCAAAGGAGGGCACTTAGCAAATGATGGTGATGCTGAGAAAAATAGTGGGGTTGAACATATGTTAGAGAAAAGGTCTAAATCATCGGCTTTTCAGGCTAAAGCTAGTCGTGCAGTTAAGGTATGTCATGGTACTCCGAGTGATGTTGCTAAATCTAATCTTGGGGATGCTGTCGGCAGTAGTCTAGTCAAGGGAGGTAGGTTTGATGATATGCCTGTCGAGCAGCGTAATGTTGTTAAAGTGGCTCAAAAGATCCCTGGTGGTGGCAGAACATTTTCTGAAAGGGCCCTTGATTTGGGTTTGTCGGACAATGCTACCACCTCTAGCTCTTCAAAAATCTCCAACAAATTGAAGGCAAAAGTGAATGAAGTGAAATCCTCCCCCGTGGGTTCAATTTCATCCTCTCCTATGAACTTTTCCAAAGCGGATTCCGATAAATTGACAAATAAGAAATCTGTGGCATACAATAAGCAGCAACCAAAACCCGGAAGAAAATCCGGGGCGGCAAATGCAATAAAGGAGCTTACCCCTCATAATGAAAATTTTAGGGACAGAAAATCTAATCTTTCGAGGAATTTTGCGGTTGTTGAGGAAAAGAAAGCATCATTTGGTAGAAATTCAAGTTCCCATGCAACAGGTACGCAACCAAAGCTTGAAGATTTTAAGGATACAAGTGGAAAATCAGATTCCATGTTCAAGGAAACATCCGCTTCACGGCAGAATTGGAATGCTGAAAATCAGATGACGAAACCTCCAAACAGGTTGAATCATGATGGAACCAATGCTGAAAAAGGAAAGCCACATTTTGGCAAGATTGACTGTGAAGCGGGAGTATCATCTCATCCGCCTGGTGTTCCTGAACTTGATGGAGGTACTGGTTCAAGTGGTGGGAAAGTTGAAGATGTTAAAGGGATACCCTCTTGTAAGGATGCAATTAATCACGGTTTGAGACAGTTACACCATGCTTTGCATGCATCCAATTTTGTCGAAGCGTCAAGTTCTAGGAAGAAAGAATACTTCCATCGGGATGCTAAAACTGCCTTGAAGGAGGCAACAGATCTTAAACATTCCGCTGATCGTTTGAAGGTGTGTTTCTTATTACCAATATGTGCTTTATATAATCACTGTCCTGTTAACAATTTGTGTCGCTGATTGTCCGGTCTACATCAAGGTTGCTGGGTCAGGTCTAGAGAGTACTGGTATTTTCTTCCAGGCGGCATTGAAGTTTCTCCATGGAGCATTTTTGTTAGAACCCGACAACAATGAAGATAGAAATGGAGAGATGTCACCAAATGGAGTGTATAATACGACTGCAAATTTATGCGAGTATGTTCACTTTACAGTAGACTTTTTTTATCTTCCCTTTTTCTTATTCTCGTTTGAGATTGAGTGATCCGAGTACAAAAGGCAAGCTATCCTTATTAATAAAAATAATTAAAATTGTGAGTTTAATTAATTGTTTCTAATTAATTTGTTTTTAGTCATTATTTGGTGGCATTTGTTACTGATGTGGAACAATACTTTTACAAATGTTTTTTTTCTATGTTCTCTACTCATGTTTACTTGTTCATGTTTTAATTTTCTTTATCGTATACGGGTTGTGATCTTAGGTATTGTGCCCTTGAATACGAGAGATGCAATGACATGGCATCTGCTGCTTTGGCTTACAAATGTATGGAGGTAGCCTATATGAGAGTTGTTTATTGCAATGATCTTGTTGCGAGCAGAGATCGTCAGGAGCTGCAAATGGCTGTATTACCTGCTCCTCAAGGTAATGGTGCTAGCCGTTAATAATCTATTTGGGGTTGATAAATCATGTTTACTTTTTATTCAAGGTATGGGGAACTTTTTTATTTTTCTTGTGTGTCCAACTCACTGTGGGACCAACACATCAGAATTCGAAATATTTTGAAATTTAGTTGAGCATTATGTAATTATCTGTGCGATTAAATGATCGAATTTATGTCAATAATCTTAAGTATCCCGTTTTCTTATGCAGTGGACTCTCCATCATCATCTGCGTCTGATATCGACAACTTAATTCAAGCCACCGCAGATACAGTCAGGGACGGACATTCTGCTATGGATCATCGAAGTCATGTTGTTTCTGCTGGAAACAGACCCAACTTTATGCGGCTGTTGGACTTTGTATGTGTTCTTTCTGAGCAGATACTGCTTGCATTGTTTGCTTTCCCTATACCAACTTTTTTAAAAATAATATTTAGGCGTTCAACTGGATTATTTTATCTTGGGGAAAAAAATTAACACTCTCGATCTCTCGGAAACAATTTAGATGTCTATTGGATATCCCTCATCCTAGACAGGAGTCCCGTTTTCAGGAAGAGGAAATTGAGTTATGAAGTGTATAGCTTCATCCCTTGCAGAGTTGCCACCGTCTCATGCAGACATGACGAATTAAACAAACATCAAAACTACTTGCATAACAAAACCAATTCGCTTGATCACATTGAATTCAACAAAATAAGGCAATAGAAAGGTTAGCTAACTTGGGAAATTGCAAACTAGAATTGCCATGTTGGACAACATTGCACGGCGAAACCAATAGTGCCAATTCTACTTGCGGCCTATTTGGTTAATGGTACTTATTGGTGGTAATGAGAATGATTTGTAGTGTAAATTTTCATGATATGTATCAAATCATTACCATGTTAATGAAAGTTTGATTATATAGAGTTTTTTTGTTTACAATTTTCCATTACCACCTAATACCACATGTTCAAGTGTTAGTGCATTGGAATGAATTTTGAGAAGAAAATGAGCTTGTTGAAGGAGCATACGTATGGTCATTAAATTTATCAAGAGATATTCTTTCCAAAATTATACTAACATTTCATTACCATTCCCACCATTTAGTACCGATTACCAAACGGGCCGTTAATGCAACAAAATAAGGTAATAGAAAGTTAAGCTAACTTAGGCAATTGAATTAGAATTTCCATGATGGACATTGGACAGCATTGCACGGCGAATCCAATAGGGCCACTTCTACTTCTGCTCCCTCTGGTTCCCTTTTTTGGCCTCTTCACATTTCAGTTGGATTATTTTTATTATATTGACCGACTAATCCAGTCTAATTGACTCATTTTATAATTACAGACGCATAACGTCAATCTTGCAATGGAGGCTTCCCGAAAATCGCAAGGTGCTTTTGCGGCTGCTATGCAATTCTTTACACAGGCAGGAAACGAGGAAGGCATTTTGTGCATAAAGAATGTCCTTGATTTCAGCTTCCATGATGTTGATGGTCTTTTAGATCTAGTCCGACTTGCAATGGAGTCTTTGAAGAGTTGACATTTGACTAAAAAACGAAATTCTGATGCATATATATTGCAGAACCCGACTGCCCATTTTTGGTATAACCTTCGTCTTTAGTATTAAAAGCAAAAGCATGTACAGAATTTAAACTGTGAAACTGTGAAAGGATTTGTAAACAGATTATTGAATGTCCCCAAAAGTATTAAGGTTTGTATAGCGTTTTCTAAGCCTTTTTTATGATTTTCAGTTATCGGACTGCAACATTTTCATTATTCATCCTGTCTTATATATTTGCAGATTGCAGTTGAGATTTTCGGAGCATGGCGTATCGTCATTTGACATTTGTAAATATACAGTAAAAAACATTTACTAGAGAGGCGGGAGTTGCATTTTTCTTATGGGGGAGTTCTTGCTGCCTTGCTGCCAGCACTCGATTGTGAGAACTGTTAGGTAACTTTCCTTTTGATGTTGTTATATTCAAGAGTTGATCTGAATGTCTTCTTATGCTCGAAAAGTATCGGTTAGGTATCACCTTATACACTATTGACTATAATATTCTCGCCTTTCATCTACTCGCATATTCTCGCCTATAAATTTTGAACCATTTTTAGGTGGTTCACTTGGAGAAATATAATTATGTTATATACTTGGTGCACAATATTTTTATCGTATACTTCTCAATCACCTTTTTACTATCCTATACCCTTCACTGATCTCCACTCCACCGACCCACACTTCTCAACCCATACTCACTAAGTCAGGTTGGTGCATTCTATTTTAGTGTACACTAAATCCATGCAAAACCAACTTATTAGAAGATGGTATAGTGTTGTCATTATCAAAAAATTTACCCCTTTTCTATAGATCTTTTGAATTAAAAAAACATGTTTAATAGGTAACCGGTGAAAAAGTCTGTTGGATGAAACTTAACTTGAATGTTACACAATACTGAAGTTGGACCTGATAAACATTTTTTTGGCCAAAGCCCGACTTGTTGCATGCAATTTCTCCTTTCATGAAATGTTCTTTTGCCAAAAACCACTTTTATCTTTGTTTTGTTATTGCAATAGACTATTATCAAGGTTATTAGGATCGGGATTCTACGTAGGATCATTGAGGAGGTAGGATCGAAATCGTTAGAATTGAATCGTTGGATCGTGTAATCCTACAAATATGCATTAATATGCTTTAGATATATACATATATGCACATAAGTAAAATCTGGATAATATGAAATCTTTTTACGATTGAAACTACCCTTATAGGATCGGATCGTAGGATCCTAGGATCGTAGAATCGTGTTATGATCCTACCACGTTAATCCTAGAGCTATGTAGAATCGTACGATTCTACCAACATTAAGATCCTACCTACGATCCGGATCGGTCGCCTAATTTTGGATTGTAGGATCTTAGAATCATTTATCAGGATCGAAATTCTGATAACCATGACTATTATACAACCGGAATATTATCTAGTTGACTTGCTATTCAGCGTTATCTTGTTTATTACATGTATAACAATGTTAGAGTTTTTGAGATAATATGTAGCAATCTTAATAGAACAGAATGAGTACCGTATAAACAATTTTTCCGACAAGTTACCTTTCAAAAGTTAGTAGTTGTCTAAAAAAAGGTGTGGCGCTGTCGGATAGTTTAGCTATGAAGTTAGAACTCGGAAATTTCGAAATGCAGTTTCTGGAAAAATCTCGATTATGCATCCGCATTTCGTATTAGCAATGGAGGAATGTTTCATTACTGATGAGTGATGATTATTACTGTTGTAGGTTTGATCAATGGGTGCTGCTGAAGCAAGAACTAGATATGGCAGCAATTTTGGAACATAGTATTAATATTAAGTGGCCAGGCCTCACTGTTGTAGACTTAGTAGTGTTGTTGTTTGGCTATACAAGTATAGATACAAATACATATAACAGGGATTTTCTTTTTCTCCATCTTATAAAGCTTTTTATACACTCAAACTCTTTGCACACATGAGTGTCAATCTTTCTAGGAGTATTAATTTTAAATTGGACTTTTTTTTAAAAAAAAAATTGTTAAAATTAATCTTAATTTTAATCATGATTTGCTCAAAATAATTAGCAGTATGGATTTACATAAAATAATTAATCCATACTAATACGACATGTTTGGTTTCTGGTATTTAATGGGAATGATTTATGATGTAAATTTTTATAAACTGTATTATGTCATTTCGATGGTAATAGAACTTTGATTATAAAAAAGTTTTTGCTCATAATCTTTTTTGGAGAAATAAAATTTTCGTTAATTCAAACAAAGACAATATGCAAGCTCAAAGCAAGAAGATAACCCTCATTTTACGGTGCATCAATATGAAAGAAGCATCCACCTTCTACGAAGGGTTGTGCAACAACACTCTTCATGTGCATGAGCAAGAGGTTGTTCACAATTTTTATTACCATTTAATATCATCTTTTTAAATGGTAATGCATTAGAATGCATTTTATGAAAAAAATGAGATGATTGAAGTAGTACAAGCATAACTAATAAAAATGTCAAGATATTTTTCTATCAAATTACACTAATTTTTTCATTATTATTCTCATCATTTATTACCGACTACCAAATGGATCATTAGAGTAACATTCTTAAAATAATCCGAGGTATTGCTTACTTTTTTAAAATACACTCAATTATATTAGTTAAAAAAAACATTCTTTGCTTTATTTTTAAGAAGATTACCTATAGAATATTTTGAGTTAAGCAATAGTAAAATTTATTATTAGTAGATGAGTCATAACTAAAATTATTTATGACAAAATTTCATTTTTATATTGTTACAATTTCATTTTTATATCATCTCCTCAAATATTATTTACAAACTCATTTCTTTCTTCTATATCATCCATATAGTAATTCTTTTATTAGTTTGTTTTTTTATCTTGTTTTATACCAAAAAGTGATAAAGCAAAATATACTATTTTATGTTTCCTTTTTAATAGCTATATGTTTTTATGTGAAAGTATTTTTGAGAGTATAGTCATTAAAAAGACACAAAATAACATTTAGTATTATAAAATCATAAACAGCCGGTCTCTTGAGAGACCGTCTCTCAGAAAGACTTCCCTCAAGTCCAACCCTTTAAAGCTAGTTTTACTTTTCACAAAAACTTGGCCGAGACCGTCTCAAGGTGAGACGGCCCAATTTAAGGCGCGTGGCCTGCACGCGCGCGGGTTCCCTCCAACTTTCCTTTTTTTTTTTTTTTTTTGGAACCTCTTAAACTTTCTCTTTTGAAAACTGCCATTTCAGTTTTCAAATCAAATTTACTTTCCTTCTTTATTCTTCTTCCTCCATTGTCCTTCTTGCTTCTTCTTCCTCTATTGTCCTTCTTGCTTCTTCTTCCTCTATTTTCGTTCTTCCTCCTTTTTCGTTGTTGCTGCACTTAGGTTGTCTTTCCCCATTTTCGTTCTTCCTCCATTACTGGTAACGATTTTTTTATTTTTTATATTCATGTTTATTTTTGGATGTAATGTTATAATGTTAACTTTTTAAATTGTTATGTTAAAATACTCAATTGTCCTCTTAAAATAATCAGTTCATATATTAAAGTACTCAATTTTCATCTTAAGATAGTCAATTGTCCTCTTAAAGTATTCAGTTGTCATCTTAAGATATTCAATTTTCATCTTAAAGTGATCGATTTTCATCTCTTGATAGTTAGTTCACTTACTAAATTGCTATTTTAAAATACTCAATTGTCCTCTTAAAATACTAAATTAATATGCTATACAATCCATATTTGTTTAACTTGATGTAATGTTATAATGTTAACTTCTAAAATTGTTATGTTAAAATACTCAATTGTGCTCTTAAAATAATCAGTTCATATATTAAAGTACTCAATTTTCATCTTAAGATAGTCAATTGTCCTCTTAAAGTATTCAGTTGTCATCTTAAGATACTCAATTTATATATTAAAGTACTCAGTTGTCATCTTAAGATAGTCCGTTCATTAATCCTCCATTCTTGAGCAGTTTCTTGAAAAGAATGAAGAAATTTGCAGAGATTTTGATGAAATTGAGAGAAATTGCAGGAATATTCTTTCCTATTTTCACGCTTGTTGCGGTTTTGATTATGGGAAGTTTCCTAATTTTGAATATGGAAGTTTTTGGTTTAAAAGAGGGAAGTTTATATATTGCAGACATTATTTCCCTCCATTATGCGCATCTGCTGGTTTGGGCTGGGCCGTCTCACCTTGAGACGGTCTCGGCCAAGACCGGCTATTTACTTTTACTCTACATTTTTTCTTATGGGCCGACCTAATGTAACATCCCGGGATTTTCTCACATCATTAATTAATATTTTAATAACTTCTGTGATTTTATAATTATATTAAATTAATTTTGGAGTAGTTTTAGTAAATTTCTTTCATATATGAATTTAAATATAATTTGAATTAAAAAATACAATTACGATTTCTAAAATAAAGAGGTTCAAATTAAATTATTATTTTATTAAAATATGTGAGCACACGAATGTGAGTTTTCTTAATTAGGCCTTTCAAGAAGGTGACTCTAAAAAAAATAGATAATAATAATAATAATAATAATAATAATAATAATAATAAATAAATAAAAAGGTATGAATAAGTAGCTTCCCAGCCGTCACTCCATTGCCTTCTCCCTCACTCTCCTCTTCTCTCTTTCTCTCATGTCTCCCTCACGCTCCTCTTCTCTCTTTCTCTCAATCCCATCTCCCTCACGGTCCATCTGCAGCCACGAACCACCGCAGCAGGCGGCCTAGCAGCAGGCAGCAACCGGCTGCATTCCTTCCCTCCCTTGCCAGCCGTCGTCCAGTGCACTTGAACACCAGCAGCCAGGCTGCGTTGTGCAGCCAGTAGACAGCAGCTAGCAGCTGCGTGGGCCCCCCTTCAACCACCATGACAGCCTTGGTCCACCACCACCGCAACTTTCTCTTACCCTCTTCACCATTTTTGCTTGTTTTAACTTTGTAAGCCATCCTCTTCTTCAATTTAATTTTCTTCTTGCTTTCAATTAAAAGGTTTATAAAGTTTATGAGTGTGATGTTGATTTTTGTGTTATTTTTATTAAATCTTATTGTGGATAAGAGTATATTTGATGAATTGAACATATTTATGATTTGGGGTTTGAAATGTAATTAGAAATTATGAGTTGTGTGTTGGTTGTGTATTAGTTTCTTTGAATCTTAGTATGGGGAGTAATTAAAAATGTTATCTTTGAACAATAAAATTGGTTAAGGTTTAATTTAGGGATGAAAATTTAATGTTGTGTTCTCTTATGTTATATATTGGTGGTGTGATGGTTAATTGGATGATTTTACAAGTTGTTTTAAGTCTTAATTGTGTTAATTATGATTTAGTTGGTGATGGTTGTGATCATAGTAGACTAAAGAAATGGGTTTAATTGTTAATCGGGAGTAATAGTTTTTGATAGCTATTGATTTAATTGTTGGGAACTAATTGTTGCAAATAACAAATGCATAATGTTCTCTTATTAGGTTGTTATTTAAAATCATAGTGCATAATGTTCGTTAGTCGCATAATGTCAGCTTATTGTCATGGTTGCTAAAGTTATTTGTCATGTTGTTTTAATTATAGTTCTTCCTAGCTTTGGAGAATATAATTAATGATATTGCGACATGATATCTTTAAGAATTGTCTTTATCGTCATACTAATGACATGCTAACATTGTAAGATTTAAGTGTGATTATTATATTCTTTTGAAGTGACGTGAATCAATATAACTCACATTTAGGTTATGCAAATGAAGGATTCTCATAATCCTTTTGTTCTTAAATTGATGGAAGACTTGTGTTGTCGTTGAGTTAACGATCATGACTTGTATTGAATGAAATGTGTGCGTGCTAGAGTAATCGGAAACTCACATTGAATTTGTAATAGTGGTTATTTTCACTTTTAGCTGGTATGACAAAGTAGATAAGTAAATTTATTAGTTCTACTCTTAACTTATATAGGTGTCATTTCATAAAAGGGAGGTAGAACTTTTATTGGATGATTTTTGTGACTTTTAGTCGTGCAGTGACGCTTACAGGTACGTACACGTAGTAATTAACTCTTGCATGCATCTTGCATTGTATATTTACCGATATTGAATTGTTTTAAAATATATAATGTACACTATCTATGAATCGTCGTCGAATGAAATATCAAAGTTATTGATTATATGATTTTCAAGTTTACTAGTAGAGAACGATGCTCATATGCTAAATGTTTGGTAATGATTTAGAATGAGAACGATTCGGTTCCCTTGATATTGAACTGATTATTATTTGTTTGAAAGGGAGCGAGTCCCTTATCAATGATACTGCTTATTGTTAGTTGGAAATAGTGAATGGTTTCCTTATTGATGATATCGATTATTGTTAGTTGAATGGGAACGATTCCCTTATTGATGAGTTTGACATACATTAGTTTGAATGGGAAGGACTCCTTTATTATTGAGATTGATTCATGTTAGTTGAATAGGGAATGGTCCCCTTATTAATGTGGTTGAATTATGTTTTATGAATGAGAATGAATCACTTGGTGATGAGTAAGAAAGTATTGAATAAGGTGAAATGGAATGAGAATAAATCCCTTAGTGATGGAGTAAGAAACTTGTTGGTTGTAATGGGAAGGAGTCCCTTATTGATGAGATAGCAGATTTGTTCGATTATTGTGGCTCCCCTGGTTAGGGTACCCCAGTGGGTTAGTTCCCGGAGGCATGGATCATCAGTATATAGTCGTTGTACGGGGGTATGTTCATACTTTACCATTGGGCGCCGGTATGGCTCGTCACCGCCCTTGGTTGAGGTGTTGCCATGTGGGTCTTGCAAACCCTATGGTGGCCTCTAGTCACATACGTTTAGGTATGCTGGCTCCACTGGTTTGGTACCCCAGTGGCTTTAGTTCCCGGAGGTAAGATCATCTATATATGGTCGCTGTACGGGGGGTATGTTCATACTTTACCATCGGGGCACCGGTATGGCCCGTCACCGCCCTTTGATCGAGGTGTGGCCATGTGGGTCTTGCAAACCCCAATATGATGGCCTCTAGTCACATATATATAAATATTTGAAAGTGGTTAAGCTCTTGGTTCAAGTGATACTGAGCAATTATGAAGTCGAAAAGAAGTTATGAAGTCGAAAAGAAGTGAAGAAAATGGAATTGACAGTGAAAAGTAGGAACTGATGTTCGGAGATTATGATTGGCACTTGAAGTGTTGTGAAATCACCCTCATATTATGACATACCTTATTGATGATAATTATGCCTTATTATGATATGATGTTAAATACTGACGTGTACTCTTTGTTTTCTTTGTTGATGACTCGTCTTTGATGGCCCTGCTATGACGCGTTGGTCTATGATCTTACGTTGAGCAGCGGGGACATCATTGATGGACATTACAGGTGATGGAGCTTCTATGCATTGCATACAGGGGGAATGAGTGAGAACGTTGAAGCGTGCAATGTTACATTTATTTTGACGCTAAATGTAGTTTTTTTGTATTTAAATTTGTTTATGTTTTTGGTTTGAGGCACATGTCCTTTTTTTTGTATATGTTATCTCTGCTGCGTAGGTTTTAAATTGTATGGTTTATAAAGTCTAGTTAGTTCAAACGCAAGCGCTGACACCGGAACTACGATCTATGCTTGGCATGTTGATTTCAGAAGTCGGCGATGAATCATTCTGCCGTGATATAGTTTTGATAGGCCGTGATGCCTTTACCTTATTAAATTTTAAATAACTGTTGTTTTTCTATAAAAGACGCATAGTTTTAAGGTAAATGCTGCCGAAATTTCCCCTCACATCTTCAAAGTTAATCTCGAACGCTTATCGAAATTCTTTTCCTTTTTCTTTTATGTAACACCCGAATTTCCTCCCGTCCTTTACGGTTTTAGTTTCGTACAAGGAGTCGGAAATTCAAGGGTGTTACACCTAATTAGAGATGGTCTTTCAAAGAGATCGTCTCTCACAAGAATTTGTGAATCATAAATCAGAGAGAAAGTATATTGTACTGCTTCACACAAATCTTTATCTTATGAAGTGGGACTTATATTATTATATGAAAGCAATTACAAGAGGAAGCCGTGATCTTGTACTTCAATTTTAGAGTAGGTTGTTGTGAAATACTTTCTCCGTTTCATAATAATTGCTACTGACTGTGACATATTACGTGGAAAAATATTATTATCAATAGCAAGTATTATGGAACGAAGAAAGTATTTTATTACTATCTTTATCTTATTTAATTTATTTAATTATTTATTAGTATTAATTATATTAATAATAATTTCTATTTATATGCAACTAAATATACTAAAACTTTAATATGTACATTGAATAATTTCCATAACTATACGGGACCTTTACATAAAATCCATAGCTAAATGGGACCTTTATAGAGAATGAAAGGATTATGAATTTTTATCATAATTGCAACTAAAAAAGGGAAACAAAACAAGCATTACATTAAATTAATGCGTGAGGTCGTTTGGTTGACATAAGAATTAAATTCCTATGGAAAGTTGTAATTTATTAGAATTTACTTCCTTTGTCAATTTTCTAGGAAATTACTTAATGGTATGTTTGGCAACTTGGAATTCATTTCCAAATGTGGAATTAGGCCAAATACTATGTTTGGCAAATCTTGCATTTGAAATTTGGAATTGGCTCAATTTCATAGACTTTCAATAATCATGTAAAATTTGGTCAAATATCAAAATTTACAAATTCCAAGCATTTAGGTGTCATTTACAATTCTTGAATGTGAATATCAAAATCAAATTTCTTATTTTCAAATGAATTCTATGTTACCAAACACTACCTAAAGTTGTTTGTTTGACAATAGGTATTTTCATTTCCTTAAAAGTAATTTTTCATAAGTGGTTTGGTTAACAAGGTGATAAATGTGGGAAATGAAGTAGTTACTTGGAAAATAGCGGTTACACCAAATATTAGAGGGTATTATGATAATTTCACTTAAAATGATACATGGGAATTGTTAATAACCAAGGGGGGTATATGCCCTATATGGTAATCTAATTTCTATGTATCATAGGAATTAACTTCCCTTGGATTTTACAATTCCTAGGAATTTTAGATTTTTTTGCAACCAAACAAATAAAAATAATATTATTTCCTAGGAAATTAAAATTCCAAGGGTAATAGAGGGTAACCAAACAATAGTATGTGTTGGATAGTTTGTTGGAATTAGTTACTACACTTTCTGTTTTAACGATGTATAATATAAAATTAGATTTATTTTCAGTTGCAGTAAGTATTATTTTCTCTAAATAAAGGTCTGAGTTTGATTCTCACCTAACACTTTTATTTCCTTAACCTATAATAATCCTTAATATCTTAAATAATGAATAACTAAAAATATAAAAATTTAGTATTATAAAAATATATATATTGGGATGAAACTTAAACATATTTGTTTTTATACATAAAGAATAAAGAAAACAATTTTTATTTATAATACTCCCGTTTATTCTCCCTAAGTGTCCCATTTGACTTTTCACTATTTTTTAGGTGGTCAAATGAAACGACACGTGTAAGAGAAAAATGTAAAGTTTTAAATTTTTTTAAGTGTAAGTGGGGTTGGTAAGTCTAAAAGTGTAAAAAAAGTTAAGTTTAGTAGGGATAAATTGATAAAATTAACATACTCAAAATAGAAATGAGACATTTAAGGTGACTTGACTCATAAGAAAATGAAACACTTAGAGTGAATAGGAAAGAGTATATAAATCCAACTTAACATATAAATCCAACTCTAGATATACTCCCTTGTCTCAAAGAATTAGCCATTTTTTCTTCTAGACCTGTCTCATTTAATTTATCTTATTTATATTTTTGATCATAATCTATATTTTTAAAAAATTCTCGTCCACATATATTTAATTTATCTTTTTATTTTATCCACACATTTATATCACTAGTGCATAAAAATATACTTTCTTTTTAGCACTTTTTTTTTCAATTTTCATAATATTTATACTTGTGGCAATATCTTTGGGATTAAAGGACCAATATACCTTTCAAGAAAGAAGACCAATGTATAAAAAGATTGAAATTTTCTATTCCTTCTATTTTTTAAAGTTATTCCTATAAGAAGTTCATTAAAATTTAAAAATAAATATTTAAAATATTAAATATACAATTTTATATAAATTAAAAATTTAATAAAAAATACTAATCTACAATTAGTATCTACTAAAGTCGAAGTCATTTTCTTCGTGATTGACTTTTTTTCTTTTTTACTTTTCCTTTGATTTCAAAGTCAAGATCTCGAATTAAAGGAAAATTATTTGATAAACCTGTCAGTGTAAGTGTATAATGTATTAGGGTGATGGAACTTTTTAGACACTATTTTATTTTGGATTTTAAATTCAATAAACTAGGAGTATATATTGATTATTGCTATGAATATGATTAAATCATTTGTTTATTAATTTTTATATCCTTTTTGACTTTACTACAAGGTAATATAATTTATTATATCAAAATATATTTATTAAATATATTTATTATTGGTGAATTTAATATCAGTGGATCTTAATATCTATTGGTAGTGTATAGTATACCTGATGGGTAGAAGTAGCTAAGTTGTATTTCTTTAATTCCACTATACTTGCTATATTTGACTTTGTACGTAATGCAATATGTTATTTTGTTTATTAATATATTGAGCTATGCAGATTTGAAAATTATAAAAAGTTAATATAAAAATATGCGATTAGACGATTCAAACAAGATACCACTTGGCTATATTTCTTACATATTAACCATAGTATTATAAAAATAATTGTATCAATAAGTGAAATATAGCAAATTTAATGGAATGAAATTCAAAGTGTAAAAATAAATTAAGGAGAGAATATTCCAAAATTGATAGTGATTAGGAGAGAGGATTCTTAAAAGTATGCTAATAATTACAACAAGTGGTGGAGAAATATAAGTACAATCTATTGATGCTAATTAATAATTATTGTATTGGAATCTTGTTAACAAAGATTTTAATCAAGGGCTGGTTTTTGCCTTCTAACCAACAGACCAAATTACACTTAATACCAAACTTAACTTTTGTTAATTGGAGTCACTGCTTGTATAGACTATAGACTATAGACTATAGGATTGATTGAGCCTTGAGGGAAGCTTTTTTCTAGATGACTCGATGACATCCGACTTTATAACCGAATTCGAATTGATCCGACTTAAAAATGGATCTACAATTATATAAAAACCAATATGAACACAAAACTCGATTTTGAACCGACCCAAAACACTTGACTCGAAATCAACCCGATGACCCGAATAAACACCTCTATTGATGGTGTTGACTATTAAGGAGGTTTTAACAATGGTCTAAATTTATGTTTATTAAATAACGGTTATTTGATAAATCAAGAACAAACAAAATGAAATTGAAAGGAAAGACTTATACTTTGTCAAGCGCGAACCATTCTATTTAAGATAATCTTGTACGTTTTGATGAAAATTTTGTTTGACTTACAAATCAATAGATTCTAATGTGAATGTTGCCAAATATGTTAGCATGTCCTGATTGATCGATTTCAGGGCTTCAAGACATGATTATAATAATAAACATATATTCAAAACTTTACATCAAGTTATGGATGAGGAATATCTCTACATCAAACGTAGAATATATCTTAACTTTCATATATTGCTCAAAAATCATATTTAAAATTTTTCTCTTATCAAGTGAAATATTCTATATAGACAAATAAAAGGAACATATGAAGTATGACAAATTGGGAAACTCAATTAGGGCGGGGTCTAGCTTTGGCTTTTGGTTTGGTTTTGATACAAAACAAAAACCAAATCAAACCAAACTAATTTGATTTTTCATATTTCAATCCAAACAAAATAAAAATTTAAATAAATCAAATCAAACCAAATCGAAATATATTCCAAAAAACAAAATCAAACCATAAAACCTACTTAAAATTGAAACAATTTATTACTTTTAATAAATGATCAAAAGTTCAATTAATCAAATACTAATTTATTTAAGTTTAAAACATAACAAAACCAAATTTTAAAGTTCTAATTTATAGCTCAAGTAATTATTTTCTTTTAGATCTATGCTCTTAAACACAAAATGGACTCTAAAATTCAATTTAGTTTACTTTTTTTTGTTAGTACTTTTTTTGAAGTATTTTTTTGTTAGTACTTAGTTCTACTGAAATTCGAATCCTATAAACCAAATTATGTTTTTTATATCAAACAAAACTAAACAGGTCAAAATTAAATTATTTATTCTATTTAATTTGATTTGATTTAATTTTCAATTTTTACAAAAACAACTTTCTGCCCTAGCAATAATAAAAAATATTGATTTTCCTATAATAATCCAAACTTTTGATTAATCATGAATAATTCCAATTTTAAGGTTACTTACCTAAGAATATTATTGTCCAAATGCTGACCAATTTTTGCAGGTTAATTATTACAAATAAAAGAAAAATAAAATCAAAAATATTAAATATTAAAAGTTAAAATCAAAACATAACTTACTAAATTATCCCTTTTTGATTTTTTAAAAGTTTTTCAAATTTTTAATAATTTGATTTTGTATTTACATTTTTATTTTTTTATATATAATGACTTGTTATATAGATAAAAGGTTATCTTGATATATTCCTAGTCAACACCTCTTATAATTGAAATTTTTTATGTTTAATCAAAAGTTAGAATTATTATAGAATAATCAGTAAAATACTAAATTATTCTTGATCATCATCATCATCATACCCAATATATCTTGCTCATAGAAAACTATGACCAAGGTCTGGAGACGGAAGGACGGGGCCAACTCATATCCATAAAGGAGAGTACGGTGAAAAAATCCCCCAACTCGAGAAATAATAAGATAAAATTCTGCAATTGATAGGACGGAGTATAGAATTGCAGTACTAGTAGTCATACACCTCAACTTAAACCCATTTGTCACTTACTCACTTGCTTTACACTCAAAAGAAAAAGAGGGTCCCACCCACTCCAAATTTACCAACAGTAATTTCACTTGTATTAAAAAATCACAGATAAGGCAGTAAATAACACAAATCACAAATGACAAACAAAAGTACAAAACCACACGAGTGGGGAAAGTTTTACAAATTACAAACCAAAACAAAAATATATCAAGACTCAAAAAACATTTTAATTTATCAAAAATATTTGTTATTTCTATTTTTCATTATTATTTTCATAATAATAAAACTATTTTCTTACACAATTGTTTTTTTTTAACAGGGATTTCCATTTCCTTCATCATCTCCTCCTCTTCTTCTGTTGTTTCTTTCGCCGCCGGCCGCAATTTTATCATTTTATCTTTCTTTTTTTTTTTGTAAAAATAAATTAATTTTCAACCCTCATAAAATTATAAAATAATTTAATTTTTTTTTCTCCGTTTTACTTCCACCGTCGTTTCTTCCTTGTTTAGCCGTTGATCTGGTGGTCTACATTTTCTCTCTCCTCCCCTTCCTTTATCTCTCTATCGCTGTTATTCAAAATTTGGGATTTTTTCTTCGTAATCGGTTCACATTTTATTCCAATTTCTTCCAGTATTAAAATTAGGGTTTTTTTAACTTGATCCTTTGGAATTGATGGATGAACAAGTTGTTTTTATTTTAGGTATTGGTATGGGTCGAGTATTCGTTAATTTCATTAACGCATACGTATAAGATTAGGACATTGTATTAGGTTTTAGTTAGAAAGTTTTGAGATTTAGGATTTGTTGTACTGTAATTTGGAAGTTTAGGTTTAATTTTGGCAATGTTTGGATCGAATCCGGATTCTGGAACTCATACTAACTCTGGGCTTCCCGGAAATATATTATTTCCTACTCGTTTTGTTTGGCCTTATGGAGGAAGAAGGGTTTTTTTGAGCGGTTCATTTACTGAGTAAGAGCTTTGATTTTTTTATGTAATTTTGATGTACTTAAATGAATTTGAATTGATCACGATTTTCGGCTTTTAAATTTGTTTTTTATGCAGGTGGACTGAGCATATACTTATGTCTCCTATGGAGGGAATTCCTACTGCATTTCAAGTTATTTGTAACTTAACGCCTGGATATCATCAGGTCATAATTGCACTTTATTAGAGTATTTATTATTATTGATTTATTTTACTGTTATTGATACATCGTTGAAGTTGTGTTGGATGGGTGATTTGTTTTCTTAACAATTTTTCATCTTGAATACTGTTGATATCTTGTTGATTGGAAGGGTATGCATTTGGTTGTTGGTCGATTTCATTATAGGATTGGTTTGGGTTGAGAGTCCATGTTTGATGTTGTTTCATATCATTCATGCTGCTGTAGTGTTTCTGACATTTGGTATTTGGACATGGTCATAGCTCACTTTACGATAGTTGTGCTTTTATAACCTTTCTATGGATGGGTATACTTGAATAGAATTTTCGTGGTTCTACGATATCTAGATTTGTTAGTTAGTTTTATTTGCTCCAGGATGCGGAATCAGGTTATCTCCACTTCCGCCGAGGGATTCCCTTTTTGCTTCAATGGAAGCTTTTGTCCTTCTTTTCGAAAATGAATGAGAAAATGATTAGAAGTTTAGGATTTTCATCTAACATCATTGCCTCTCTCTCTTCGCCGTCCTTCTCCTCTGGAAATTGTTGTATTTTGGGGTTATGTTTATACTTTTCACTCATTTAAGCGTCTATTGTAATCATAGTGTAAAAACAAGGCTGCATCACATCCACTGCCACATGATTCACTAATCTCCGTGCGAATTTCAAATCAAAAAAAGCGAATTATGGTCGGTTTTAACTATTTTAGTGTCATTTTGAGCGAATCGCGGATTCAAAAAGCGAATTAACTGGCGAAATATGTTACACTGATCATATCGCATCGACTGCGTTGTAAAGGTTTTCACTATAAACAAACTTATACTTCACACGTTGGAAAGGTATACAAAAACCTCGTTTTGGGACGTACTAAGGGATATTTTATGGTGCGATCGATATTTAGGCGTGATGATAACCGCATCACTCCCGTTACCGCATCACGACCTTTACCACATTTTAACATTATGAAAGCATCAATTCTCTTGCTTGTGCTATACTTCTACTTGAGGAGAGTGATTATTAAAATGATAGTGAGTTGTCTTCGACATAGCTATTTTTCTGCGTGTGTTTCTTCACCGTTCTTATTTCTCTGGTAGTCCCATATAAATATCTATTTCTTAGCCATGATAATGAGTATTTTTTTTCTCAATTGGCTTGATTTTAACACATGTTGTGTGCTGGGGTTATTCTTATGCATTCTATTGGCAATTAAGCTGACACATTGTTGAGATGCATCTTATTGATTTGTTGTTCTTACCATGTTAAATTTGATGTTAAACTAATCAAATTGTGTGGATAGCATAGTTTTGCAAGGTAAAAGCTTTCATGAATTTGCTTATCCATTGGAGTCCCATGATGAAAGTTCAAACTTCAATTTTAAACTATACTTTTCTGGAAAATTCGTTTAGTTGTTGCCAGTTCATTTGAAATATTCTGTTTACATGCAGTACAAGTTTAATGTTGATGGAGAATGGCGTTATGATGAACATCAACCTTTTGTGAACGGAGCTTATGGTGTTGTCAACAATGTACGTATACCAAGAGAGTCTGACATGGGTCCTGTAATGTTTAGTTCTGATGCTCCTGGTAGATCTAACATGGAGGTGGATGAGAACACATTTGTGCGTCCAGTAAGTAATGTATTTGGTGCTTTATTATTACAACTGTAGTACTTCAATGATATCCATATATATGAGAATGTTGGATGCATGTCTTCTTTTATCGATAAATTTTTGCTTTGTTTCTCATTTGGTGCAAGGAGGGGGAGGGGGTCTATTACTGTAATCTTGCTGTTGGATTGAGTTGAGATTTGACTTTTTGTCCTGTTATTTGTTTGATAGAAAATATTGTATGAACAAACGTGACTTTCAGTTGACTGAGAACTTACCTCACAAACATGATATGCGATGGTATTTGAATACGAAAAGGAGGGTGTGACTTTTTACATTATCCGTGAAAATCATCATTTTCTCATTCATTAGTTTTTGAGTTCTTGAATAAATGAGTTTTGTGTGAGTTTCCTCATTTATTCCATGTATTGCAGACATTGGCTGATGGAATGTCGCGGGTGCAAATTTCAGAGGGTGATGTACAGATATCTCGTCATCGTATATCTTTGTTCTTGTCACAACATCTAGCATATGAGTTGCTACCTGAATCGGGCAAGGTTTGGATTTATGCTCTTTATTGTTGGCTTCAATTTCGGTCCTTGAGATTTGCATTAACCTGTTTGCAAGATTTTTCATTAATTTCTGCTGTTGTTGCCAATGTAGGTTGTGGCATTAGATGTTACCTTACCAGTTAAACAAGCTTTCCATATCCTCTATGAACAGGTTTGATATACTCTTTTTTTTTATGCTTCCTAAGATTTGGATATTTTTAGTAAGTATTAAAATCATGACCTCTTATTGATTGTGAACTTCCACTAACAGACCGATTTGGATTACTTCCTTGCTTAGATGATGTAGCTAGCATTATCATTATCTAGAATCCCTTTTTACACTCGATTCAACGCCTACTGTGACGGTGTCCTATAAAATAATTTCTGACATCCCTTGTCTTGTCTTTCCCAACTTGTAGTAAATGTAAATATGCATTATAAAATAATCACAAAGTATGTTTTATATGGGGAGACCGTTGTGTGAAAATGAGAGGCATTTATTTCTCTTTGTAAATTTGGAATCCAGTTTGAGATCAATGGCTGTGAGTATGTGTTTTTTCAGCGACTTTGCCTCTATTGTAGGAAATATGAGATGGGAAAATGTCGTGGATTAGTTTATAGGTTTTGTTAGAAAAATTTGTTGGAAAATGTGCATTATAGGCACCATTAAAACTTAATCGTGTGAAGATTCTGTGAAAGAAGCTGATTGAAGATAGACCTTGATGCTTGCAATTGGGGAGGAATTTAATTATATTATAATTCAATTATCCGATTTAGAGGGATTTAAATGGGTTTCATCTATATACAAAACTAGGTTCGTACTCGTGCATAAATGCACGGTGATACCAGTTTTTCTAAAATAGATTGAGAAAATAATATTTAATAATTAATTTCTAATTTCAACTTAGAATTAATATGTAACTAAGTATTGGTTAATTCAAATTATATTACTTGCTCGTTTACATCACTAATTGTAGTATAATAAATTAGATAAGAATGACAATAATAATGCATTATCATGTCATTTTGGAGCAAAAAATTCTTCATAAAAAATGACATAAGCTATTTGGGAGATGATTTTAGTTCTAGTTATAGAAGAAGGGCTCATGACAAATACGCTCACATCTCTGCGCCATCAATCATAGGTTTTATAATAAATTAAGATACAAATGACTATAATAATGCTTCAGCGTTGATACTTGTTCCTGTGTATTGAAGCAGCACAGTTGTTGGGATAGGGTCAACTTGTTTTGAAGAAGAGTGGACACAAGAGTTTTTAGGCTTCATTTATTCTGAAGTGTTCTAGCTGCAAGCCAACCAAGTCATGTGGAGTTTGTTTTTGTTTCTGCCTTTTTGGTAGATGACTTGGATTATTACAAATCAAATATGTTATCATTAAAGAACATATGAGGTGGAAGATTTATTTAAGAGCGGCTCCTTTTTATTATTCTGTTGTATGATTGGATGGAGACAATTGGAATTTAAGAAATTTTGTTTTAACTATCTCCTAAACTTTTTGATGAGTGTTGGACACTAGGGTTGAATGGTCTGAGAAAATCTAATCTGCTCACAAATTATGATTTAAAGTGGCTTCATAAGACTTTGTCAGTGAGCTGCTAACTATGCTTTGAGCAGTGTGCACAACAAATTTACCATCTTATTGGCTCCTTTCTGCTTACTAGAATCTTTTTTTAAACAGCCCCACGCTTGAGTTTGAGGCTCGCCTATCCCTGTGGCTCATGCACCTCATGTTACACCTCTAGGATTTGCTTGTGTGCACAACAAAGTATTTAAAGTTTTGTATTTTTACTTTTAATTGTTTTTTTTGAAATGTATTTTTTATTGTTAGTCATACACTCTTTTGTAGTACTCATGTGTTAATTATTATTAAAATTTTTTTAATTGTATATGTGTATAAATTGTAATTATACTTTTTCAAACGTATAAGTACAAATTTTAATTAGTATTATAAGATAAATGACAAAAAAATTGAAATATAAATTACTAAAAAAAATTAATTTAAAAGCAAATTAAAAAACATAATTCTGTAGGGGGGAGGGGTGTGTAAAATTTTAATTATTAAAGTATTTAAAGTTTTGTATTTTTACTTTTAATTGTTTTTTTTGAAATATATTTTTTATTGTTAGTCATACACTCTTTTGTAGTACTCATGTGTTAATTATTATTAAAAAAATTTTAATTGTATATGTGTATAAATTGTAATTATATTTTTTCAAACGTATAAGTACAAATTTTAATTAGTATTTTAAGATAAATGACAAAAAAATTGAAATATAAATTACTAAAAAAATTAATTTAAAAGCAAATTAAAAAACATAATTCTGTACAACAATCGCGACCCGTTTCGCGATAACCGAATATTTTCCGTATCCGCGATTGTGATCGCAATCGCGACCGCGTTTTTGCACCATGGTTCGAAGATTCCAGTGCATTGCTAAAATGGTTTTACTTGTTTTTTTTAGCATTTGTTGGGTAAGTTAACTCTTGTGTGACAGGGAGAAATGGAATGTCAATATTTCATGCCTATTTGTGTCTGGAAGCGTTGTTGACTTGGTAAAAACTTGCTATAGTTTTTTGATATCTTGCATTGTTCTTCCAGGAAAACAATTGTGAATGATTTAATTCCATATTAATTAAAATATAGGAATGCTAAGTTGTGTAGACTGTAGAGCTTTCATTGGGTTTCAAAAGATATAGGAATCAAATATGTGGCTTGGCAGAGCTGATCTTTCATTCTCCTGGATTGTGAAGGAGAACTTCTTTTCAAAAACTTATACTCCTATTTAGTTTATCATTAGAGGGATCAACAATTCTTTCTCAAATTTTATATTATACTAAGCAACATCGTTATTGGAATAGGTGAAGTAAGTGTTTTCAATGCAAATGTTCCTCCTATATATTCCAAATCCAAGGACATAGTAGATTTGATTTGAGAATACATGATAGTATATACTTAAACTTGCATATTTTATGGAAACAAATACTCTATTATAATTATCATAATTATTATAATTATTATGATTATTCCTTTTATGGTTCACCAAAACTTATAACACCTCCTCTTGGACCTTATGGAAAGTTTGTGAGCTACCCTTACCTTTGCCCTTTTTCCTTTTTTCACCTCAATAGCTCTTGTAGTGTTTTCCTATATTCTATCAATTTCAATAAGTTTAAAACTAATGGGAAGGCTACTACTTTCTAATTTTTTGTGTGCTTTTTAATGGTTGTTAGTCTCTTTATTTCCTTTTTGATGTCCACAAAGTTCTTACTCGATGACAATTTTCATGTTGGTCTTGTATAAATTTAGTTGGTTTTGGTTTAATCTTCAGGGAGTTCCTGTTGCTCCTTTATGGGATTTTGGCAAGGGTCATTTTGTTGGAGTTCTTAGTGCAATCGACTTCATCCTAATTTTGAGAGAGGTATGGGACACTTGCTTTATTTTTTTTTCAAGCCCTATGAATCATGCACTAATTATTACTTTTGTTGTGAGTTTTTCATCAGATGCATTGGATATCATTAAATTGTGATCACTTATTCTTTAGTAATGATTCTCGTGGGATTTTGGGATCCTAGTCATGTTGAGGGAGACCAAACACGGAAATCTTTCAAATTTAGCGTCTCCCACAGTCCCACCAATTTACATTACTCCAATGCCATTAAGTGGCTCCCGCCTAGGGTGGGGTTTAGGGGCCGGATATATGTATTTTTACCCTTTTTAGTAATAACACTAACCAAGAGTTTTTTTTGATTAACCTTTGGTAGCAAACGTTATGTGCAACTTCACATAAAATAAGAAGTGCACATGATTTAATAAGTCATTTTAATATAGTTCATTATAATCCGAAACTAAAGAACTATAAATCCTTGATCCCAACGAAATAAGAGACGTAATGTCTCCCAATACTGTTGTGAAGTTTATGTGAGGAGAGCAAAGAAAAAACGGGGCACAAAAATGTGACAAAAGAAAGGCTGTCCTTTGCAGTTTGACAACATGTTGCAAACTTTTCTTCAGCATTCTTGATATATAGAAAGTTCTTTTGAGACCATCCCTTGGGTCAAGAAATAATAACTGATTGTGCTTGCATTTGGATGTGTTTTCTATACCCTTTGCCTCAATTTTTATTTGTTAATGAGGTGTCTAGTTTCTATTATCTTGTCTGATTACACTTGTTGGACATCCTTCAATAAGGCTGAAGCTCTACAATATAATTAAATTTTCCTTGGATGTCATGCTTCATACACGTATTCTATTCAAATTTATGGTACTAGGGTAATGTAATTTTTGTGTATAAGTAGACATTTAAACAGCTAGTTTATTGAAAATATTCATTGAAGTGAATCCATCAAGATCCGCGTTTTATGTTCTAAACCTTAGACAGCTGATTACTTATTGTATCCTGTGATATTTTCTGGTAGCTGCCTTGACAAAAGCATTGTTCTATTTGTTGCTTTTAATAGCAGTTCTTTTCGGTTTGCTGTTGTTGTTTTTAGTTATCTGGATCTGGTTCTGTTCATTTTTTCTAAGATCATTAATGTACATTTTACAGCTTGGGAATCATGGCTCAAATTTGACAGAAGAAGAGCTGGAGACTCATACAATTTTGGCATGGAAAGATGGAAAAATTTGTAATAATAGACAAACTGAGGGTAGTGGGAGGCCATATGCCCGACAGCTTGTAAATGTAAGTGTGGAAGCCTATAGCTCTTGAAGCTGTCTTTGGTGGTCCGGGTTTGTGGCTTTACCTATTTATTTACATCTTTTGATTTAAGCATGTAACTTAATTGAGGTTTTCAATTGGATATTGTTGATGTTTGCAGCTTGTGTTTTGAAATTTAGATCTAGTAATTAATTTGATATTAAGGACATAACGGAAAATTCGTGCAAGATTCAAAGAATTTTTGTAGTTTTATTTTAATTTTCCTGAAATGGTAGTTACTTAATGCTCAATACTCTGTAATTACTGGCTTGTGTGTTTTGGGAGGAATAGTGATTTTCTTTTAATATTTGACAGTAGTTTTGAGTTCGTTGCTTGCTGATGATAATTGATTATTAACAATTAGATAGACAAACAAAATAACTTGATTACGATCTGAAATAACCAATCCGAACTTGAATTGTACCCAAAAATATACTTTCAAAGTTATCCTTAATTACAATCCAAAATGATTGAACCAAACTAAATGGCCTTGTAAGCAAAATTACTTGATAGATAATGTTTTATCATAATAAGATATATATGACAGTGTATCTGAATAAGCTCGATTAGGAACCGAATCAACCCAATTCCCCGATTAGGAACCGAATCAACCCAATTCCGATATCTAATTGATAAAGTGATCTATCGAAATGATCCGACCAACATGATTGGACTGTAATCCGATCAAAATGCCAATTGGAGTCTGCCATGATCAAGAAATGGTGTATGAGTGATAGTTCTTGCTCTAAAAGAAATCAGTTGGCATTTGGCTTTGTACACTCTGAGTTAGCGGTCATTCTTATGCCGAATATGGGATTATGGATAACTCTTTCTTGAAACTCGAATAACTCTATTGAATGTTACTCAATTTAATTATGCTATTAGTGAATGATATGGCCTTTGTGTTTGGTTTTTTTAATTAAGGTACCGATCTTTCACATGTACTTCTACTTATCAACCATGTATATTAGTCATTAGATATATGGATGTATATTTTCCTCATTTTTCTCTTCTCCTATTATAGCAAAGGTCATTTTTCAAAGATTCTAAACGAATGATGAATGTTATTTCATAATAGTATGCCATGTTTTCCTGTTCTTTTTCATATATGGTGGGCTAGCGCTCTCATATTTAGCTAAATTCGCTTATCTTCATTTTAATGTGCAGGCTGGCCCTTATGATTCTTTGAAAGATGTGGCTGTGAAGATTTTGCAAAACAAAATTTCCACCGTTCCAATTATACATTCCTCATCACCAGATGGTTCATTCCCTCAGCTGCTACATCTTGCTTCCTTGTCTGGCATTCTGAAGTGTAAGTTTCTAGTACCCATCTCACGATTTCTAATTCTACATTTTAGTTCGATGCAAGTACCTTCTGCTTACAGTCCTATTTTTTCAGGTATTTGCAGACATTTTAAACACTCTAGTAACTCTTTGCCTATTCTCCAGCAACCTATCTGTTCAATTCCTTTGGGTACTTGGGTTCCCAAGATTGGGGAATCAAGTCCACCACCATTTGCTATGTTGAGACAAAATGCTACTCTTGGTGCTGCCTTGTCTTTGCTTGTGCAAGGTGATTGCTGCCGTTTGTTGTTTTTGTAGATTAGATGGGTTGTTTGTGTGCAAGAAAGCATGTATAGTTTTTAGAACTCACTTAGCTTCATTCAAGATTATATAATTCTTTGGTTTCAGATAATGCTTGAACCTGTTCTAAAATAATGTACGCTCTCGTTATTGTGAAATTGTAGATGGTGGTTTCAACGTGGTTAAATGGGAAACCTCTTTGTTATTACAAGTGTGAGATTAAGTAAATCTGACCCCCTAACTCCAGTAGCCACTTAAAAACAGTTGGGGTGATGGAACGCTGTTCTCACCTTACTTCATCCTGGGCTTATATTGAGCGTCTTACTCTTGATCATTTTTTTTGCTCAAAAAATAACGATGTTTCTTGAAAACTCTATTTTTTTGCTTATCCGTATGATTCTAGCTTTGTGGTGATTTTGCAGCGGATGTTAGTTCAGTGCCCATAGTTGATGACAATGACTCATTGCTGGATTTATATTCTCGGAGGTATTTGGTGTTGCTTGTACAGTTTAGGATGTTTAATGTGTTGTATTTTTTTTTGGAATCTATCTGATAGCATTTCCTTCTTTTCTTTGTTAGTGATATTACTTCTTTAGCAAAAGACAGAGCGTACGCACAAATTCGTCTTGATGAAATGAATATTCATCAGGTATATATCGTGGTCTCTGGAGTAACAAGGCTTCTGATCTTGTACTCATGTTTTTGAACTGTGTGACTGCCTTGCAGGCACTTCAATTAGGACAAGATGCTAGCTCTCCTTGTGGAGTATTCAATGGTCAAAGATGTCAGATGTGCTTGTCTTCAGACCCCTTGCAGAAGATCATGGAGCGGCTTGCAAATCCAGGTATGTGTAATACAATGTAAAACCGCGAATACAGTTGTGGTAAAACCACTTCCGCTTCTAAAATCTAGTATTTTTTTTGCTTTTGCTTCAGGCGTCAGGAGGCTTGTAATCGTTGAAGCCGGAAGCAAGCGTGTTGAAGGCATTATAACCCTGAGCGATGTATTCAGATTTTTGCTTGGCTAGTACTCAAAATGTTCTTTGCATATACAAGTTTGAAGCAATTCATCCATAATGTAAACCCCCCTGTGACTCCGCCATGCTTTCAGATTTGATAGATGGCTTCATTAGTTGCATTAGTTGATTGTTCTTGTGGGCGTCACCTTTCGAGCCCCATTGATTTTAGGACACAGGGCAAAAAAAAAAAAAAAACAAACAAAAAAAGAATTTGTAAATTTAAGAAATTGGAAAATTTCCCCTTTCATCCTTTTTTAACCAGAATTCATGTCCGAATTCGACATGTTGCTGCAGTGGCTGTTAATCTTCATGCCATCTTAACGAACATGAAGGTCACATAATCACGTAAAATGGTTGATGTACTTCCCTTCATCACGTTCAGCAGGCATTTTTTAGTGTTTCGACAATCCAAGGTTGTGAATTTTGCTTTTATGATTCTACTTCGAGCAACATGCTAATTCTGTTATAAATGAAAGTATGTCTCAACACAAAATGACCTCAATGTATACACTATACAGCCGTGATTGTGGTCGACGATGGCCAGCTAAAGCTGTCTCTAGATCATGGACTAATGTTCTAGTGGTGATGGCCAACTTGAGAAGCCGATTCGATATCTTGCATTAGGGTTCATTATGTACATGGTCTCAACTCTCAAGTCTAAACAATGTGTGTATATTTTTTTGTGAGTAAAAAAAAAAAAAGTTGATGCTCAGACTTGAGAGTTCAGTCGTGAAAAGTTGTCAATGGTTTATTGCTTGAAGTTATGCTCTATTATACCCAAACTCCCACTTTATGCACACTTTTTATTCTATGATCCACGTAGGATGGGGATATTGGAAGAAAAACAGTTGATGGATTGGTTGATATTGTTAGCGGTTCTATTAGACAATCGGTTGCATTGTTAGTGATTCTGTTACTTGATTTTTTCAGCGTTCTCTTTAGTACTTGAGAACATAAGGTGTTGTAACTAGGCCTGTGCAATGGGCCGGATACGGGCTTTAGTAGAAACGGGCCGGGCCGGATCGGGCCTCACAAAATAGATGCCGGGCTTTAAATGGGCCGGGCCCATAGGCCCGACCCAACCCGACCCGATCCGTTTATTTTATTGAACATACAAATACATCCCGAAAATTAAAAATAATAATAATAATAATATATGCCAGAATTTGAAGTGTAGCAATAGTGTATGTCAGGGCAGTTGGTAGGCAGGTATTGGCGTATTGCTTTCCCTTGTTTGTAAGTCGTGGTTTCTAATCTGATGCAAACTAGTTTTTTTTTAATTATTTTTTGAAGTAACAAACTAGTTAATTTTTTGAAATGAAATATAATAATAATAATTATTATTAAAATAATAATAATAATAATAATAATAATAATAATAATAATAATAATAATAATAATAATAATGACAGTGAACGAAGTGTGCTCAACTTGTTCTCATGCTGGAGCCTCTTTGAAGTTTTATATTATTACTTTTCAAAAAAAAATTAAAAATAATAATAATAATAATATAATAATAATAATAATAATAATAATAATCTCCACTACAAAAAAAAATTGGTATGATTTTGCCAAATAAGAAAATGGGACATCTAAACTGATTCGGAGGAAATAATAAATAAATAAATAAACATGAAGCTTAAGGCAACATATGATCTAATGATGCTAGGTGTGCCATGTCATAATGGGACTAGCTTTTTGTTGTGTCCCTTCTATCTACACATTCCACGTGCACGTGACGCATCAAAAGATTTGTCCATCTCATTGAGGAACATAGAACTCACAAAGATGGGGGAGTCTAAAACTCAATTAAATCCATTGCATGCATCTCTATTTGAAGATTTAATAACAAGCTAAAAGAGTCCCACATAAAATTATTAATGTTTCCATATATGATTTTATTCACATAGATACAATGATATCACTTATCCTATTTAACCGAAGAAGAAATTGCTTTCATAATGATATCACTTATCACTTAGTAAATACGTGTGAAAGAGAGTGAAGATAAGACACAATAAGACAAGACAAGGCAAGACTAACATAAAATTAAATATAAGCAACATAACTAAAGATAACAATTATACAAACACAAACATCAAACATGGTTATGAAAACTACAAATGGTTTATCGATTTGTCTAACTAGCTTTGTCCCTCGCTCAATTTAATCTGAATTTGGTCTTCCTATGTTGTTTTAGGGCCTACAACGACTTCTCTTTCTATTAATTGTGATGTTTTTTACTCTTCTCTCATATGCATTTATGGCCTTCAATTGCACATGTTTAAACCTTCTTAATCTACTTACTCATATCTTTGCAGAATAGATACAGTCCCAAGACTTTTTCACAATATTTGATGCGTCCACACATTCATCTTAATATTCACATCTTTGTTACTTTCATTATACTCTAAATAGAAATGAACAAAATACATAAAATGGAATTTCAATGGGATAGTGCATTATGGTGACTCCAATGGTCAAGGTGACTCCAAGGTGACCATTGGAATGTTGTTGCACGTACGATCAAGTTTAAGTACTTAAGATATGTTATCCAGAGTAATAAGAGATCATTGAGGATGTAAACTCATTGAATACAATCAGGTTGACCAAGTTGGGAGTGACCACGATAAGAAGTTCCCTACTAAACTAAAAAGTAAACTTTATTGAGTTGCAATCACTATATGGGCAGAATTGTTGGCCTCCCATTAAGAAGATAGTTAGACAAAAAAATGGACGTAGCAGAGATGCAAATGTTGAGGATAATGTGTGGGCACATAAGAATAAACATAATCAGGAACCATGAGTTGAAGGAGAGGCTAAAGGTTGCCCCACTATCGACAAAGATGCGTGAAAATAAGTTGAAGTGGTTTGACAATGTGAAGAGAAGGACTATTTACGCGCCCGTAAAAATGGTGAAAAGCCTTATAATGGAAGGTAAGAGATGTCGAGGTAGACCCAAAAGAACACGGGTTGAGCAAATAAAGATCAGT
>CM025921.1:22197193-22218844 GCA_000753965.2 Amaranthus hypochondriacus | reverse complement strand
TGTTATCCCTTTAGCTACTCCTCTGAACTCTGCTTCTGCACTTGACAATGCAACCACTTTCTGTTTCTTACTTCTCCAAGTAACCAAGTTACCCCCTATAAGAGTGAAGTATCCTGATGTAGATTTCCTACTATCCCGATCTCCTGCCCAATCGGCATCGGTATAAGCTACGAGATCAAGATGACCATTTTTCCCAAAGAATACTCCTCTCTCACTTGTACCCTTCAAATACCTCAAGATTATGATAACAGCTTCCAAGTGTGGTGCTTGAGGTGAATGCATGAACCGACTTACAACCCCCACTGCATATGTTATGTCTGGTCTGGTATGAGAAAGATAGATGAGTTTTCCCACTAACTTCTGATAGTTTTCTCTGTCAGCTGGTTCTCCTTCAGGTAAGGTTTGAAGTCTGTGGTTTGTAACAATAGGTGTATCTGCTGGTTTACAGCCAAGCATCCTTACCTCAGCAAGTAGGTCCAAGATATACTTTTTCTGGTTTATGAAGATTCCCTTCTTTGATCGAAACACCTCTATGCCAAGGAAGTATTTCAAGTTTCCCAAGTCTTTCATTTCGAATTCCTTAAAGAGTTTCTCCTTCAGATCCTTAATCTCCTCTTCGTTATCCCCTGTTATAACCATATCATCAACATAAATAATCAGACATGTCATCTTATCATTCACTTTCTTCAAGAACAGAGTATGGTCTGAGTTACTCTGTTTGTAACCAAATTTCTTCATTGCTGTAGTAAACCTTCCAAACCACGCCCTTGGAGATTGTTTCAAACCATACAGAGCTCGTCTAAGTCTACATTCTTCTCCTTGAGCAAATTCATCTGAGAACCCAGGTGGAGCATGCATATACACTTCTTCTTCGATCTCTCCATGAAGAAATGCATTCTTTACATCAAACTGATGTAAAGGCCAGTCTTTATTGGCAGCTATTCAGAACGAACCCTTATGGTGTCAATTTTTGCAACAGGAGAGAAGGTTTCAGAGTAATCAATACCATAGGTTTGGGTGTACCCTTTCGCCACGAGTCGAGCTTTGTATCTTTCAACACTCCCATCAGCATGATATTTTATTGTGAACACCCATTTGTAACCCACAATTTTCTTTCCTTCAGGCAGTGTACATCTTTCCCACGTGTTATTTTTCTTGAGAGCTAAGATCTCATCCTCCATCGCCTTTCGCCATTTTGGATCCTGGAGAGCTTCATTAGTGTTTCGAGGGACGGAACTGGAGTAAAGACTGGTTTGGAAGGCTTTTGCTGTTTGAGCCAAATTATTCCCTTCATCTCGGCCAATAGGATATCGCGATCTCTGCGACTCAAATTCCAAATCATATCTCTTTGGAGGAACACCTCTTGTCCTCCTTGGAGGCAATTCATACCTGCATGGAGACTTAGTAGCACCAGATAGATCATCATCAACAATAGGGGGTTCAGTTAGTACCTCTTGGGATTCAGACAACACCTCTACACCACGGGATGCATTAGACAGGGTAGGCGTAGCCTGAGGAGGAAGAAAAACTATGTTTTCAGTGGCAATATCTGTAGGATTACCTACTTGCTCTTTGGGGTCTAGATCATCAGAAACAGAATAAGTAAGCCGGCTTAAGTCATCACATGTAGTCTCCCCCTGAGACGAAGCTGGGAGTAGAAGTAGGACGTCTCAAAGAAGTCACAGTCCAAAGTAGTGTATAGTCTATTCTGTGTTGGGTCGAAGCAGGGATACCCTTTCTGATTGACACCATAGCCTACAAAGATACATTTGACAGCCCGGGGTTCAAGTTTATGTCTCACAGGTTTGGAAAGGTGAACATGGACAACACAACCAAATATATGGGGAGGTAAAGAGTGGGTACTGGGTATGGTGAAGTGTGTTTGGAGGGTTTCAAGAGGTGTTTTGAAGTTAAGGATTTTTAAGGGTAGTCTGTTTGTGAGATATGTGGCTGATGCAACGGCTTCGGGCCAAAAATAGGTTGGAACATGGGCTTCAAGGAGAGTACGGTTTTTCCTTTCAGCGACCCCATTTTGTTGTGGTGTATGTGGACAAGAGGTTTGATGTATGATTTCATGGGTGGTAAAGAAGTGTTCCATATGGTGATTTATGTATTCCCCCCCATTATCAGATCGAAGGACTTTGGGTGTAATTTTGAACTGGTTAACAATCATATTGTAGAATTTAACAAACACATCGAAAACATTAGATTTATGTTTCAAAAAACACACCCAACACATTCTAGTACAATCATCAATAAAGGAGACAAAATATGAAAAGTTCTGTTTATTAAACTCAGGAGCTGGGCCCCACACATCAGAATGTATCAAAACAAAAGGTTCGCTGCTACGACTACTACTAGGAAAATATGAGTGTTTGTGACTCTTCGCAAGAACACAAGCTTCACAGTCCAACACTACATTATGATTACTAAATGACGAAAATAGACGTTTTAGATACCCTAATGATGGATGTCCAAGACGTTGGTGCCAAGTCCATAACTGATGTTCAGGAGACCCATGAGCAAGCAAAGTGTGACCCATTTGAATCGCCTCATCCACATAGTATAATCCCTCTCGTTCAGTACCATGCCCAATAATCTTCCCTGTCCGAGCATCCTGCACAATACAATCAGAAGAGGACATAAGCACAGTACAATTTAATTCCCGAGTCAGCTGACTAATAGATAACAGTTTATGAGATAAACTCGGAATTAAAAGACAATTTTTTAAATTTAGAGACGGAGAAATATTAACGGGCCCAAATCGATCAACATTTACACACTCCCCATTGGCTGTTTGAATGTAGGTACGTGTTTTTGGATTAGTAGATAAAAGATCGCGAGGGTCAAAAGTCATAGTATCCGTGGCTCCACAATCAAATATCCACTGGGATGGAAAAGAAGGCTTACACATAAGCCCAAAATGATGGGTTATGCGTGGGTTCAAATTGGGCCGTGGGGATTTTAAGTTTTGTGGGGTTTGTGGGGTATTATTTAGGTTGAGACGTGGGTTTTTAGAGTTAGTGGGATTTGGTGGGGTATTATTAAAAGTGTTTAATTTATGTGGGGTTGGTGGAGCATTGGGACGTGGGTTTTTAGGGTGAGTGGGGTTGTGTGGGTTTTTATTTAAAGTTTTTGTTTTTTGTGAGGTTAGTAGGGTATTGGGAAGAGGGTTTCTAGGAGTAGTAGGGTTTGGTGGAGTAATATTTAAAGTTATTTTTGGCAGGTATTTCATTTCATTCCACCCAATTTCTCTCTCTTCTGGTCCATTTTCATCTTTCACTAGTTCACCTTCATTATTGTTCTCCTTTGCTTCTGATAAATGGGCTTGGTCATTAATGTTGTCATGGTGGAGGACACAGGTGGCCATGTTGGCCTTGCCGCCGGTCCGGTTTATCTGGGCCTTGGTGGCGGCCTTCCGCTGTCGGTACTCCTCCCACCACTCCGGGAAGCCGTTTAACTTGAAGCATCCCTCTTTTGTGTGTTGATTTCCTCCACAGTGACTACACTTAAGGTGAGTTTTGTCTTCAGTTTCACGCCGGAATGAGGAGAAATTCGACCGGTGGTGTTTAACGGCCAACCCACTCCCGATCTCTGAGGGGAACCTTTCCCGATGATGAAGTGTGGGTCATTATCCTACGCCTTGAGATCTCACGATGAATAGTGGCGTAGGCTACCTCTACGGTGGGAAGGGGTTCTAAGTTTAACAAATCCCCTTTTTTCCTTGTCAAACGAGTCGTTTGTCCCAGCCAAGAACTGAAATAATTGTTGTTTTTGTATAAAAGTGTTAAAAATAATTATGTCCTCTGCATGAACCATGGGATTTGGCTGTCTTCGATCCACCTCCTTCCAGATTGTTATCAATTTTCCGTAATAATCCTCAAGAGAATCTCGATTCTGTTTGAGATTATTTGCTTGACAACTCAGATCGAAGATCTGGAGTTCGTCTCTTCCACTGTTGAACAAGATTTCGATCCCCTTCCATAAATCCCTTGCACTCGTATAGTCTAAGAACTGGTTTATGAGATCTGTTTCTATGTTTGAAATAATCCAAGATAAAACAATGGAGTCCTTCTGTTTCCAGGTTTTGTATGAGGGATCCGTAGGGCTTAAGGGCTCATCAATGATGTGACTGAGACGACCCCTACAGTCCAATGCAATGTGCATCATCTTGCACCAACTTGTGTAGTTTTGATGATTCAATTTTTCGACAATTTTTAATTCGGGTGAAATGAGTTCGATTTGAGTACTCGGCTGATGCATCTGTTTGAACAAATTAAACATGTGCTCCATTTGTTCTAAAGTAATGAGTTGCTGATTTGGGTTTGGATTTGTTTCGGCCATTGTAGGGTTGGTTGTGTTTGGTTGGTTTGTTAAGGGTAAATGATGATTACCGAGAAGTGTTGTCGGTCCCGGAAAACACCTTCGGCTCTGATACCATGAAAGATATAATAATGCGGAATTAAGGTTGAGAAATGTGTTTAGGGTTTATGAATACTGTTTGTATTAATTGATAATGATGAACTACAGCCCTATAAATATACAAGCTAATCTTCTAACTTAGGAAACAAATAATTTAGGAAAAATAAAATAAAATCAGCTAAGCTAATAACGGTAATAGAATAATTTACAATATTTTCATATATTCCTACATCACTTACCTCTTTCTGTTCTAGATAGCTTTTAAATTTATTTACTTAATTTTTTTTCGCTACTTATTTATTTATATTTAATGGCTTAGCCCTAGTCCAACTTGTGTTATGATTGCTGGTATCTTCTCTAATGCAGTCTTGGTGTCACTCATCTCTCTATGTTGGGTTCACTTTGTTTGGGATTTCATTGACTATACGTGTTTTTGTTTACTCTAGCGTTTGAAGATGCACAAATATGATTTGTCCACCTTTCCCTTTAAGCCTAGCTTTATACGAAAATATTAAATTAATGATTATAATTAGACTATATATTCAAAAAATCTTCCAAATACTTCCCAATGCAATGCTTTAGCAAAAACATAGAGATAGAGTTTTCAAAAAGCATTGCTTTCTTTTTGCACAAAAAAAAGGTTTAACAAGACACTCTATACAAGCCCAATAAGATGAAGTTAGGTGAGAACAACGTGCAATCACTCCAAGTGTTTATAAAGTTCAACAAGTTTTTGTATAACATTGTCTATCATTAGACAAATTCATATGATTAGCCTATTACTATAATTAATAATACTAAATTTATAAGTGATCACTATAAAAAGTTACGACTTTTAACAATAAATAATCATTTTAAGGTTATAAATAATCAGTTTTAACGTAATAAATACACTAATGCACATCCGACTACTCCAATCATTTTAGAAAACCGCCTCATTTTAGAATTTGTGTTTTAACTTTGAAGTGATGGGACCACCACATATAGCTCCAATTTTCTGTAAAATGTGGAATGTGGAAGAATGATGTCCACAAAATTGGATTGTAACTTTGTAAGTAGATTTAAACCAAACTCATTATTTGGGCTAATGCTTGGAGCCTAAGAGAGTGAACAAAAATGGCTGCGATTCCTTCATCCGCATTTCTGCCTCCAACAACCGCATTCAATCTCGCTCGTCACTTTCCTTCTTCATCCCGACTTCCACCACTTCCTCGCCGTAGACACGTAACTTCCTTCACCGTCCAAGCTGCCAAGCTCCCTTCTGGCGTAAGTACCCTTTTTCAATTTCAATCCCAATCCCAATCCCAATTATTGCTTAATTAAATTCAAAGAATAAATCAAATTTAATCTAAATATGACTGTTGTACTTGACTTAATCATAGAATCTTGGCCTGTTTGTATTACTTTGTAGTTGTTATGATTGTTATTTAGGGGCTTAATTAGGTTAACCCATGAATCTGTAAACATTAGTAATGTTATGATTGTTATTAAGGGGGCTATGTTAGGTTTTATTCTTATGAGTTGGGTGTAATTGAATTTGATATAGGAAAATAATTCAATCTATTTGTGATTTTCCTACAATAATCCCAAATAATCTCAATTTTGAGAGGTATTTTCCTAAGGTAAACCCGGTGACCGGATAGCTTGATATAGCAAGTTTTATTTTTTTACAAAAAAATAATAAATTAAAATAAATGTCAAAAAAATGTTAAAAAATGTTTTAAAAAATATAATTTTTTTTTATTATTTAGAAAATTTTATGTAAAATTTCAAATTTTTTTCTCTAATTTTAAATTAATTCTCAATTTAATTTTTTGTTGAATTACCTACTATAGCAGGTCATCGGGTTACCTAAGTTTACTCTAGGCAAATACCTCTTTAAAGTTAATTATTCATAGTTAATCAATAGGTGAGATTATCGTAGGAAAATCACGAATAGATTGAATTATTTTAGGTAAATTTTCCTTTCATATATCCATTTATTTTGAGTACACAGAGACTTGGGATTTAAATAATCCCTTCATTCCCCTTCCTTTTTGTTGCAATTGTGACTTGAGTTAATGTTGTTTGGCTCAAAATTTGTTTGGAAATCTTTGATCATGGTTGATTATCATGATTTGTATGGAGAAGAGAAGTTACTTACAGCAAGTGTCCTGAGAGACCGTTTTTTCCTTGATGGGCCACCCAATTAGACGGTCTATTGTATAGACGGTCTCAAGTAAGAATTTGTGTTACTCTTATTCTATATTTTCCTTGATGGGCCACCCAATTAGAGTTGGTTTCTCACAAAATTTTTTATTTTATTTTAGTTAATTACCAGATAATCCCCGTGCGATACACGGTTTTTTTATTTTATTGTTTTACATTATTTCAAAAATACAAAGAAAATAATTTGTAAATTATTGGTTATTGATTTTCAATGAATTATTAATAGCATATAATAGCTAATATTTAATTTAGTTTTGACTTTAAAAATGCTTTTTTTAAGTTATGTATGATGTTAAATAATGTTATTTTTAATGTTATTGATCACTATATAAGATTGTAAGTAACAAATTTTTACTTTTTGTTTCCAAAATGAAAGTTAGCAAATTATTATTTCAAAGAACAGATTTTTTGGTTTCTAAAATCAAAGCTATCAAATTAGTATTGTGTATTGAACAATGAAAAGTTACACACATCTCATTTAAACAATTTAATGAAAACTAATATAATGATAATTCACATATTTTCCATACACTTTTATTAGCATATAATGATTGTTAAAAAAAAAAAATTCATTAGCAAATAATGACATCATCATTGATAAATGGAGGGAAAAAATTTCTTGAGAAGTTGACAACTCATCAATTTTTGAGTTTGCTTATGTCATCCGTTCTTTGCTTAGTATAATGTATATAGATATGTGAGAAATTTTAAATTGGAGCCAAGTTGGTGAACGTTATTTGTTGTTGACTGTTGTGTTATTGTTTCCATTTACTTTCGTCCTAATTTTATCTTTTTACTTACAAATATTCCAACTATCTTGGCCTTAACTCCGAGCTCCACACTTGTTTTTCTTCGAATTCCTCTATCCAAACATAATGTAAGAGCATAACTCATAATATTATCTAGATGAAATTCAAATAGTAATATTGGTTGAGTAATGAGTATAGTTCTAGCTAAATCACTCAAATTTAACTCTAGGCGAAGTCACATAGGGATTTGACTCTCGCGGTATACTTTTAAAGTCTATTTTCACAGCGTATTTCAAGTTCAGCCCTACAAATTTTTTGATTGTATATCTCCAGTTAAAGTTCTGTGTATATTATTTAGAGTTAGGTTTTTTTGGCTAATCTTTATTCTGCTTATATAATTTTAGAATTGGTGGTAACATAAGTAATTTTGTCAGGTGGAAGTGCCAAAACTACAGCCAAAGTTCAAGCCTCCATTTCTAGGGTTCACTAAGACTGCTGAAATTTGGAACTCAAGAGCCTCTATGATTGGCCTCATTGGAGTATTCATCGTCGAACTTGTACGATAAGCTCTTCTCATTCATGATTTACTTTTAATTTTACTAATACTTGTTTAAAAATAGGGGTGAAAATTCGATTTGCTGTTTGGTTTTTTTATAAAACTAAATCAAACCAAAATTTTCGATTTTTGATTTTCCAATCTGAATCCAAATCAAATTTTATCATAATTTGTATCAAATCAAATTAATTCGGTTTAAATTTTTTCGGTCTTCTCAACTAAATAAAAATCTAAACCGTAAAAGTATTAGAAAACCAAAATAGTCAATCAAAAAATTGAAATTCATAATAGCAAAAGTGGAAATGACAAAAATAAAATTAGAATTCTTAAATAAAAGTATTTTTTGTTATAAGAGCACTTTAAGTTTTTTTTTACTATTGCCTACTTAAGTCTTTCTTTCCAAGGGTTGTACAATGTTAACTCTATTTTTTTTTTTTAATAATATCTGATTCATTAATAAAAAATCATATAACATCTACATTAGAGATAAAAATTAACAAGTACATAACAACTTTAACCAAATATAATTCTAAATTAACAAAACTACGATCGTTGTGTATGAGATTTGACAATTCTGAATATCATGTTCCACATCATTGTTTGATACAACCTTCTACGAGAGAGTCTTTCGATCTGTTGTAGTTTTGAGCTAGAATTGAATTTGATGCAGTTGATGATAATTGCAATTTTTTTGTCTGCTGTATTATCGCATTAATCTGTATCAACAAATCAACCGATTACAAAAATTATAACTCCAAACTCTCACAAGGAGAGACTTTAAAACTCAATATATGAATAGAATCAACCCAATAAATGAGTAGATAAACTCTCCTTGATAAATATTTATTCTAATCATATTCAAAAAGCTTAAAATGGAGAAATTGAGACTTGCCATCAACCTTTAAAGATTGTTGATAGCCCCAAACTAACTTTAGATATTGGGGTTTTTTTTAGAGAGATAAGAGAGAAAAAGAGAGGGGCGGCTAGGGTTTGGCGGTAGTTTCATCATCTACTTCATATCTTATCTTAGATTGATTGATGAGTGTTTTTTGTGTCAGATAATGAACAAGGGAATTCTTCAAACCATAGGTGTGGATGTTGGAAAAGGAATCGATATTCCGCTCTAAAGACCTAATTTCCATGTATTTTACTTGGTATATATACACTTGCATTGTACATCTTAACAAGTTTTTCTACATTTTTATTCTTAAATTGTTGAGGCTCTAAGATCAAGCAACATGAGTCAATTTCTGCTAATCCTCTTGACACGTTGTGGAAATGTCTCTCATTTCTTGAGTACAATACAAGGGTTTATAATACAAAACAAACCAAAACATGGAGAATATTTACATATCATAACTAGCCGTTAAATTAAGTCTGAACTTATTCTGAATATCAATATATAATCGGAAAAACATGAGATGTACACACTTCATAAGCCTAGGAGATACCATCCAAACTATGACTATACATTATGTTATATTATGTACACCCTTCGTTTTTTTTTTACGTTTCCATTTTACATTTTGGGAAATAAGATATTTCGATTGATATTTGCACAAAGAAATTTTCTACTTAGATCACTTTTTTAGACATAATTCGTTATAATTATCCTAATTGTAATGTGTTTTAAATATTCCGTTGAAAAATGCTAATCCAGCAGTTCAAAACTCATAAAGTACTTCCATTTCGTATATGCATTATCGTTTCCACTACTCAACACATTCATATATATATATATATATATATATATATATATATATATATATATAAATAAAAGAACATTCAGTAAAATTTTAATTTATAGCAGACCTTTTATTTCCTAAAATAACATAAAAATAGTCAAAGTTTTCATGTTACACTTACGAGTTTATTTCAAAATGAATTAATAACCCATCAGTGCTCCATGCTTTTTATTTTCCATAACAAGCATAAACAAATCAAATTAAATAGAGAATAAGTAATCAAATTCCAAGCTAAAGCTATAAAAAGTAGAGATTTCAGCTTCAAATAGCCGGGGAACTCCTTTTGACCATACTCTCCTTTAAAGTTATGAGTTGCCGCTATTCTTTTCTTCCTAGATCCTGTTCATAGTTTACTATGAACGATATATACTAGCCAGGTAGGATGATGATGATGATTTCAGCTTCAAATTGATATACTGTTAGGAATGCCTCTACCAGTAAGCCCAGGTTCACTTGAAGGATAAAGCAATGTGTATGGCAACATCATGGGACCCACACGATTTTTCAAACTTTCATCTTTGTTCCTTTCTATAATCTCATCTTCAATTTTCTCCAATTTCTTCCCAAATTTCTCAAATGCTTGTAATGCTGCATTATCTGTTGTCCATTCATCACTCTCTTTTTCCTAGATAAACCTGTTTCATACAAACAAAACATTACTATCAATATAATTGTTTGTATAGTTGGGCATAGCTTTTTATATTTTTAAAATATTCATTATGACAAATCAAATGAAATTCCACCTGATTATGTTTTTTCTTATAAATAAAAGATTAATTCATAAAATATAACCTTAAAGTTTTTGCAATTACAGCTCGAATGTTTATTGTTGCCTTAGTTTTAAAAGCGCGAGGCGCTAAAGGCCCTTCGAGCCTAAGCGCAAAGCGCAGGGCGAAGGCTCAAACTTTTTGTATGCGAGGCCCACTTTTTCGCTAAAGCTTAAAATTCAATTTTAAAACATATATAATACTTCAAATAACATGATATTTATATTTTAGTATCAACAAACTTGAAAACATTTATTATTCTTGCGTCAAACACTACTTTAGCACAAAACTATCGTAATGAGAATACGAAGAATTCACAAAGTTATGTTATTCTTTGCATGCCATGAAGGAACGATTTTTCGAACTTCATATTCAGTGAATTAGAGTTTTTAGTTTTATTTCTTTTTTGAACAAATAAGAATAAGTTAATTATCCAACCCAACAAGGAGGCGCACCGGGCGCACGAGGCGTGAAGCGCATCGAAAGCGCACGCCTCTTGAAGTGGGCTTTGCCTCACCCAACCGAGGCGTTTTCAGCTGAGCCTGAGCTCGAGGCGCACGAGGCGCGCTTCTTAAAACTAAGATCGTTGCGAATTATAGCCATCCAAAGTATCATAATTTACAACGTTAAGGTCAAATTACTGAATCTAACCACTTAACCTTAAACTCCGTCCACTAAAATAGTCGAAATTATGTGATTTGGCCTGAACACTGTAATTTCTATAAAAAAAAATTTGAAGTTGTAATTCACTAGGCCCTAACTTTTAGGTTGTGATTTGCAAATTACTCAAATGAAATATAAAGTAAAGCATATATTATCGATTGATGAATAGTAGTTACTATGTAAGTGTAAGTGTAGCGGCTAATTCCAACTAGATATAGTATTACCTCATCAGCAGAATGCCGAGATAAAAGCTCAATCAATGAGATCCCAAGCAAAGTTTGTAACTTGCTTGATATTGTCTTCAAGAACACACTATCAGGTTCTGTTTCTAGTTCTTCATACTCAGGGCTACCTGGCTCTGGCATCAACCTTCGACTTATATTCGGGCGATGTGGGTGGTACCCTGCATAAGGGTACTGCCCGAAATTCACCGCAGCATGAAGGGCAGAAGCCACCCAAATAATGGTGGTGCAAACTTCAATTAGCCCATCAATTGTCTTTACTTCCGGCCACCATTCTTCGTCTTTCTTATCGCCATGACCTTCTTCTCGGATCTCTTTCCACCATGATTGTAGTTCAGTGTCATTACAGATTATATCATCGGATTTGTAGTAACAGAAGGTCTCCTGAGAGACCGTCTATGGTATAGACGGCACTCTCAGCAGCCCAATTCATTGGAAATTTCAGTTGTTTTTTTTTAGAAAGTGTAAAAATGGGCCAGATCATTACACCCGTCTATGCTATAAACCGTCTATAACAAGAATTTGTGTTGTAGTAAAATGAGCAGTAGTTTTTTACCCATGTCTTGATTGCTGACCAAATGTCTAGTGCATCTTTAGCATATGGGTAATCCTCTATTAGTAGTTTGTAACCGTGAGGGCTTTCTGAGTCTTCTATTGCCATTCCCCTGATCAAGAATGATAACATTTCACCCGTTTAGGAACTGTAAACGGGCTGGAGTTATATGGGTCAGGGGAGGCCCGTCCCCCTTTCCAAACACATGACTAGACCTGTACAATGTGCTGGATTGGACAGGGCTAAAAAAAGTAAAACGAGCTTTGTTGGGATGGGCCATCTTAGCTCGCTCCAACACGATTCGCTAATAATTTTTTCTTCAAAATATTTATTGAAATAAGTATATTATATTGAGTGAAATGCCTTATAATTCACAACAGTCTTACTGTGAGACCATTTCTATTGGGGCTAGTCTAATATAAATTTTTTATCTTAAAATGATCACTTATAACTAGGGGTGTAAGTAATTTGGTGAAAAAGCAAACACCGAACCGAATAAGAAATTTGGTTTGGTGATATTTCAAATATGGTTTGGTTTGGACAATTTTTTTGAAAAAAAAATTTGGTTTGGTTCGATTTCGATTTAAGCCCGAAAAAATCGTACAAGACCGAAATTTCTTGGGAGTGAGTAGTAGGAGGCGGCCCAAGCCCAATGGAAATAAACCCTAGCAGCAGCATAATAATTAATTTGGTGGTTGGTGATTGAATGAAACTTGTTAATGATTCAATTGAGTGTCGGAGTGAACTATTTATGTAATTTATGTTTTGTAATGAACATTTAAATTTGTTTGATGTTTGATGAACATTTTAAGTTGTTTTAGTCTATTTTTAAAGAACACTTTAAGTAGTAATGAATGCACTTATTGTTGGAAATTTTGTCGGAGTGAACGCTTTTGTCAATGTTTTGGATTGAAATTTGGTGCTATTCGGTTAATTTGGTTTGATTTGGATTGGAATTTTAAAATTCGGTTTGGTTCAATTTGGATTAAAAAAATAATGATTTGGATTTGACTGAAAAATTCAACACCAAATTTAATTTGGTTCGATTTGAATTTGTGTATAATCCAAACCAAACACCGAACTTACACCCCTACTTATAACGTTAAAGTGATCACTTGTAATTTTAATATAATCACTTTTTTATAATTTTAGATAGATTACTCATAACCTTAAAACGTTTACTTATGATCTTAAAGTAATCAACTCAAGAAATGAGCTATTATATAAACCCGTTTCATGGTGAGACGGTTTCATACAAGACGTGTTGTTATAATTTAAATAGAAGCTATTGTCAATGTTAATCAAACTTTTGACTATTATAAATCTATAGTAATTTATCATAATTCAAAGAAAAATTAACAATAAAGACCATTTTAAGGTTCATATAGAGCCCATTTTATTCATGTAAATTAAGGACTCTGGTTAAAACTCGACCCATGTAAATAAACAATAATTTTTCAAACAGGCTTAATATTCTTGCTAGTGTATAGAATAGTTGGTCGCCCCTAATTCAAAATCCACTGTTTGGCCCACATAATTCAAAATGCTGGTTTAGTCCTGTATAAACATGATTATTAAGGATAAATGATTATTGTAAAACATGTAAATACCTCTTAATGAGATCGGTAGGAACAGCATGGTCAGTGAAAACCCCAAGACTTGTAAGCAGCAGACGACATTTCCATGGCATACCTTCCGGGAAATACAGTTTTTTCGAGCAGTCCATCAGCGTTAAGAAGAACTTGTCTTGCTACTGCGTTTATGTTCATGGTATAGCGGAAATGTGGGTGCAATAGTTTAAGAATTGGATGCATTACACTTAGTTGCCTATGTGTTGCTATCGCAAAAGGTTCCATCACTGCATGGCCGGGGTTTGTAACCTGTCAAAATGAAATCAAAAACTTAAGTTGATCATTGAAGTACCATGATATGTTGTATATTCTATCTATCACAACCCCTCACACGAAAAATCTTTGTGCTAGATTTATGGATACGTGATAATGCTTTTCTAGTTGAAATAAAGGGTCAACGAGAATCGAATGTGCATGATCCTTTTATCATGTTGGCTCTGATACCATATCATAGTACCAACTCAACCAAACGCTTAACCTCATGGTTAAAGCCGCATGATATGTTATATATTTTATAATATAAAGAGAAACTTTATGAATCTCCAACTTTTATTTTATACTACTATTATTTTCCATGTTGTACTAATACAAAATCGGATTTGAAACTAAGCAAGTGCAAGAACTTCAACCATATTTGACCCTCTAAAATTAAGGGTTGGTCTAAAAAAATAGGTTAGTTTACACTATTACTTTAGTTTAAAATTTTGATTTTAGGGGATAAAGCATTAAAAAAATGTAAAATAAACATCATCACAAAAAGTATTGTCAATATTTATGTCGCCTCTATCAAATGTATACTGTTTTATTTTAAATGTCATACTATTTGCTTTTTGCACGTCTACTAATGTACTAATTTAATATTAATAAAAATTAAATATTAATAAACCTTATGTTGAGAAACAAGATCTCATTTGAATATGTTTTAATGCATGAATTAAGAATAAAATACAAATTAAGAGTGATTGATGAATAAACACATATAAAAGAAAGAAAAAGGGAGTATATAGGAGTACCAATGGCTAATGAGTTGATGGTAGCCAGAATCATTAACAGAAACATAAGCTTTGGCAAGCTGCCAAATTGAGGCTTCAACGCCATCATTTGCTGGTGTACAAACCTTGCTAATGGCACCCAATTCATCACCATCTGGATGTGGTAAGCTCAATTCAATTGCTAATAGCTTCAAAGTATCATCTTATTGTTGAAATACAAGTGTTCTTGTGGCATAAATCTTGGATGAAGTCATGTTTATTCGCCTTACGTATGGCATCAATGTGTCATGGTGATCTAATATGAATATCTTCTTTTTCTCGATTGCCTGTTTTGATGGGATATCACGATTTTGATTATACATGGATTGTTAGAGTATATAACAAATTCTAGGACCTCAATCATCAGCTTAAACTTTTGGTTGAGTTGGTTTCTTAATAAATCAAAAGCCAACGTGATAAGAGATTACGGGTTTAAATGATCTCAATCACCACTCATTTAATTAAGTGTAATTTTTAGCATCAGGTATGGAGAGAGCTTGTGATGCATCCAAACTTCTAGCCTAAAGGGCTCTCGTGTGAGGGGGCGTGTTAAAGTATATAACATATCTTGAGGCCTTAACCATCAGCTTGAGCTTTTGGTTGAGTTGGTTTCTTGACATGAATGATGAAAATTGATGATAGAGTTGGAAAATGAAAAAAAAATATAATCAGAGTCCGAAAAAGGTTGGATGATGATTGTTGAGTGACCATAAAGAAATACAAAAGTTGCGATTAATAAGATCATGAACTTGAGAATGACGTGCAAATGAAAATTGAAATCAAGTATAGTTGTTTATTACCTCATCTACGCTTAATCCATCAAGGTTATGCTCAATGTGTTCTTTGGTGATTGAGCTATTTTGATTTCCATATGTTTGAGGATCAAGCTTGCTAACCGGAGGAAATTCCTGAAATATCAAAGCGTTGCAGACAAATAAACCTCAATACTATGTTTGGATAAGAATTTTAGAGAGAAAAAAAACGGAAGTGAAATGGAAAAGAAAAGAACTAAAAAGTTTCTCTTGTTTATTTAAGAGAAAAAGGAAGAAAATCCGTATTCCTTCCAAATTTTTCTACATGGGGATATATATATTAACATAAGTCAACAAAATTAAGAAACTTTTCCTTCTAAATTACTCTCAAATTTGTTTTTCAAACAATTAAGAAAATTTATCACTACGAATACTCCTCTTCTTTCTTTTCCCTCCAAATACTTCTATTCAAATAAACTGTAAACTATGAATAATTACATGACAACTTTATTAATTTTAGAGATGTATGATTCAAATAAGATTTGATTGTATGACCGAATAGTGAACAGAGAGGAGTGACGTACGAATGGCAATGAACAGAGAGGGGCGACGACACAATGTTGGCTAGGCAATAAGATAAATGCTTCTATATAATTACCTCAAGACGACGAATAACAAGAGGATTTACACCAGCTAACATTTCTCTTGCAAATTCTTCATCAGTCCTCCAAGCTATCTTATCCACTGTCACCAAAAATTCAATTACATACTACTCTGTTACGATCAAATCAATGAATTTTGCGAAGAAAATAAAATAAATAAATTAGAACAATTATGATCATTAATCAACATGCCAATACAATTTCCAATCAGAATACCCAACTTTTCATTACCATTTGCACTATTTAATACTGACAATGAAACGTGCAATAAAATTAGTTTATTAATACTCCCTTCAAGTCTTTTTTATCGTCGCATTTTCTGATTTGGCAAATTCATATTAATTGTCACATTTTCTTTTTTGTCAATCATTTTTTACGTAAATACCTCATGTCCATACAAATAATGTCCAAAATACCCCCACTTTTACTACTTATAATATCTCAACTACCACCTTTATAATTAATATAATCACTTAAAATATCCCAGCTAATCACTTTTAGATAGTCCTCAAACCACCCTTAATAACCGTGCCAAAGCAAATGGGACAACAAAATAGACTCGGAGGGAGTATATTATACCTTTAATAGCATCTGGCATTGGAAATCTGAGATATGGTGCACCATCAAGTTGAAAAAATGGTTTAAGGAATTCAAAAGGGATGTTTTGTTTAATAGTATCAATAAGATCATTATCTGGTAGCTTGATTCCTCCTTCAAAAAGATCATGATGATCTTGAAAACTATCAAACTCATTAGGGGTCCCATCAAATAGAGACTCAAGACCAGCTGCAAAATTCTGAGACAATGATCTAAGTGCATAACCCAGGAATTCTGACATTTGTAAGTGTCCTATTTTCTCATCTCTTGGAACATACACATGAAGTCCCTCCACAACTGGAAGTCTACTCTCTGTCTTGGGATCTGTCAATTTATTAATTAAAATTGTCAATGTTGGAATTTCATTTTAAAAATTAATTTGAGTTGGGAAATGGAAAGAAAATGTTACGGGCCTTGATTACTAAAGGGATGTTTGGCAAATTAGTTTATTGAGCAATTTTAGCTTATTTTGATATAAATAGAGGGTTAGGGGTCAAACTAACTAAAGATAGTGTTTGGTGAATTAGCTGGTTGAAACAGCTTATTGATACGAATAAGCTGTTTTTGAACAAGCTACTTATAGCAGCGGGTTCAAAATCAGTTGGTCAAACCAGTTAATAAAATCAGCTGGTCAAATCGGCCACTATAATCAGCTATCAGCTATTTGCCAAACACCCCATAATTTAAATTTTTGACTGAGTTGATTTTTTGATATGGTATGATACCTGTCTTTGAAGGAGGACGACTTGTCCTTCCCCTTCGAGGATAAGGATATTCAGCCGAACCACCAAGCACAGGGCGAACATACTCTGGACCTTCATCAGGATCTCCTAGATCATTGTAGTATGCATAGTCGTAAACACGATCCCATTCCTTCAACTCTCCTATTCCATTTCCTTGCAAAATCATCAGTTCTTCCTCTCTATATTTTTTTAATGGTGCTGGCGTTTGGTCTAATAGATATGTCTGCAAAAAATCATGTGATTATATTATACTTCCTCCAACTCTCTTTAAGTGTCCACTTTCTCTGGACACGGATTTTAAAAGTGTGGTAGTTAAGGTATTTTAAATGATTTGTAAAGAAAGTAATTGGAGTATTTTAAGTAATGTAAGTGAGGGTTCTATGATATTTACTTGTGTGAACATAGGTTATTCAGGTAAAAAATCTATGCCAAAAAAGAGAGTGAACAAATACAGTGAATTGACCCCAAAAAAAATAGTGGATATTTATTTTGAGTTTGAGGGAGTATTTAATTTTTTTACTTGATGTTTGTGTATTAAAAAATATTATTGTTAGAGTATATGAAATATCTTGGGGCCTCAACTATTAACTTAATTAAGTTTTTGGTTAAATTGATTTCTTAATATGGTATCAGAGTCAGCGTGATAGGAGGTTACAGATTTGAATCCCAACCACCCTTCATTAAAAATGTAATAATTAGCACCAAGTATGAGAAGAGTCTGTGCTGCATCTACAATTCCAGGGTCGTTCCTAAGGGTAGTTTTGAGGTGCAAACGCCTAGGGACTAACTTATGAAGGGACCCAATTGAACTAATTCTTATTATTAAAATTTAGTTTGTGCATAAGTACCTTATTTTTATATGATTCAAAATTTTTGACATGAATGTGATAAAAAAATTATATGATGTATAGTTGTAGAAGAAAAAAATAAAACTTTACTTGTACAAAGTTCCTTTTTTATGTTTGGTTTAGGGCCCAAAAATGGCCAGGAACAACACTGCAATTTTAGCCCAAAAAACTCTTGTGTGACGGGAGAGTGTTAGAGTATATGACATATCTTAAGACCTCAACTATTAATTCAAGTTTTTAGTTAATTTTGTTCCTTAACATTAAAAAAAAAAAAAAAAAAAAAAAAAAAAAAAAAAAACTAGAGCTACCTTGTTGGAAAAAAAGATGCGATCGTTGGTGTAGCGGGTAGTGGGGTAAATCCATGAGTTGCAAATGAAGTGGACATCTCCAATATTATTAGGGACATTTTGTAGGGAAACAGACTTAAGATAAAACTGTTTGCGATGCTTATTTCTTACAAAAATAGCACCAGGAATACCAATTTCTTCATCCCACTCAAATTCAATGTCAAATGCAGATTCTCCAGCAGCAATACCTGAATAATCTGACCGCCAATTCTCCAAATACGCCATCTTTCCAACTTTTCCTTTCATATTCTTCTCTGTTCGTTATTAAACTATGTATTCACATTATTATTACTTATTAGTACTATTGTTATCAAAATCGCGATTCTAATCTACGATTTTACGGTTTTTTACGATTTTAATTAGAATAAAATTTGTAGAGGTAGAATCATAACACGATTTACAAATTTATCGTAATTATAATTAATTTTTCTTACGATTTAAGAATCCATCATTATATTATATTTTCAAAAATAAAATTATTCATTGGTATGAAGATTTAAACTAATTATTAAATTTGGTATTATTCATTAATAATCAAAAGTTGATATTATTGTACTAAAATCAGTACAAATTTATATTATTCACAATTTTTGCTTCAATAATTTTGATTTCATTTGACCTAAATATTGTGATTATCAACTTATCAAGAATGAAGATATTTGGACAAAATTGAGCAAACACAACTTCTTTGTTTTGACATGCTTGAATGGTGGGGGTAAAAGTTATGAACAAGTAAATCTCTTGCAGGTATTTTGACTAATGCCTTACCTTAGTTTTGCTCCAAAAGGTGATGACAAAAATATGTAAAATTATAAAATTAAGATTATTCAATTTTCAATAAGAAAATATTGTACAATAAAATGTAATTTTCACAAATTCACATAATAAAATATCCAATAAGCAAAAATTAAATTGTCTAATATATTTTAATGCTTATCGAACTTTTTTGGAAATTCCACGCGGTGACTTGTTTTCCCACGTGGTATACAATAAATCCACGTGGTGATGCTTAGCTTTCAACTTTTTCATATGGTAGACAAAATGTTAAATTTTTGGCTAAATTAAGTACTAGCTCATTTCGTGTGGATTACGAAATATGTCCCCAATCAGGGTGATCGCAACGTCTATTTTTTGAAAAAATCATTATCTTCGGAAAAAATAGCAAATGAAAAAGACTAGATAAGAATCAAACTGAAGACTTCTCCTGACAATTAATACTTAGCTTGCTTATCAACTAAGATAATACTCGATTCTCCATAAACTCATATATTACAATGGTCACAATATATATATATATATATATATATATATATATATATATATATATATATATAATTTGAGATAAAATTTTAAGTGAAGTCACTACAACATAATTTTCTTTTTAGTGGGACATATTTAGCGACATTTAATTTAAATGTCGCCATTTCAATTTTTATATAGTATATATAGAGGATTTAGTGACATCTATTAGACCCTTTAGCAGCATAATAAAAAATCACACTAAAACTTTTAGCGACATAGAATCTAGTGACATTTCTCACAAATGCCACTATAGACTATAATGACAATTACATATGCCACTAAAGATCAAATAAAGTGTCGCTAAATCACTTTATAGTGGAACTTGAAATTAAAATCAATTATTATTACACTAAAAATATGAATCAGTGACATTTTTTTAATGCCGCTAAATTCAATGTCGCAAAAAGCTAAATTTGTTGTAGAGAGTAGAAATGAGTACCTGAATCGGCATTGAAAGCACTAACAAGCTGAAAGGAAACCTTATTTCCTAACAACTCGTCAAGTCTATCAATTATAGATGCAGTGAAGTCATTGAACTCCAACACATTCTTCTTCATCAACACCACTTTTCCCTTTTATCATTTTCTTTTTTTCATTATTACCAATAATCGATTCTATTATATCATTAAACATTTTGTCTTTTCTTTTATTTTTTTTTCTTCAAATATTAGTTTTGCAACACCTACCTACAAAATAAATAACTCTCCTAATTATTATATCTCGTTCCAATAGAAATGCAACAAGTACAAAATGCGCATTTTTTAAAGATAGGAGAAAAATAATAAATTTGACGCGTAACTGAAACAATACAGAGGAGATATAAAGATGAATTAAATGTATATGAATGCGAAATAAAATTGTAGGAAAAATTCGTTAGGGCAAAGAGAATATGTCAAACAAGGATTGATTGATAGGAGTTGTTTTAGTGATTGATACTTTATATATAGTACTATCGAAACCTAAGTTTATAACATATTTAATTATTAATTCTATACATAAATAAATGATTACACTTTAGAGGTTAGTTGCTTCTATGAAGCAAGTACTTTTATTTTAATACACTAATACATGGACTTTACAATGTTTACAATCGCCAATCGGGAATCTCATCTAGGAATCCTTCGAATAAGACTTGGCAATAATAATAATTTATTAAATCTCATTAGGACTTCCTTATCTCTTTTATATTTTGTATTTTGGAACGTGATTTTAATCTTGCTTAATTATATTTTCATATATATATATTAGTGTTTCAACATTCATTATCATAATCGGTCATGAGTAATCGTTTTACCATGAGACAACTCCATATAATAGCCCATTCTTTCAATTGATTACTTTAAGATAATACGTAATCGTTTTAAGGTTATGAGTAATCACTCTAAGATTATAAAAAGTGGTTATATTAAAATTATAATTAAGTCATCACTTTAAGGTTATAAGTGATCATTTTAAGACAAAAAATATATATTGGGCCTGTCCAATAGAGATGGTCTCACTGTGGGACTGTCTCTCGCTCATAAAAGTTATTATTAATGGTTGAGGCTGTTGAAGAATTATGGCAATAGTATATTTCGCTCATAAATACTATAATCGGTGTTTAAGAAACTTGGATGAGGAAGAGAATACCTTTAAGTGCTTGCTAAACGAGGAGGTTGCAAATAAAAATAAATGTCCCAATGCATGGCATAATACTAATAACAAGATAATGCTAATGATGACAAGACTAATAAGTAATAACATACTTCCATTCTGATTTGGATTCAACCATAATAAAAGCACAAATAATCAAGGGTGTAAATTCAGTGATTGATTTCAACTCAATACAAATCT
>CM025921.1:22009280-22197093 GCA_000753965.2 Amaranthus hypochondriacus | reverse complement strand
TCATTCAACGTGGAGTCCCGTCCTTTCAGTGCTGTATGTTTTGCCAATCGTGCTGCAGCTTACCAAGCATTAGGACAGATCACTGATGCAATTGCAGACTGCAGTTTAGCTATAGCATTGGATGTGCATTACATGAAGGTTAGGACCAATTATCACCTCATTCATTAGTGCACTAGGTTTACTTCTATGGAAGTACATATTTTATGAGATATAATCTGCTCGAAGCATGTAAAATTGCTTTGGTTTTTTTTCACGTGGAGAGCTGTTACCGTGGTTAGTAGGCTGTAATATATAACTTTAACATGCCTTTTGGAGAACCTCATTCTAAGGTCTGACTCCTGCCTATATGCATTGTCTCAAATCCTTGAAGATAATGCTGGTTTTTGAAATTTTTTACATGTGTTTGTTTTTATTGATATATTATTTTATGAGATATAATCTGCTCGAAGCATGTAAAATTGCTTTGGTTTTTTTCACGTGGAGAGCTGTTACCGTGGTTAGTAGGCTGTAATATATAACTTTAACATGCCTTTTGGAGAACCTCATTCTAAGGTCTGACTCCTGCCTATATGCATTGTCTCGAATCCTTGAAGATAATGCTGGTTTTTGAAATTTTTTACATGTGTTTGTTTTTATTGATATATTATCTGGAAATATGAATTCAGTTTGATGCTTCCTCGAACCTCATGTTCTGTGCTCAAAAATGTTCTCTGATCTGCATCTGTAGAAGAAGATCTAAGTTTAGCTAAATTGAAGGAGCGGGACTTTGTCTTTCTTTGTAGTGACAAGAACTTAAACTATGAAGATATTAAGGACTTCTTTTTGGACGTTGTTTTAACTGTTGAGAGAATCCTCTTAGATGAGTTAGGAAGAAAACGTTTAGTCCCTTTTGTTCTCTCTCTCTCTCCTTGGTTTCCATTGTAACTTTTTCATACCATCAAGCCCAAATATTGTACTCATGATGAACCCCCACCGCTCACCCTCTTTCTCAGAATTACATCTACGATCCTCTCTAAACCACAAACAATGTCACTTCTCTCTCTTTAGACCTTGAATCTGACCTGTGTGCTTGGATCGGGCCACCAAAGAATGCGCCTATCGCTGCAGGCTAAATTTCGGAAAAAAAGCAGCAGGTAGATAGATTTTCCTATCTAATATCTTTGATTTTGGTATAACTAAAATAAGGTGCTAAACGAGGTGAATATGGTACCTCTGTGTTCGAGAAGCGTTCGTTTGTGGTGGGAATGATCTTGGGCTCAAGCGATCACGGGTTGGATATTCTGATTGTCAGGTGGTGGCTTCTGGGGTGTGCAGTTGTATTAGGGGTTATTTTGAAGGCTTTAGGTTCCAGCAGGGTGAGAATTGTGTTGGGAACTTGATGGTTCTGATGTGCCATCTTTTCTTTATGTGGTCAAAGATAGTAAGAAAACTGGTGTTCAAAAGAAACATGAGAGGAGGAGCTGGTTGAGATATGGACTCACGGAGTGACTTAGGAGAGGGGGTTTTTATTGACTTCTTATAAACTTTTCCCGGGTTATAACTGTAAACTGTTTTTTCCTGACAGAGTCAGATGCTACGTCCTCAAATGAAAATTTTAAAATTCAAGGCACTTAATCAAAGAAAGGCTAAAGTTCAAGTCCTTGTATGGAGATGGTCTATGATTTTGAAACAATATCTAGTGTTGTTGGCTCTACTCGTTTCCTTAAAATGATTCTAAATAAAGGATATTATAAATTGTTTCAGGCAATATCAAGAAGAGCAGCCTTATTTGAGATGATTAGAGATTATGAACTAGCAGCCAAAGATCTTGAGAGGCTTGTGTCTCTTCTAACCAAGCAGGCAGAGGAAAAACACAATCATTCAGGAACATATTTGTCAAAGGGTTCTGTTACTGATCTAAGACAAGCTCAACAACGACTCTATCAGATGGAAGAACAAGCTAGGAGAGGGATACCTCTAAATTTCTACCTCATTTTGTGAGTGTTATTATATTATAAGTTTTCGTCATTCTAAAATGAAACAATAACATTCCATTACGTCAGTGTCATTAATAGCTCCCTCTTAGGCAGTTGGGGGTTAGATTTACACAACCGTACCCTCATACCCTCGTAAAAACAAAAAGGCTATTTTCTATTTACCCTTGATAGCAAACATTATCTGCAATTCTACATAATTAAGAAGCGCCCATGGTTTAACCTACCATTTAAGCTATAATCCATTATAATCTAAAACAGTGTAACATGATTCGTCAGTTGATTCACTTTTTGAATTCGTGATTCGCTTAAAAAGTCCATAAAATAGCTTAAAGCCGACCATAATTCACATTTTTTTTATTATCAATGCGCATGGATATTAGTGAATCATGTGACATTGATCTAAAACCAAAGAATTCGAAATCTTTGGCTCCATCGACAATGCCGTGGACTTTATGTTGTGTATTAGTGAGAAAATGGACTACTGTCTAATATCAATTACGGTCAAATTCTGGTGGTAGGGGAGTGGAGTCATCTGTTACAGCTGCAGAGCTGAAGAAAGCTTATCGTAAAGCTGCTCTGAGGCATCACCCCGATAAGGTTTGAGCCTTAACTTTTCTGTTTCACTTGTTAATTTTCTGTTGCATGCAGTTAACTTGATTTTCTTTGATATAGGCTGGTCAATCATTGGCAAGAGCTGAGATTGGAGATGATAGTCTCTGGAAGGAAATAGCGGAGGGCGTTTATAAGGATGCTGACAAGCTTTTCAAGATGATTGGCGAGGCATATGCAGTTCTTTCTGATCCAGATAAGGTGATGTGTATAAACCTTCCTTTTTTAAAACTCAAGTTTATTTGTCACCCGAAATCTTTAATCAGATATCATAGACAGCTTAGCATGGAAGGCGGAGGGGTAGGGTTGATTCTCGATAGCCTGAAATTTGACACAATGCAAAATTTGTGAAAACAATGTCTACCAAATTGAGGTATTAATGACTGTTGACTAAGAATCAGGTGAAGCATTTTCATGCACAAATAGTCTGATATTGGTCGTAGTTATCACCGAGGCAGTTGCTGTAGGAACAGATATATCATAACTTAGAATTATCATTTTGAATTTTAGAAACATCCTTCTGTTCTTTATGTTTCACAATTAGTATTGGAGCCGAAAGGAGCAAGCACTCTTCCAATAAGGTTTGATCTATTTGAGCCCAGCATCTAGGTATTGTCTAGGACACACTCACTTTAGAAATGGGTTGTAATTGTAATCTTTACATTCGAAGAAATAGGATTCAATGACGAATGACGTTGAGTCGCGGCTTCATTATAATATTAGTTTTATTGAAGGTGGTTTTCCCAATTAGTCATGAATTTTTTTTGTCTGGTTAATGGCACCAAATACGGTAGCTAGCGAGCTACATAAGCTCTCATCCCAAGCCAGAAACTAGGATAGATATAGGCTCATTGAATCAGAGGGTTTATCTGGTGAATTCTTTTATTTATAAAATTTCTCATTATTACTTGATTTAACATCTGCTCACCCACTCTCATACTCGTATTGCAAAAATGCTGAAACGAGAGTGATGTGGTTATTGTAATGCCAAATATTGGCCGAAAGCATAAGTATCCCTAGAAATGGGCCAAAACACAGTTTTTTATCTTAATTATTTTACAGTTTTGCAATGCCGGATATGTCGGTTAGTTTTTTGAAAATCTATACACCGCGGCCGATTCGATGCGATGCAGCCTTGTTTTTGCACTATGCACCCACACGCCCCCACCTCTCTATTTCCCCCAAAAAGAGCAAAAACAATCAGGGGAGCAGGGGACTTCTACATATGTAAATTGATTCATACTGCTACGTTATGATCCGAAGTCCCTTCTGAACCTGAACTGAAAAACAACTATAGCAGGGGCCGGCTATGAGTTCGAGCTCAAAAATGGTGATTGATTTTTGTTGAATGTCCCAGCAAGTGATTAACTACTTATCACACACGGGATAGATTCCGAAGCTCTAAGCGAGGAGATGAGAGCGATACATCGAACTCCAAAATTGATGGTATACTTTCACACTGCATGTATGTTACCAACTTAAAATTTTGGTTATTTATTTGCAGCGCTCTCAATATGATATTGAAGAAGAGACTAGGACTGGCCAAAGGAAAACTAGTACTAGTGCTTCAAGAACGCACGCAGAAACTTCATTTAACGCTGCAGAAAGAAGTGGTATTGGACGACCATGGCGAGAGATGCGGAGATCTTCTGCCTACCCATATTCTCGAGGGTTTGAGCCTACTCGACCTGGCAAGTACTATTGATAGGAGAGCATGATCAACCTTTGTACGAACAGATTAACGGAAGCTGCATTGTGATTTATTCATTACTAAAAACCAGAAGATACATAAGATACCCTCGGTTAAACACTTGGTTCAAGCAGGACATGGACGCGATTTAGATGGCATTACATATGATTTTTGGCGACTAAGCAAAGGCCGAAGGTTCCTTGTTTTTTCTTGAGTACATAACTAATGAAAAAAAAACAACTTTTCTTAATTTTCTTCCGATCTTTTTGAAATACTTACTAGATTTCCCCTTTTTGTTTTTCGTTTTTTCTTTTTGTTTAAGCATTACAGGGAAGACTTAGAAAAGGGAGGGGGAGTCTGTACGTTGTATGTGAGTTTTTTTTTTTCTTCCTCGCCTATCGGTTTTGTATTTGTAAATACATGCAACTTGTACAGCATAAAATTTCTTCGATTGAAATCAAAATACGATATCGTTTGTGTTTGCATACAAACTGTGACAATCCTTCTCCAAATGTTCATGAACACCATTAAAGATTATCTATTGACGCTCATATCATCAAAGGAGGAAACAATCCAAATTGTAAATTTCTCGTTTTGCTTTGTATATCTCAATGATCTATTTCATGAATGCTAAATATATATATGGAAAAATTACCTGAATAAAACTTTACCTAACTTTTTCCCTACAATAATACCAACTATTGATTAATATTGAATAATACCAACTATAATGTGAGTTTTCCACTAACATCTACTTCTATTTTTACCTTAAACCTCTAAAAATAAGTTATTTCTAACAAAAAAAGATTAATAATAATTAAATTAAAAAAATCAGACCTCCCTTTCACCCCATGTGCACCACTCCACCCTAAGCCCCTTACACCCACATGCACTACCCTAGTTCATTTCACCCACCCAGCACCCCCCCCCCGCCACAAACATTAACTAGTGAAAAGTAGTAGCCACCCCTTGGCTTCCATTCACGAAATCTCCTCTCCATCATCGCCAATAGAAAATTCTCCTTTTCCATGTCATTGAGGGTGTGGATAAGGGTGGGTTTTTAAGGGGGGGGGGGGGGGGGGGGGGGGGGGTTAGGCTTATGGGTGTTGGGTTCATGGGTTTGTGGGTGGTAAAAATGGATTTTTGAGTTGTTGGTTTAGGGGTTTGTAGGTGGTAGGGGTTGGGGTCTGTTCATGGGTTTTGAGTTTTGGGGAGGAGTTGGGGGAGGGGCTGGGGATGGGGTTGACAATAGGATGATGATGATGATGATGAATTCATAATTGTAAGTTACCAACAAGTGCAATGATGCTAGAGGGAAATAGGTTTCAAAGGTTGTATTATTCAATATTAATTAATAGTTTGTATTGTTGTAGGGAAATTGTTTCAAGTTTGTATTATTCAAGGTAAATTTTCCTATATATAATTGCTTCAAGAAAGTACAGCGAGAATCAGGGAATTGTCAGAGGCTAGTTTGAAACCGCGTCAGAGTTAACAACCTAATATCCCGTACAAGTCAGGATCTGGGAGGATAAGGGTAGCGGATAAATTATACTCATGCCCTCTCCATGGAGAGGACAAGGATACATGCACGTACTTAGTTTATCCACAAAGATAGATTCTTGCAAAGAGATAGATGAGTGACACAACGCGCCTGAAAAGAAACATGCAACTTACAATACACATTTAAACTGTAACTGATTCATGATAGCAAAAGTAAATGAGGCGCACAAAAGTACATAGAAGCTAGCTATCCGTTATTATGTATGATCATCGATTCATCATGTTACTGAGTATAATCTGCTCATAAAATCTAGCTATTCAAAGCCGTATGATGACTGTCATAAATTGGTGAAAAAAAATACACCCTTGTAGTATTTCAAACTATTTCGTTATTGAATAGAAAGAAGAACAAAAAATCTCTATGCACACACATTTTTAACTAAGAAACAGGACAATAACTAAATTTAGACACTGTGAGATTCATAAATTTCCTTGTATTTTTTGCATTCATAGTTCAATAACTTAGACTTGATCAGCAGTGAAGTCGGATTCATTATTCCCCTTTGTTAGCAAATCAAATGCTCCAATGCATTTGCATTTTTTAGAATCTCCGAAAGCGTTCCAAAATCAAGAGTAGAAATGGTAATCTTTTGCGTTTATAATGATCGTTCTTAGTCCTCCGATTGGGGCTAACACCATCAATAGAACTCCAAGTACAATACAAGTCTGAAGTTTACATAAGAGATGAACATGAATTAGACACTTCTGATAATAAGACGGTATATCTCGCATTCTCGCTCATAGAAGCTATGATTAAGATCTGTGGAGGGATATAGGACCCTTGGCATACCATGCCCTTATCAAAGGAGGTTGCGGAAAGTGAGAGCCTAGGCTCGATAAGAGTGAATTGATTGAAACGAAGAGATTTTATGTAATAAAAGAGTGGCATACCCAATTCGTCCACCATGAGAGGCTAAATTTTCTTGGTTTATAGATGGCAAGCCACATGATGCAGGGTAGCTGGAAATGAAACATAAGAGACAAATATTAGAACTTTCTTAAGTAATGAGATTGTCTAATAATACAACAATTAGAGACATTAACAAGGATTGATTCAGTGTATCGACAAGTGTGCAGAATCAAATGAAAAACATATGCTCGAAAGTATAGAGTTTGTACTTACGAAATAAGTTGTAGGAGCAAAGGCGAATCCTCCGAAAAATCCAAGAAGTCCACCAAAGAAGGGGAATGTAATGGCAACAAACATTGTAAATGCTGTGGAAATAACAAAAGAGGTTCATTAGTTTAAAATCGCGAATAAAAAATATCATATCGATTAGAATTGCGATAAATTAAACAAGAATATATAACAAAAAACCCTCCAAAATACAGGTACAAATCCCTTTTAGTGTGGTTAGTAAATATATAAGGAAAAATGGCCTAAACTAATCTAATTCTTTTATGATTTTTCTACCATAATCACAACTATTGATTAACCATAAATAATCCCAACTTTGTGGGGTATTTTCCTAAAGTAAATTAAGCATCTGGATGACCTGCTATATTAGGTAATTTACCAAAAAAGTAAACTGAAAAATTAATATAAAGTTAGAGAAAAATTTTAAAAATTTACATAAAAAATTCTAAAAGAATTTTAACATTTTAAAACATTTTTTTTTGACATTTTTTTTTAAAAATAAAACTTGCTATAACAAGTCATCTATTACTTGAGTTTGCTTCAGGCAAATACCCCATAAAATTGGGATTATTTATGGTTAATCAATAGGTGAAATTGATGTAAAAAATCATGAAAAATATTGAATTATTCTAGGTAATTTTTTTATATATTAATACAATTTTCAAATGATCGAAATAAGATGCATGTTTACCGATATACTTACCAACATAAATGTTGCGAGTAATGAATCTAAGATACCAAGTAGGCCTGAATTTCAACTTCTTCACAAGTACAGTCTCCAACATATCAAATACGGGCATTGCATAAATCTATAAAGAAAAAAAAATCACTTCTAATAAATCATCAGAATTATAAAAAAAACGTATGCAAATGTAACATTTTTTGTGAATAAACATAAACGTACCTGATAACTTCCAATAACATGGACGACAACAAAAAGGTTAGCAGCAATAATAAGCCAACCAGGTTTCTGAAGGGATATAAGGATATTGTCCTCGACGGAATTTCCAAAAATATAGTAACCAATTAAGGCAACTGGGAAATAACACAAGGCAACGACAATGTAGGCGACGATTACACCCTTCCACATAGGGCCCTTGGAGGGCTTTTCCGGTGACGATGGGATGGTTGCTTGAATTTCGAGCACCACATTGTGGCCTGCGTAGGCGAAAGCCACATCTCCGAGGGCGTTGAAGAAGCCAAACATCTTCCCTACATCAGTACTGTGCCTACTCCCGTAGGACACTTCAGGTTGTACACCTTTGCCTAATGAGGTTGCCCATGCTATTGTGGAGTAACTGCAATTTTATTAACAAACATTGTTCACTAATCATTATTATTTGTGCTTTTTATTTATGTGAAGTTGCTGATGAAGTTTGTAATCAATAGTTAATCGAAATCAAATTTTCTAACTTTAGAATGTTTTGACCTTGAAATTTTGCTTACACAGGAGTTACTTTAGTGACATTAGGATAATTAATTGCCTAAAGTGATCAGTTCAACCAAAAATATAATTTATGTTTGTAGCAACATATATTTTATATACTCTAAAACCACTATGGTTGCAATGATGGTTTCTATTGACATATCAAGTGACCAACTCAACCAAAAATTTAAGATTACAATTGTTACTGCACAAAATATTATGTAATTTATTAGAATCTTATAATTGATCGATCAATTTTTATTGCGTGAAGGAACCAACTCAACCAAAAGCTTACGCCGATGGAACAATGGTTAAGGTCCAACATATATTATATACTTTGTCACACCTTCTAAAGCCGTTTGGACTAGAAGTGTGAATGTAACACCAAACTGTTTTTAAAACCTAACTCAAATTAAAGCTTAAAGGCACAGATGATTGAAGTCTGAAGACATGTTATAACTCGATAATATTATAATGATGTTTAGAAGTGTGTACCTGAGAGACATGACAGCAGCAGCCAAGGACACACCAGCAATAGAGTTGAAGTTAGGAAGGTGAGAAAGAACAAAGTGGACAGAGGAGAAGATCATGATGAAATATGTAAGTTTCATTTTAGCACAATGACTTTTGTGTTGACATATAACATCATGCACTTTTTGGAGTGACTTTCCTCCGGTGACCATATAAACAATGTTAACACCAACTTCTACAATAAGCTGTTGGGGCACCACAATCCACAAACCTAGCTTCTCCCCAAAGGCATATTGTCCTAGCTCATGGTACCGGTCGAATCGCTTCCCCGGTACCATCTCATGCATCTCTACCATTTGCCATAGTGTGTACAATGTTATGATCCATGATAGTACTAGGATCACCACTCCTGGTCCCCTGTTACACACACCAAAATGTGTCAATAAATCAATATTAATTTTGATCATTATATTGGGTGTACCGTGTATTGTTGTTTTTATAGCAAAGTGTTGACAAATTGATCAATTAACCTTGACACGAATATGTGTACATCTGAAAACGGCCCAATTCAACATCTAAATCGGAATAAACATCAAACAGCAAGTCTCCTGAGAGACCGTCTTTTTGAGAGACGCCTCTCAGGCGCAGTCCATTAGAGTTTAATTCTTTCTCTTATTCTGTATTTTTCTTTATGGGCCAACCCAAGATGGACTCTCAAAAAGACCGTCTCTCACAAGAATTTGTGAACATCAAATTATAATTTGGAAAAGTTTGCAAAACGTGTCAAAACTACCTAAACCATTTGTGTTTTAATCTTTTGTATACAATGAGACATTTTGAAATTTTAATATCGTTACTTTTTAAGAATTTGATTCGATTTAAAATTTTAAAAAACTAGACCAAAATCATAAATTGGAGAAAGAAAAAATAAAATAACGATTTTGAGACCACAAACTAGACAACCACAAAACCAATCTTAATGCTGCGATCACGTTAACAGAACAGTGATAAGATAATGAGAGTGATGCAATTATCATATATAACGCCAAAATACAAGTCAAAACCATTAGATATCCCTTGATATGACCAAAAAATACAGACTTTTTAATCCTTTAAGACATGAAAAATAGTGATTTTTCTTGTTAAAAAAAACACGAATTAAGCAATGCGACCTTGTTTTTACGCTGCTGAAATCGGAGATTTGGAGTGTAAGAATAGATTGCAACGTTTTGCAAATCATAATGCGACGATGAAATAAAGTTGGAAAAAAATGAAAACATACCATCCAAGATTAGACATGGCATATGGAAGACTAAGGACTCCAGCACCAACCATAGCAGTGACATTGTGGAAAGCAGAGTACCACCATTTTGCATTTCTTGATGATGTTATGGGTAGCCAATCATCTATTTCCTTTTGTCTTTGTAACCTCGCTTCAATATCAAGCTGTGTCATTGCAAATCAATTTATGATTCAAGATAGATACTGATAACAAATCGTAATATTTCTTCTTCTTTTTGATATAAGACTGAGATATATAACAGAGAATTCTAACTATTATATTTATATCAGAGAATTCTAACTAATTTCCGAAAAATACTCTTACCTACTAACTAAAAATAGCATATAAGATTTTAAGAAAGAATTAGTCGTGATTCTAATTTTGTAAATAGTGGCAGTGTGGCACTAATAGTAAAACTTATTTTTTTAACAAATAAAATAATTTCTAAATTTAGAAAAATTTGTTTTTATTTTGATTATCATGAAACATGCTGTTATGAGTTACTACTTCATCGATCAGTCCGTCTTCGTGACCTAGGCCCATAAACTAAATGTTTTTATTATTGGGCTATTTAACCCAAGAGGCATGTCTCATGGTAAGACTGTCTCATATAAGAATCACAAATTCATGTGAGAGACGGTCTCTTTGAGAGACCATCTCTAATTGGGTCAGTTCATTTATATTTTTAAAATATTGTAAGTAGGGCATTGCGAATGATGTAAGTAGGCATAGAAGATATTAAAAGTACGCATTAAATATACGGTAAGTTAGTATTAAGGATAATGTAAGTAGGCATTAAAAATACGCTAAGCAGACATCAATCTTTGATAGGTTGAGCCTGAGGTACGTCTCTCAAAGAGATGGTCTTGCAAGAGACTAGCTGTACAAGAGTTTGTATTTCTCGTTTTAAATTAATAATAGAGTGAAACAAAATTTTTATTAAGAAAAAAATGAGTGTTTGAGAATAAATATTAGTGTGAAATTAAAAGAAAGTTATAGCGTAGGGATAAAAACTAAATAAAAATTAATGAATAATTGTTCAGCATAAAAATAATAAAACTTAATATAATAAATTAAAATAGAAAATCGTTGAGACTTTATGTTTATACTCATAAATTAGATGAAGATATGATGTTTGCTTTTGGTGGTAACGGTGGATTCACGGGGCCATTTAATGGTAAATTAAATTTTCAAAAAGTTAAAATTATTGGACCAATCAAAATAAAATAAAGAATGAGTAATGACAGCACCATTACAGGGCCACAGGCCATGTAATAAGTCAAAGTCAACAAATGGAGTGCAAACAAAAAAATTGAAGAATTCAAAATTTTTAAAAATATAAAAATATTTCCAAAAAAAATTTAAAAATAAAATGTAAAAAAAATCAAATTAATGACAACTAAGTCACATGATAGAGCATATATTATTTTAGACTATTTAGATCATTGATTTAAAATGTTATTAGATCCGATTTAATCTGAAGCTTAATTTAAGCATACAAGTTTTGCTTTGTGATGTTACTATCAATAAACCTGAAAGTTAATACTTAAAAAATATTATGATTCAATTTATAACCTCTAGTTATTTTTGTGTAATTACAATAAAGGTTGAAATAAGTTACATAAAAAATTAGTTTAAGGTAGTGTTTGACAAAATAAAATTCATTTGAAAACAAGGAATTTAATTTTGGTATTTAATTAAATTCAAGAATTGTAAGTAAATGACACTTATATACTTGGAATTTGCAAATTTTGATATTTGACTAAATTTTTACATCGTTATTGCAATACTATGGAAATGATTTAATTTCACATTTTCAAATTTAAGATTTGCCAAACATAGTATTTGGCTCAATTCAATATTTGGAAATGAATTTTAAGTTGCCAAACATACCATAAAATAATTTAGGGGGTGTTAGGTTCATGATTTTTTACTTAGTTTTTTGTTGGTTTTTGACTTTTGGCTTATTGGTCAAATCACAAAAAAAGTTTTTCGTAAATGACTTTTAATCTAGCTTTCCGCTGGCTATGAAACCAAAATAAAAAAAGCATACTACCGTTAGCTTTTATGGCTGGTTTATTGACCCACTTTTTCTCTATTAAAAGTCAATCCAATATCTAAATTTACTAAACATTTTTATAAAAAGTTGGCTTTTTTAGCTAGTTTAAAAACCCAACAAAAAACAGCCAATATTTCCAGCTAGTCAAACAAACCAACCAAAGAAGCTAACAGGCAACAACCAACAATCAATTGTCAAACATCCCCCTTAGTCAATTGATCATGAATTAAATTGTAATATAACCATCGTGAACAGGGTTGTTCCTGAGCATAGGCAAGGTAGGCATTTGCCTAAGGCCTAGAGTCAGAAAGAACCTTATTTGCCTTGTAATAAAATGTTTTGGGCTGTTTAATTGGATGATATGTTGGTATAAAAATAGAATTTCATGAAAACTTCTTTCTAATTAACATAAAAAGCAAATGATAAATATTTTTTATTTGCTTTGACACAAAAACTATAATGCAACAACAATCTATTATCAAACCATGCGTATAACAACTAAACAAATAAAAGAAAATAAGAGCCGTACAATAAACTTACAAACTAAAAATTAAATCAAAATTAAAGAGGAATAATAAAAGAGAAATAAAATGAAAAAACCAATGTATAAAATGGAAAAATAGACATCCCAACTAAAAAGAAGCACAACAAAAAAGAATTAAATGAAAGCACATAATCAATAAAAAGAGAAAAAAAGAATTACATTACTACGAGCGTAGAAAGTATTATTGGTATCAGCATAACCCATTTTTGCACTTGATGAAATTATTTGACAATCTCACCAAATGTTGGAAATTATTGACACTTTCTCAAAATTAGTCCTCTTAATGGAGTGCTTTTATTCTTATACTATCACTTTTATATAGAACTATAATGTCCACACTACACGTTACATCTTAGCACGAACATTTTCCTACGTTGATTATTCTCTCTATTTGTTATTTTTAAATATTTTTAGGATTAAAAACATTATGTTTTTTCTTTGAATTTTCTTCATTAATTTAACAAACACTGAAGTACTTATTGTTAATTTACATGTGAATTGTCCCACATAAAAAATAGTAATATCACTTTATAAACTCGAGTAAGTCACTCCTATTACCATCAAATAATTCTAGTAATAGATCTCTTTCGAGCTTGTTAGTGAGTTACCTGTATGATTTACTTTTTCTTTTGGATGCCCAAATTCATTTTTAAAACTCTTACATGATATCTCACACGATGAATATATTTCACTTGAAAAATACGATACTTTTTGCTATTAATACAACGTTAACTCTATAAATATTTTTTTGAAAAAAAGAGAAATAAACTTAAAAAAGACAAAAGAATTTGTTTAGTCAAATGTGTGATCATGTGAGATAGTTGTATCGGTCATATAATAGCTAGTGAGGTTAGCAAGGAAAAATTAAAATAATTAGCCATGCCTTTTGTCCAACTTTTCCCAACGGATTTGAAGTTTGTTATAGAGGATTTTATTGAAAAGGTACAACTTAGAAATGAATTATCTTATCTAATCAAAACACTAACTACTCTGTTCCGTTTAATTTGTAGCAAAGAGAAAATTATTGTTTTTTAAGAAAAAGGTAGATACTGATAATAAATAAAAGATAGAATGAATTGTGTGGTTGAAATTAAAAGAGAGTTAAAATGTATGGATGAGATTAAAAAGAAGTGATAAACCATTGTTCAAAAATAGAATTAATGCAAATTAAGTGAGACGAATCAAATTGAAAAATGCTGCAAATTAAATGGAACATTTATGAGCTGTCCAATATAAGATAATTAAATAATAAAAAATTAGGAGATGATAAATACGAATTTTAAATATAAAAAATAAGTTAAGGGAGTCAGTTTCAAACTTTCAACATATCTCAACGAAGACGATGTCATTATCTGAAATGATAATCTTAACTTAATAAAGAGATTTAACCTACAACAATATTAATGTTAATAAATTTTAATATTTCATATTAAATTATAATAATAATTATTGAATAACAATATTAACAAATTTTTCTATATTATAAATAGGATACTTTATTTATTATCCTTATAAATTATACTCTTTCCTATTCATTTTAAGTGTCTAATTTACTTTACGCACTCTATCTAATGCACTTATTTGATCCTTAATATATCGAGTTATGTGTAATTTAAAAATTATAAAAAAGTTGATATTAATAATAAAATGTAACTTAAGAGTAATAGACGAATACTGTCCCAAAAGTAAATAGAACATCTAAGATAAATAGGAGGAAGTATATTTTATATTGATAGCAAATTTATGAAAGAGAAATCACAAATAAGAGCTTTTATGAAGAAACACACTATGTCTTTGTCATTGACCCAATTCCCTTATACGTATACTGAGTTTATATTGATCCTATCCTCTAAGTAGTTCTTTTTTGGGTCTAAAATAAAATCTAAATTGCCTTTTAACCTTTCATACTTAATTATATGTACATTCAAATTCTTATTTTCAACTTTAAAGTTTAATTATGTATTTTCGCATCCCAATGTATATTAAGTAAAAATAATGAATAGATAATAAATCACTAATTATTTATTGAGACCGTCTCATCATAAGACGACTTCAATTAGGCCAGTCTAAATTTTTTTAACAAATTGCTCACTGTACAATTTGAATTTCATTGTTTTAATTTTTTTCTATTAAACTTGTCTCACGATGAAACGGTCTCATACAAGAATTACTCATAATAAATATATATAAAAACGTACCCCAATAATAATATGTGTCTGTAAATTTAAGACGTTACTACAAAATTTTCAACTAATTCTATATGTAGTACCTTAACGTATACTTAACTTAATGACTTGATTCACGCAATTATAGTCGATAGAGTCAACTTAGCTTATTGCCAATTATTAATGAAATAAAGTATGATATTTTAAATGTAAAGTATATATATTAGAAATATAGAAAAATAGATTAGTAGGTAATATTATTTTCAATTTAACAGAAAATATCTTCTAAAATAGATATTTAAATTTTTTAAATAAAATTTCAAATAGTTATCAATATTATATTATAATGTAAATCGATACACCTAATGGCATATTAGAAAAACCACTTCGATTTTGATGTCAATTCACACCCTCATACTTGAATTTCTCCCTCATTTTGGCCTTATTGATGCCAATTGCCATTGACATATACTGTCATTTGAGCATGTTACATGGTTCTTTATAAAATTATACTATAAATTAACGGCGTATTCTAAGGGATACAATTCTATAATTGTATTATTATTGCTTAGGATACTCTTGAAATTCCAACAAAAGATATATATTCATCTTAAAAAGTATTTCATTAATCAGGAAAGTATATATTTTTCACAAATTTTCCATCTAAATTAATTGAATTAAACACGAATCATAGACATATCCCGACATTATTTTTCTTTGTTATAAAATAAAATATTGCTATCAACATCAATATATAACATGAATAATGTAACAAATTAACAAATTAAAGACACATTACACAAATCAAAACTACAATTTTAACAAATATAATGTAATAAATTTAAAAAGACAGAGACTAAATTACAATTTAAATCTACAATAATAAAACGGAGGAAACTTACAGATTTATAATCATCAGAAGGAGCTTGTGTACCCATATTAATGGCTTGATTATCAGCTCAAAACAAAAAGATATAATTAGTAGTTTAGAATTAGCTGATAAGAGTTAATAGAAGTTTGCAGCTAATTATCTCTTGCAAATCCTTAGTATATAGTTGACTAATGACCAGCTAATTAATCTTGTTAGAAATGTGTATTTCTAGTGCTATAAGCTGTCATCATAAGCTGTTTCATATGGACAGATATATATAGAGATACAGGATTAATGTATGAGTATATATGAGTAATTATATATTTTATCTGTCCCTTTAAAATTGCACTATATTAATATAAATAAATATATAGAAGGGAGTATATGTAAGGTCGGCTCCAAAGGTGGGCAAGAGGGACAGTCGCCCAGGACCTCATATCAAAAAAGTAAAATTAATGATTTTAAAAGGATTACTATAAGTTATAAATTGGAAAGAAACAGAGCTCCAATGTGATATTTCGCGCACTGAGCCTTGGTATATGAATGCAAGTGCAAGTTGAGTGAATAGAGGGATGAAGAAGTTGACGCAACTCTTTGACTATATATAAGACTCTCATACTGCCTTAATTAACTTTGAATTTTCTACGAACCTGCGTGTTTTTATGTCGACCCAAATATTTAATATTTGATAACAATGTTGTCACTTAAAAATTTAAATAATTTTATCACCAATAAAAATAGACGTTGTGTGATTGCTTAGTACTAATAAACATGATATTTTTAATTTTAAGTTGTTTGACTTTAGGCACGGTGGTCTCCTGACTCTAGATAAGGTAGATGTTATTTTTGTCTACTGAGTAAGAAAGAGGTAATTAAAAACATAAATCATGATGTCATGTAATACATAAAATGTCGCTTGTAAAACTGTAACTTTACTTTTGTCTAATGCAGTAATACCCATAAAAAATTGAAATCAATCCTCTATAAAACAAGTTTATTTTTCAATTTGTCTAAAATGCATAAAATATCAGAAACAACATTGTCTAAATCAATATCATGTAATAAAAATAACTAGTAAATTCCAAATTAGGCTGAGTTGGCATAAATGACTTAGAAATACGATTATTTGATGAAATTTATGGTCATACTTATTTCGACAAATGTGGTTGATTTACATTATTATTTACTCCATATGATCAATTAATGTATTTGTCTTTATTTAATTAATATATATAATTAAACTAATTGAAGGTATAGTCGAAAAAAACAATGAATATAATAAAAGAAAAATTACGATGAATATAATACTCCATCCTTTTGTTAATTTCCCTACAATAATATAAACTTTTAATTAACCATAAATAATACTAACTTTGGGGGTTTTTTTTTTCTAGAATAGTACCAATTTTAGTGTATTAACTAATTTATTAATTTTTTTGTCATATAATCTCCTATAGTTTGATTTTTAACATGTTAGGTATATTCTAAGGAAACACCCCCTTAAGCTTGTATTATTCATGGTTAATCAAAAGTTGGTATTATTGTAAAGATATAAACAAAAGGTTGTATTTATTCCTGGTAATTTTATACTATAATAAAATCTTATTTCATTTATCATCTTAAAAAGCTATGAAATAATTTTGTTATTTTTGAACTCTTACTTCCATTCGATTTTTAATATTAATACCTTGATTTTAAGTTTTTAAGGTGATAGAATTTAGAAAATGGGCCTGGGCAACGGGCAACTCAAATAAGGAGGAGAAGAAGTAGTCCACTCATAAACCCAAAAAAGGTTCACTACTAAAACAAATTGGTAATAGTAGGAGTTACTCCTTGAGTATATAAAGTGATGCATACTCTTCTCTTTCTCCGATGTGGGACAACTCACATGTGGGTAACATATGGGCACTTCAACATAAGGGCATCACTAATTATAAATTATTAAAATATAATTTTTATCATAGGATGGCTAGCTACAACGTTAATAGTTCAAAACTTATATTAGTAAATAGCGAATACTTTCGTCTCCCACTAAGACAATTAATAATAAAGGATGATAAACTAAGTTACAAATTAGCATTATTTCAAAAAAAAAAAAAAGGGTTACAAATTAGCATATCCAAAAAAAATAACAAAGTTTTAAAAAAATTAATAACTTTTCTATTTATTAGGATTTGCTTCATTAAATTAAAAAACCTTTAATAAAATATTAAAAAAAGCAAACTATAAAAAACCGTGTAATATAAAGAAAAGTATGTCATTTAAAGTGCTATATACTCCCGATCATAGGTGTTAAAATAGACCTGATCATTTGATATTTATTCGATTTTGTAACACATAAAATTCGATTTTAAACCTAACAAAAACATCTAAACCAAAATCAATCTAATAATCTAAATAAAACCTCTTTTGTCGCAGTAGTATAGTTGAGTCAACGCTCAATAAAACCGGCAGCTATGAATAATAATTGGATTAATCCAATGAATCAGCGCCATAAAAACGTGCATACGCATTGCTGTCCTCACTTCCACCCTATAAAACCGGCAGCTATGAATAATAATTGGATTAATAGAGATGATCTCTTGAGAGACCGTCTTTTGTAAAAACGATTCTTAAAAGTCCAGTCCAAATCTATATTTAGAGTTGTAACAATATAAATTAAGAATTAGACTTGACTTTTGAGAGCCGTCTTTACAAAAGACGGTCTCAAGTAAGAATTTGTGTACTCCCAGAGTCCCTCCCTCCAAAACAATTGTATTTTGGGTTCTGTCTTATTGAATTTGCTCTAATTTTTATTTTTTGTGCCCGTATGATACACCGTTTTTTTTTAATTTCTAATATATTCATAAAAACTATAAAATCAAAAATTTAAGAAACAAAATTTACATTATAGTTATATTTCATTTCACTCTGAACAGTTGTGTATATTCCGTACATTGCATGATATTTTGTATTGTGTGCACAAGTGATTATGAAAATTTTGTTGATAACAAATAAATCACAACAAAAGCTAAAAAGTATTATGCTTTAATCATTTCAAAATATCCAATACATCAAATAAAACTCAGTTAATAAATAAAATTGAAAAGATTTTATAAATAATTGAAAAAATAAAATAAAAGATATGATTCTCTAATACATTAAATGATACAAAAAATAATAATTAGATTGTAGTAAGTTAAAGATATGAAAATAATTTATGGGAGTCATAACAATGACATCATCATTCAATTGTAGAGGGAAAACTTTTACCGAAGAGGTAACACTTAAGCAACTTTTTAAAATGATGATGTCAGATGTGTTTTGTTTTAGTAATAGTTATATATTATAGATAGATTTTTTTATGCTATTCATACAAACATTTTACTATTGTTAGTTATTTTTTTGATTTTCCCTAATTTGTATTTTAAGCTATTTCTTTGAAAACGGAAAAAGTATCAGCTTTTGTATATGCGTTGACTATTATAAGCGGCTGGTTTAAGAGTTTAAGACGCTATCTATTTTTCAATACACACTTCTATCATTTTGAATTATCTATTCCCTTTTGTAAATTTGCAGTTAATAGTAATAAGCTATTGTAAATGAGTCATCTTAAACATTTGATATAGTAGAACATCATCTTACTATGAGACGAGTATATAAAGTTAGCCTTTGGGCTGAACAAAGTTTGGTCTAAACCGTAAGCCAAACTGGACTAAATCAAAATTTTAGTATTTAGTTTGTTATACGGTTTAAATGGTCTGGTCTAGTTTTTTTCAAATTAAATTACGGTTTACGGTTTACGGTTTAGTCTCGGTTTTTTATTTTTCAGATTAGACTAGACCATAAATTGTACTATGGTCGAAAATCATAATTTTGTATTTAAAAAATTAAGTTGCTACCTAGATACTTTAAGATGTAGTTATTTTTATATAGCAATATATACTTGATTGATGTTGATGTTATCAACTTAATTACAAATTATTATATTTGTTAATTGTAGGTGTAAAATATTTGCATAAATATATGTATTAATTTGGATAAAATATAAAACTGTAGACCAGACCAGACCGTTGTAAAACGGTTTGGTCCGGTCCGGTCTGATGATTTAAACGGTCCTGTCCCATCTGGAAAATTTTCAGACCGGATTTTTAGTTTGGTCTGATTTTAGAGTCAGATTAGACCAAACCGGACCATACTGTTCACCCCTAGTTAGCCTGATCAAGGACTAAAGTTCTATTTGACAAATAACTGTTAGTTGGAGCTATTTGCTAAAACTATTAATTAATATGACTAACCAAAAGTGTTAATTTATAAGTTAGTTGTTTGAGCCATTGCTATAGAAGTGTTTGGTAAAAATGTAGCGTTGGTTGTTAACTGTTTATTGGGTTAAAAACCAAAATAAGATAAAAAACCAAAAATAAATATAAAAATTACTTATATGACTTTGTTGATTTTGACTCTAAAGTCATTTACCAATTAATATACATTTTTGGATTTTTGACAAACTATAAAGCCAAAAGTAAAAAAACCAGTCAAAAAGCAAATGAAAAAATTGTTACCGAAACACATTATAGATGAAGTTCAGGGGTGTCGAAGTCGGTTCACGCCTCCCCTAACTTTTGAATTTTTCCTTTTATAATCTTTATACTTGCTGTATATTAAACTATATACACATCTAAAAATTATAAAAAGTTAATATATATTATGAGATTAAATAATAATTAAAACAACATTCTACTTGACTATATATATTTTCTTAAACACTAGCCACTATATATAAAATAAGTTTAAATGATGAATAATAACAATAATCGTAATATAATAAATATTTCAAAACATGGTATTGGTAGTATTTGTTATGCAAATCGTAAGCAATCAAAATCTTCATGTGCCGCCATCGTATGATATGATAGAATTTGCACATGGGAACACCCTAATTCCCATACAATACTCTCCTCTTATAATAAACACAGAATAGTAGCAAAACTGAAGAGTAACGATAATAGAATTGTTACAAGTCAATTTAGTTTCCATTAGGATGATGGATCATAGTTGGCGCACGCTAGTAACATGTTCACATTCATTTTAGGACAATTGTCTTTTAAGATACATTTATTCATTTGGATATCTTTCTTTTAAAAGACAAAAGATATTTTCAAACACCTTAGCTTTTAATAAGGAATTAACTTACAAGATAAAGATGATTCACTTTTTTCTATAGTTTGTTACATGTGTCGATCCTATTCCATAAAGAAACCACATTGTTTGTTTAAGTTTATATATATGATTCTCCTCGGTTTACACAAATTTATTAAGGTTGAGTAAGACTAAAATTCGTATAGTTACTGACATAGTTTTATTTAAAGGTCTGGGAAGCTTAGACCTTAAACTCTCGTTTTAAACACATTTCTTATTGTATTTTAAATTCAGTTAAATTAACAATGTTAAATATTTAATTAAAAGTTAACGTATATCACAAATTAAAAGTTAAGCATAGGGAATATTATTGTCAAAAAAATTAAATCAAATAATTTCGATCAAATTCAAATTGTTTTATTAAACACTTTGAAAAAAAGTACTTCTATATACCAAATTTTCTGCTAAATAAAGAGTAATAAAAGTACGTGTCAAATTCTATACTTGAATCATTTCCTAACCTCCATTAGCTATGGTTTCTCTTAAATATTCCACACCCCTTGTCACTCACGCATGCATATCGCCATACTACGTAGGCCATATCAAAATTTGTCGATTATATTTTAGGATAAAAAAAATTATACTAAATTTGTTAAATATATATTAGGATGAAAAAAAAATCATACTTCATATATTTCAAAAAAATTATTTTATTTTATTTCAAGCAAATTTTTAAGAAGTGTATTACTCTTATTAATTTGTAAACTTTACCTAAGCAGATTGAGCTGGACTATTTTATATTAGATTGAAAAGTATTATATTTTCTATGTTTTAGAGCAAGTGTTTTATTTATTTTAGTCAATTGCGCTACAAATGTTATAGTATTTTTCTTATATTTGTGAATCCCTTAAGATTTACCAATTTTAATTTTTATCCATTAATTAAATTTTTACAAAATTCATATAGTAATAAATAAGACATTTTTTGTGAAATAAGGGAGTATAAAATGATTGTTGATAAATATATATAGATGTGGAAAATGTAATAATTAATAATTTATTCATACTTTGCTCCATTATTCTTAACGTCTAATTCAAAATTAAATATTCCATATAAAATAAATAGTACTAACAAATTATACATCATATAATGATGAGCTAGCAAAAAATGCCATCGACTATTATTTTATGACGTGATTATGTCAAGATTGGATTTTTCAGTTTGCGAAAGTTATTTAGAATAATTGAAATTCCGGGCCGAAATTTCTTGGTCAAAGTTGGACTTGTTGCAAGAGCAAAAAAATAATAATTTTCAATAATTCTTTTTCCACCTGATATTTGACAAAATTTGGAAAAATAAAAAAAGGTATAAAATCCAATTCATTTTGATTTACTTTTTGAATTTTGTTTGTGTCAAGACTTACTATATTTTTGCTTAATTTAGGATTAATATTTTTTGATGAAGCCTATAAAATTGTACATTATTGGTCTATTTTATTAGAAGAAATTATTATTTTCCGTAATTATTATATCATTTCAATCTCGGTCAAAACATAAGCTACCTAGTTAATAAACCAATAAGAAAAAATTGATCCAATTGAAAACAACTTTATCCATAACAAGTTCTCTCTTGATAGACCGTCTTTTGTAAAGACAACTCTCAAAAGTCCAGCCCAAATCTATATTAGAGCTGTAACAATATATATTAAAAATTAGGGCTTTTAAAAGCAGTCTTTACAAAAAACAGTCTCAAGTAAGAATTTGTGTATTCATAATCGATTTGTCCTACCATCTTAAAGGATCTAATTGTTAATATTTGACTCTTAAAAATTGATCCAATTGAAGGATTTTTGCGGTTTTTTGTTTTGTGCCGTTTTGTTTGGGGCTCAAGCCCACTTGTGTTTAGTGCTTCTAATATGTCCTAGGCTATATATATGAGGCTTAGAACATTACTAGAAGTAAGAGGAGAGGCAAATACATAAGAGATACTAGGGCATTGGCCATAAGAGTGATCTTCTTGTATTAGTGCCATTGTGTAGAGTTTTTACCATTAAAGGTGAACCTTTATGGGTTAAGACTGTGCTTTTAACTATTGTAAGTTGAGTCATTAAGTGCATGTTGATTATATCAATGATAAAATACTTTATTTGAGAGGGAAGTATCATTAGATACCTCATAATGTTGAAGTGACCATGTGTTACCCACATGTGAGTTGTCCCACATCGGAGAAAGAGAACACTATGCATTACTTTATATACTTAAGGAGTAACTCCTACTATTATCAATTGGTTATAGTAGTGAACCTTCTTTGGGTTTATGAGTGGACTACTTTTTCTCCTCCTCCTTGTTTGGGTTGCCTAGACCCATGTTCTAAATTCTATCAAATGAACACTTCATTGTAATTGTTGTTTGTTGTTGTATTGCTTATACTCTGTTTTTACTCATCTTCTACATCTTGTTTTCTATCATTGTTGGGTCTTGACCATTCTCTTTTAGTATAGAATGCTCAGTTAATGGCTATGACAATGACTACAGTTATGTCTATCTTATTATTATACATAAATTCTTATAATATTTATGTCCTTGATCAATTCGCAAACGTTTCTTGATCCAATATAAACGCACAATAGAATAAGTTTTTATCCACTATTATCAAAATGATGGATCTTCATTAGCAAATCATGCACGAAATCTCTTCAAAATTTGTAATTTCCTCAAATAAATACTATAATGAATCATAAATATAAAAATAGGGCAGCTAAAATTTTAGTTTCTACAATACCGTCTATGTGAGCTGTATAATATCCCGTGCATATATATATATATATATATATAGAATGCTCGGTTAATGGCTATGACAATAACTTGATTAAATTTGAATTTTTAATTTATAAATTATTTTGAGTTAAATTCAATTATATTTAGTTTTAATTAATCAAGTCAATTTTAAACATGATGTCATTTGGTTTGATAGAATTTTCTCTGTTAGATGAGATGTAATGTTTGACTTCTAGTAAGTACAAAGTATTTTGTAATGATGATCATTTTTTCTCTTGCCATTAAAAAATAATATTAGTCAACTTCTTTTTATCTAAATTAAAGGCACAATATTTACTTTGGTCTACAGTTTTGAAGTCGTACGTATTTGAATGTGATCACAAAGATTTATTTGGATTATAAACAAAGTCTTTAATTAAGAGCATACGTTTTAAGGATTGTTTGAAAATACGTAGAATATACTTTCCTAAAATTAAATTGAGAATATATTATCACTGATTAGTATTTAGAGTTATTTCGTAGAGATGGCAAATAAATTTTGGGTGAGTTTTTTTAGATAATCATCGGATTTGAATTAAGTTTAGTTTAAGCTTTTAAATTGTTTTCAAACAAATTGGACTAGAGATTTCAATTGCCTCAATTTAAATCAATTAGATTAACTCAAAGTGTAACCTAACTCAAATCAACTCGACTTTAAATGACCTAAACTATGTTATTACTAACTAATTATTTCACAAAATAATACTTATATTTGATTTATTTGCATCCTTTTACCATTTTGCAATTATAGAGTCGGAATAAACAAGTGTGGTCACATAATGTATCGACTCAAATTAAAACAAACAGAAGACGAGACCTGATCGAAACCTAATATGTAAAATATATTTAAAAACAATGACTAAGTATATTTTTGGAGGATAAAACAAAGACTAAAATATGACTGCATTTATTTATTTATTTTAATTAGGTCTACTATATTCACGATTGGTTTTAAAATTGTTTTCAAATAGTATTTTCCTAATAATACATCACATATGTAGAGTGCACATTAAGGAACTTGATTTCAACAAAAACGGAATAATCATGTAGTTTTACAAATCTTTTTATATTATTATACTGCCTATTTGAATATTACTTCCATCAAGAAGATTCTTGTTTTGTGGAAACTAACAGCTGTTTGCTTCAATAAATCACCAACATTAATTTATTACAAGAAAATTAAAATATTAATTTGAGAGTAAATGAAAGTATTTAGAAAATTCTTTTGCCATAATATAATTATTAAAACACAAATTCGGTCAAGTTTTGCTTATGGCTGAGGCCCCAAAATATGTTTACACTTTAACACGCCTCCTCACATGAGAGCCCATTGGGCTGGAATATAGATGCGCATAGAGGTTGAGTATTCCACTTTAAATGAGGGATGATTGAGACTCCAACCCTTGACCTCTTGTAAATTAATTGTAAAAGGTGGTAGTTGGGGTATTAAAAGTAGTAAAAGTGGGGGTATATTGGTCATTACTTGTATGAACATGACGAATTTAGATAAAAAAATCATAATCATAATTATATTGTATTTTAATTTATTCTTTTAATATATTATTATTATTCATATTTACGAATGCCCTGGCTTTTGCTTTTCAAATTTTCAATTAAACACAAATTACTAATTATTAATTTATGATTTTCGGATAGAAATTATATTTTCAGCTATTCTTATGAGAGACCGACTCTCAAAGAGACGACCTTAAAACAAGAAGCTCACATTCTTATTTTCTCTTCAATTTCTATTAATTGGGCTAGTTAGTCTATATATCCAATACGTCTTTCGGATTGACCGTCTCTCACAATAATTTGTGTTATATTTTTGATTAAGAAAAAGGAAAAATTACCTAAAATAATCCAAACTATTCATGATTTTCCTACAATAATCCCACCTATTGATTAACCGTGAATAATCCCAACTTTGAGGGGCACTTTCCTAGAGTAAACTCGGTGACCGGATGACTTATTAGAGCAAGTTTATTTTTTTTAAAAAAAGATAAATTAAAGTAAAATATCAAAAAAAATGTTAAAAAAATATTCATAAAAAATTTATGATTTTTTTTATTATTTAGATTTTTTATGTAATTTTTCAAAAATATTTTCTAATTTTAAATTAATATTTAATTTATTTATTTGATGAATTACCTACTAGAGTAGGTCATCGGGTTACCCAAGTTTACTCAAGGAAACTACCCCTCAAAGTTGGGATTATTAATGGTTAATCAATAGGTGGGATTATTGTAGGAAAATCATGAATAATTTGGATTATTCTAGGTAATTTTTCCTAAGAAAAAAAAGGTTATAACGATTCGTGGGTATATATATGGGCTTTAGTATAGCTAATCTATGTGGCATGTAGATCCATCAATCTTAGATATTTAAAGAGGAAGGCCCATCTATTTCAAACCATACCACCCGAAACGAAACACTTGTTTAAATAAGCCCATAATTAAAATCCAGCTAATCGCAAATATGGCCCATAAGTGAAAATGGCATTTTTTTTTCCTAACATAAATCCAAATTATTCTCATTTCTCATTATCTGAATGATCCAAAATCAAATTTTAAATACTCTAGTGACTTCGTAGAAATTCATTGGTTATATTTTATATTACTAATTTTTTATTGATATTGTCTTACTATGAGATGATTTCAATTGGGGCAGCCTAAACTATTCTAAAAAATAAACAGCCGGTCTCCTAAGAGACCGTCTCTTTGAGAGACATCTCTCAGGTCCATCCCATTAAAGTTTAATGCATACTCTTACTCTGCATTTTTCTTTATGGGTCAACTCAATTAAAGTTGGTCTCTTAAAGAGACCGTCTCTCACAAGAATTTGTAAAAAATAAATGCTTCATGTACAAATGACAATTCAGTTTTCATTGTTTTTTTTTTGGTTTTTATTAATGGCCTTATGTATGACCCATCCCACAATAAAACGGCATCATACAAGGCTTGATGTTTTCGTATTATCAATCTTCATTTATACATTGGATAACTCCGGCCCTCCTTATGTATAAGTTATCTAAAACTCACTAAAACTTTTGTAATTCTGATTTTCTCTATTGTAACATTATTGTCCTTGGAATATTGCACGTCACATACAAAGCCAAAGATGCATTATGGGTTAAATCGTTCATTCATGAAAAATACATAAAAAGAGTGATCATTTGAGGCCATGGATTACCCTCCAAAAAAAGTTGGACCCTCATAAAAGTTACCCATCTCTTCAAGTATTCAAATTGAAAAACAGGCGTAATGATCTATAGGCACTTGAACATTACATTTCTGTTCACACCTCAAAATTTTGTGTATGGCCAGAGAATCCTCTTTAAGTAAGAGGGGAGCATAAATTGATCCCTCGTATAGGCGGTGAAAATCGATTTATCCCCATCAATTGGATGGAAGGAAGCTTTCGAACACTAATCACACTACAACAAATTTAACTTTTCGCGAAATTGGATTTAATGACATTTAAAAAATACCACTGATTTATATTTTAAGTGTAATAATTATTTATTTTTATTTTAAGTTACACTTTAAAGAGATTTAGTGACACTTTATTTGACCTCCAATGACATATGTAACTGTTACCATAGTCTATATAGTGACATTTATGAGAATTGTCACTAGATTTTATGTCGTGAAAAATTAGTATAACTTTTTTTTATACTGCCAAAAGGGTTTGATAAATGTTACTAAATTTAAAGTAGTGACATTTAAATTAAAAGTTGTTAAATATATCCCACTAAAAGCAAATTATGTTGTAGTGTCCCTATAAGTCGATCTATGATTTTAAAAAATAGCCTATGATCCTAAAGTTGGATTGTGCATGATCAATCAAAACTTAAGTTTTTGTAGGAAAATCAATATTAGGATGAATTATTCTGGATAAGTTTACCGAAGAATTGAATATAATTCAGTAATCAACCTAAGATAAGTAAAGTAAACTGACGTGTATTTGAGACCCTCTAATATTAGACTATGTACAGTTACATGTCTTGTATATATTTCATCTGTACCATAATACTTGCAACTGAGCGTGACATATTATGTGGAAAAATATCACACTCAGTAGCAAGTAGCAAGTATTATTAAACGGAAGTATATTAATAGTCATATGTTTGCAATAATTCAAAAATGAAGAAAATTCAAGGAAATACATAATACCACCAATTTTAGGTTAGATATTTTCCATATAATTAGGCTTTTAATTCTTGGCTTCATTTCAATATCGAAAGGTGGTAAGATTAACAAATGGCACAAAGGAAAGTTGTACGTAGGGCTGTACAACAATGGACCGGACCGGCGGGTTGGACCGGAACCGGATCGGATCGGTTGAATCAGGTCCGGTCTCCGGGTCATTAAAAATATTAATTCCGGGTTTCCGGTCCGGTCCGGTCTAAACCCGGAAAAATCAGGGTCAGACCGGTTAGGACCGGATGTATATAATATTTATTATTTTATTTTTTTTAAAAAAACTTTTAAAATATAAATAAGCTTTTAGGGTTTGAGACTTTCTGATTATTCAATCCCACTCCCCACCAAGAGCAGGCTGCGGCGTCAAGAGCTAGAGGTTTCTGATTTTTCTTCTTTCCTTAGTTCCTTATTCATTCAATTGCAATTTTTCAATCCCACTCATTCTTCAATCCCACTCATTTTCACTTTCCTTAGTTCCTTATTCATTCAATTGCAATTTTAATTTTATTCTTCAAGTCTTCAAGAATCAAGACCAAGACCAAAGACAAGGAATTTCATATTTCTTTTTTATTTTAGTTTGAGATTTTGATTTTAGTTTTTTTACTTGAAAATCAAATTTTTCATTAGCAAGATTTGGGTATTTTTTTATGTGCATATAAAAAATTAAAATTCATTAAATATTTCAGCTCTTGTGTATAGTTGTCCCCCTAGCTATCATTTCCTATATATATATGTATTCTTATGTTCATTCTGAGATTGACCAAGTAATAAGACAAGGAAGTTTTTCATAGTCTTTGTTTGCTATATTGTCTGAATATCCAACAGAAGCTTTTTCCTTCTGTTCTTTCTTTCCAATCAATGAAAGTTCACAAGCTTAACTATTAATATTATTATTTGATGAAGAAGGAATATTAAAAATAAATGGATCACAGGGAATGCTAGTCATGCTATGCTTTTGGAATTATTTTATTGCTTTCACTTGTAATTTTACTAATATTAATATTATTTAATAGACTTTTGGCATTGAAGTTAATAGCAAAAAAACAAGCTAATATTTGTCAACTATATAATGATTTAATTTGAATTTTACTATATTAAAAATGTTAAAATTTAAATCAATATTCTAGGCCGTCCAACCGGTCCGAACCTGGACCGGACCGGAATTTTTCAGGGTCAGACCGGGACCGGACCGGATAAAATAGGTCCGGTCTCCGGTCCTCAAAATTTCTGAAATCCGGTCTTCCGATCCAACCGGTCCGGTCCGGTCCGGGTTTGGACCGGTGTTCAGTCCTAAGTTTACGTACTAGTTGTACGTACTACGTATAGTAATTAGTAAGTCATACATTGTACTAGTCAACTTTAGAAATAGACATTACATTTACATCAATCATCAATGTTTCCTGCATAGTGTGGGCAAAGCTTCGTATTTTAATTTCCACTAGCCGATGAAAATGGACTTGTTCAACACATGGAGCTGGAACTTGTATATTTACATTATTGTATAATACAAAATCAATGGACCCTCCAATTCTAAATCGTTAGTCATAATTATTTGTATTTTTTTTATTTTTTTAGAGATCGAGAGAAGGAGAGGATTATTAGAGGGACCAATGAAAATTACACTCAGTGTCTAATCTAAAGAAGAGTCAATGTTTCACATTCTTTTTTGTGTAATGGAAATTTAACATTATACGTTGCATCACATGTGATTGCACACGGGATCATATTACTATTAATAATAATGCTAAAACTTTAACTACAATATTTTTAATAATAAATTGATTTTAGCAGTGAACTTTTTTTGGGTTTATGAGTAGACTCTTCTTCTCCTCTTTGTTTGAGTTGTCCAGACCCATTTTCTAAATTCTATCAAATTTAGAGTTTGTCAAATTAAACATAATTTATATTTGAATTTAAGTCAATCTCATTATTATTATTATTAAAACCCGATCATTTTTAATTTTTAATTTATATTTTAGAAAATATTTGCCAAAACCCGATCATTTTAATTTTTTGAGTTATATATGACGAGTTTTTTGAGTTACACACGAGTTTTTTTAGTAGAATTTGAACTTGATCGACTTTACTTGTTAATATATCGACTCAATAGAACTCCAATCAATTTGTGTTGTAGTTGTACAACTAAATTAACACACTTATTTAATAATAGATAATAGTTGTTTTATCGCTTAACCTCTTATGTCGTTTAAACTTTTAAGTTTTTTTCCACTTACATAAATGATAAGCTACATATATACGCATATGTTGGGGCCTTAGGCGAAATGGTGTATTAGGGCCCTTTGCTTTTGTAATTAATAATTTATATAGACTTTTTTACAACTATTAATTTTGTTTTTTTAACATGGGGCTCTGAAAACGGCTTCTTTTGTCCACCCTTATAGCCGGCCCTAGGTATATACTCATATGATTCTACTCTATCCATAAAGTATATTATTAAGGCTTATTGATCCCGTGATTATTTTGGTAGGTATACCGGGGATGATGATTCCTTTATTATCTTATAAAATAACATTTTTACGTCTTCTTCATTACTTTTGAGTCGAAGTCTGAGTTAAATTATTAGATTTTTCATTATAATATAATTTGCTTTCAGTGGGATATAACAACATTTAATGTAAATGTCGTTATTTTAAATATATATATATATATATATATATATATATATATATATATATATATATATATATATATATATATATAGGGGAGGGATCCAATGAGAAGGGTGTTGAAAATAAGAAGGGTAAGAAGGATTCTACACCCTTGATTGCACTAAAATAAAAAATCTATGGACACGATTGAGCCAAAAACACATAATTCTAAAAGTAACTATGTTACGCAGAAAAGTAACTATGACATAAATTTTAAAGTGTTCTTTTTTATAACATAGTATCCTTTTTTGTATATATAGTAACTAAAAACAATCAAACAAAATTCTTCTCATCCTTCTCATTTAAAAATCCTTCTCATTTGATCTTATATATATATATATATATATATATATATATATATATATATATATATATATATATATATATATATATATATATATATAAAAGATTTAATGATATTTATTAGACCCTGTAGCAGCATTACAAAAAGTCACACTAAAGGTATTTGCGACATAGGATCTAGTGATATTTCTCACAAATATCACTAGAGATTATAGTGACGTACAATTACATATGCCACTAAAGACCAAACAAAATGTCGATAAATTGTGAAACTTAAAAATAAAAATCAATAATTATTACACTAAAAAATGAATTACTGACATTTTTTTAATGTTATCAAATCCAATGTCGCAAAAAGTTAAATTTGTTGTACATACAAACATTGTTGCTTCTAGCCACACTTCATTAGCCACACTTAAAACAAATAGCCACACTTAATAAGTGTGGAGAGAATAACGTTACTTATCAGTGTGAGGAAAAGCTAGTTTAGAAAATAAAAATATAGTAATTAATTTAACCACACATATAAGTGTAGAGAAAAATTCATACAAATAGCCACACATATAAGTGTGACTAAAAGACCAATTAAAAAATTTGAAAAATATTTAAAAACCTAATTAACAAAAAAATTAAGTACCCATTTTGCATTTACAGGTACTTTCATGCCATTCCCTTCTAATCATGTAACATTCGATAAATTTATTCGGAAATTTAAAATAATAAATAATAAATAATAAATAATAATAATAATAATAATAATAATAATAATAATAATAATAATAATAATAATAATAATAATTATTATTATTATTATTATTATTATTATATAAATAAATAAATAAATAAATAAATAATAATAATAATAATAATAATAATAATAATAATAATAAAAATAAATAAATAAATAAAATACCCAAACCCCAATTTCCATTCCTTTTCGTGTAAACACCCAAGATACCCAACCCACCTTTTCTCTTTCCTTTCAATATTCAAAACCAGTAACCTTCACAAACCAGTAACCGACATCCATCACCATCTTCCTCTCGCTTAAACTCAGAAACTACGGTTTCGTCCGTATGTCTTTCCTCTCTTCTTGTGCCATTGTTATTCATTAAGATCTGATTTACACATTTGATTGATATCTTGCCTTCTTCTCTACCTTGATTCTTGTAGAACACAACAGCAACAAAAAATCATACACTCAAGAACTCAAATCGACAGCAGCCATAGGCTTCATTCGTTCGCGCAAATTTGAGGAATTTCAAGACACACATCAGTCGTTTAATTTCCTTGATTTAGGTAGAAGTGATAAGTGCAATTATTTGCACTAATCGCTTATATTTTTATGCTCCTTTGCGGTGTTTTGAAGGCGATTTAGGGTCATTTCGTTCGGTTTCACTCTACTTTGGTATCTCGTGGTCAAATTATGGGAAGTTGGGTGCATTATGCGCTTTTGAGTCATTTTTGTGGGTTTTTGATGCTAATCATGTATACATTGCTCAAAGAACGTCTCAAGATATCAATTTTGTCAAGCCATAAAGAGTAAAAGATCAAAAGAGTAGAAAAGTGTTGTTAATGCAAAAGTTTTGAGGTGAAATTTGATACATGTCTACTCTTTTGGACATAACTTTTGATAGGAAAATTGCATTGATGCAAGGTTTGCGGAATTGGAAAGTAGACTTCAAGAGCTTTCCAACGGTACATTATGCGTCCGATTCCGACAACCGAGCAAGAAATGACGAACGTTTGAAGTTTGCTGAAGCTGTCAGCCCAAATCGCCGACTCGGCTTCCGGGGCCTGGAAGTGGCCGCCGAGTCGGCTTTTTCTTCTGTTTTTTTTCGTGCATTCTGTTTTAGTTACTTTAATATGATTCATTTTATTTTATCTTTATTTTCAATTAACTTAGGGTTTATTAGTAGGTAATTAGAAACACATTAGGGGAAGCCTCCTAAGCCTCCTTGAGGGAGCATGAGGGAGGGAGATTGAAACCCTTTTCTTCTTCCTCCTTCCTCCTTAATCTTACTCCATTAGAGACCATTTTTATTCCTTGTTAGCTTTTAATTTCTTGTCTTTCTTATTAGTAGTTTAATCTTTCTTTATCAATTTTGTATTAGTTTAATCTTTCTTTGTCAAACTTTAATTGTTTTCTTAGAAATTATTATTCCTTAAAAGTAGTTTGTTCTTCATTGTTGTTATTTGAATTATTTGTGGTTTCATTTGGTTTTTAATCATTGATTTACTTACTTTGTCATTTAATTTATTGTTAGTCATGTCTAATATTATCTTAGGGTTTATTTTAATTGCACTCACCATGATTAGTGAGTAGATCCATTTTCTAGGGTTAGGGTTTGAACCTATTAGTTGAGCATGAATTGATTCTTGAATGTGTCTATGAAACTATGGATTAAAGTGATTAAATTGTGCCAATTAACCCTAAATTAAATATGCTTTGTCGGACCATTCAATAGAACTAGCGTGTGAGATTGGGATAGACTTTGCTTTAGGGTAAACTTTAGTTAAATTCTTATTAATTCGTTCAATAAAATTAACGTGTGAGAATTGAATTAATAGGGTCTAAATCTAATAGTTAATCAATAGAGCGAGAGTTTGAGATTAACAAGATCATATTTAATCACATAATTAATCCGACATTTCATAGACACTATTGAGAATTGGATCATACAAGACTTTAGGGGATTTCCGACACCCTAGATTTCATCATCATATAGTTTAAACACATTTTAATTATTGCATTTGTAGTAATTAGCTCAAAACCAATCAATCTTTTTATCCCCCAAGCAATATAATCAATTGAAATTACCAAGTTTCTTGTCCTAGCTTCCTTGTGTTCGACCCGCGACTACACGTACACCGTGCGCTTGCGGTTAAATAAAATTTGCACATCAAGAAGCAAATAGTCTCCTTCTTCTTTGGTACACAAAATTCCTCAAGATAGGTAATATTACTTGTTTTGCCTTGTAATTATTGCACCAACATATGATTTTAGGTATAAAATCCCTTCGGTTGTTTCATTTGTTTATTTTTCATGTTTTCCATTTAAGATTCCTTATAATTATGAGAGTAATTGATTATTAGAATTATTGGAATATATGTTGAGATCAAATCGATGGATTTTCGGATATTGGTATTAGTTTGGCAAACATTGAAATTATTGGTTTAGGAAATAAATGGGAATGATAGAAATGGTTATTTGCTTGTTCTTTTACTATACTTCTAATGTTAGGGGTTTTCTATGTCCTTTGTTGAGTGATTTGAGGTGCTGAATATTGCAGAAATGGTTGATTGGATGGTTTCTGCTTTTGGATTTTTCTGGGAATTGGCTTTGAAGTTGTTTAAAATTGAAGTTGTTAATTGTTAAAACATTGCTTGTTGATATATGATTGATGATTATACAGTACTCCAAACTATATTTGTTAACCTTTCTCAAAAAAAAAAAAAAACTATATTTGTTAACCAATTTAGAGTTTTTGGCTTAATTGGGGGTAACTTTATAAATTAAGGGTTTTAAATTTAACTTTACAATTGATTTAGGTAATTTGTTTGAATTTCTTGAAATAAGTGTTTACATATTTGACTTAGGGTTTTCGGCAAGAAATGGGACTTAAAACTCAACTCCAGATGTTGAAGGTAACTCTCTATGCATAACATAGGTCTAGGGATGGTTATACATAGTATATGTATCTTTTAATGCCTTTACAAACTACTGATTGGGTGTTTGAATTTCTCATATTGGTACATTGCCAAACTGAAAGTGTTTTGTTATTCTCACAGCAATATTCATATGGTTGTGTTGAATGGGCTTTTTGATGTTGTCCAACTGCTTTTGGATCAAGGAGCCTCTGTACAAGTGATACAACTAATTAACTATCGAAGATGGAACTATAATTGTTCTTATGGGTAACTCTTAAATCTTTGCTTGTTCTCTTTTACTATATGCTATTTGACTATGGCTTAAATTAAATTAGTAGCTCTTTGATCATCTGCTGTGAGACACGATATTCAGTTTTTTATTTTCCATTTAAAGTAGTTGCTTGTATATAGCACTAATGAAAGCGTTAAAGCCTTGATCTCAATTTTCTTAAAGCATCTGTAGTTGTCGCGTGCTATTGGATAGGACTTTCTAATCATCTGCTGTAAGACTATATTCAATGTTTTATTTTCGTTGGGATTGGTTGAGTCTAATCATACCACTTACAAAAACAAACCATATTCTTTAAAATACCTTTTTGATTGGGTTTGTAAGGTAGTATGCCTGGAAGTTGAGTTAATAGGGTAAATAGTAAATTAGTGTTGTATTTCATTTGCTTATGCTACAGCAACAAATACAAAAAGCTTATTCGAAATGTTTGCATTATTTCAGGAACGAAGTAGGGAGATGATGATTAGAAGCCTCGTAGAAATCACACCTACTATAAGCAGTGTACACTCTTAACTAAATTACTACTTTGTGTGTTTAGGTGACCATCAAAGAACGAATACGACAACCACAAGTACCAGATACAAGCATCCAAATGAAGTTATGAAGACGTTCTTGATTGGTTTTTAGTTTGTATTGTAATATTGTGACAATTTTATTGGAATAGCAACATTGGGTACTCATTTTTTACTATCAATGATAATAAATTTTGTTCGGAAATGATTATTCATGTTATCTTTGTTTTTTAAATTTTAATAATAATTAATTAATTGTAATAGTAATATAATATAATATAATAATAATAATATTAATATTAATAATAATAAACGACAACAATAGTATTAATAAGAAAAAAATAATATTAAATTTGGCGCTATAATTAGTTAATAAATTCATTCCCCACACTTAAATGTGTGGAAACGACAAAGACAAAAAAATTCACTACTACCAATTTTCCTACACTTATTCGTGTGGAGACGTACCAACACTTATAAGTGCTACTAGAGATGCATTTTACCACACTTATAAGTGTAATCTAGTCATCAATTAACCACACTTATTAAGTGTGGGCAATATTCCCCACACATCCATAGCCACACTTATTTAAGTGTGGGGAAATATTTTAGGCACACATATATGTATGGCTACTTGCATTTATAAGTGTGGCTATATGCAACATATTTTGTAGTGACGTAGTGTTCTTAAATCATTTACAATTTTAAATCAAATTTTTTCTCAAATTCAAATCAAATATTTCATTCGTATCCCGTCCTTAATATATAGTAAGTGATCATGTATAGAGGTCTTATTTACTTTTTTATATAGAGAATCGAAGCCCTTCTTTAATCACAAATGGTAAAAATTTGAACTAACATTTTCAAAACAATTAGCATTCGTTAGGTTTTGAACCCGTAACCAACAAAATCATAAAAAAACACGTCACCAACTGAGCTGCATTTGATTGATGAATTATAAAGAGTTTACAAATATAAATAAGGCCTCAATTTTCTAGAGATCTTAGGTAGTCGGCCATATATCTTAAATGGACACCGCCCTTAATAAATACATAATGCCCGTTTTCCTTTGTCCCATCCCTTCATACCGCGTTTGATACGGACCAATGGGGTATTTCAAACTTATTAGTTACTCCTTTTATTGTTTGGCATTTTGGATAGAAAAACTTATATTGAAGTTCATGGACAAATTGACTTGGTAGTTGACTTATAAATTCAAGGATATGGCCATAGTACTAATTATACTACCTTCTATATAATGGGACATATACAAGTTACAAAAGTATAATGAAAATTAATTAGATTCTAAGGAAACACAAATCCATTAAGTACTAGTGCCAACAATCCTCCAATGGCAATTGCCATCTTGTTATTCATCATATCATTATTGGTATTCCTAAGCCAACCTTTTACAGGTATATACTCTCCTTTTTTTGATTTGATATTAGTTGATTCTTAGAGTATATACATATTTTAATTATTAGTTTAAATTTTCGGTTGATTTCGTTCTTAATATGATATCAAAAGCCAACATGATAAGAGGTCACGAGTTCAAATTTAAACCAACCCTCATTTAAAATGTAATATTCGATCAGTGACCTGCTAGGTATGAGGAGGTCTGGGGTTGTATAACTCTCATATGAGGGGACATGTTAAAATGTATAACATATACTCCATATTTTAGAGTTTCAACCATCAGTTTAAATTATTCACGTTCATGATTGAAACTAAAAAACTAAAAAAATCAATATTGTAATGATAATGTAACATATATTGCAAAATGCAAATAAATATAGTTTTTTATTAATTAGCTGATATATATTATTAATATTTAATGATGTTTTTATAATGTAGAGGCACAACTTGTTGGAGTATGCTATGGAAGAGTAGCAGACAACTTACCAATGGAAAAAGATGTGATAGACCTCTACAAATCCAACGGTATAGGATTAATGAGACTCTATGATCCTGATCTAATGGCTCTCAAAGCCCTACAAGGATCAAACATCAAACTCATGCTTGGAGTTCCTAATGATAAGATTCAATCTTTTGCATCTTCCAATCAATTAGATGCAATGCAGTGGATTCAAACATACGTGGCTCCATTTGCACCGTCGATCAAATATATAGTTGTGGGGAACGAAATCCATCCGTCCGATTCAGTATCCTCATTTGTTGAACCAGCCATGAAAAATGTTCTTAAAGCATTAAATTCATATAAATTGAGTAATCAAATTAAGGTTTCTACGTCCATTGATACAACCTTAATTATAAACTCGTACCCACCATCTAACGGTCAATTTAATGACACGTCATATATTACCCCAATAATTAATTTTTTAAAAATTAATGAATCTCCATTATTGGTTAATATTTACCCTTATTTTGCTTATATTGGTAATGAGCAAAGTATTAGTCTTAATTACGCATTATTTACTTCTAATGCAACCGTGGTTAGTGATCAAGGGTTAAATTATCAAAACTTATTTGATGCGATGGTGGATTCAGTGTATGCGAGTCTAGGAAAAGTTGGTGCACATGATATGAAGATTGTTGTGTCGGAAACTGGATGGCCATCCAAGGGTGGAGATGCTGCCACGGTGGAAAATGCAAAGACTTATTATACAAATTTGATGGTGAATGTAAACAAGGGAACTCCATTGAAACCAACGACGAAGATTGAAACTTATTTGTTTGCCATGTTTGATGAGGATAATAAAACGGGACATGATACAGAGCGTAATTTTGGACTTTTTACCCCCGATAAGCATCCAAAATACGGCAAACTCAACTTCATTTGATAACTTTTTCAGACTGGCGGCCCTGATTATAATTTTTATGAGCAAAATTTAATTTTATATTGTGTTTTGTACTTGTTTAATTAGGTTGTATTGTTTTAATTTATATGTATTTTGTGTTTGAATAATAAATTTGCTTGGTTGATAAATTAAAAGAGTACCAAGTATATAAATTTTCTTTATTTTGGAGTCAAAATTTTTTATTGGACCTGATACCTTAAGGGATGATCACCAATTCACAAACTCTTGCTATAGACGGTCTGTAGCATGGATGTGTGTAATGGTCCAGCCCTACACTTTTCAAAAAAACAACTAAAATTTTTATTGGGTTGGGCTGCTAAGAGTGCCGTCTATGCCATAGACGGTCTCTCAGGAGATAATTTATTTTAATAAAAATTACAAGCAGAAAAAAACAGTATTAAAAAAATAACATTGTATTGGTGGTTGACTTGTTGTCCCTAACATTGACTTACGTCCACTCCAAGTCAAGAATTTATTGAATTAATTGACCCACAGAAATGAAGAAAAGTCTCCCAAAGTTTACAATAGGCAATAATTCCAAGGCTTCACATCAGCTTTCCCTTCCCCCCATGGAAAATGATCGATGTCGGGATGTTCTAATAATTAATTTGGTACATTAACTAACCACACAAAGTTGATGATGTACAAGTTTAATAAGAGATTAATTCATCATAAGTGGCGGTCTTATACTTATTCTTATAGCCAAATCCCAACATATTTCTACTTTATGCGAGAAAAATAATTTGATTCGAATTCAAGAGAAAAAGTCCACTTCGAATCCGTTAGAATACTCAAGCTATGATTGTGAGTTGTATCTCAAAATAAAAGCCAGAAATCTGACTCGACTCCAACTTTGACTCCGATACAATTTGATATCTAATCAAGTCTTATTAAATATTTGTTTTTTTACAAGTTTATTTGAGACAAGTTTTTCTTGTTTAAAAATCATTTTAATATACAAATGTGTATGTTTTGACTATTGATTATGTAATTTCATTGGTGGTAGAGTCATTTTAAAGATCATAGCCAATTCAAAAGAGTTTTTTTTTTTTAATTTACACATTGTTTTAAATAGGAAAAATTATCGGGAATAATTACATCTATTGACGAACCGTTGAGAATAATTCGTACTATCGACTATTTATTAATATCACCTTTCCACTATTTTTGCTTGTAGCACCCCCTGAAAAAAAGTAATCGGCTAATGCAGGTTACAAAGTAGCCGTTGAACTTCTACTTCATTTTTATGTCTTCATCTTGTTCACCCATCTTCTTCCTTATATTCTTATTCTTCTTCTTCTTCACCTTCTTTCTTCGTTTTTGTTCTTCTTCTTTTTCACCTACCTTGTTCACCATCTTCCTTAACCCTAACACAAGTTCATTGTTTTACTTCTAAGAATATGAACTCCAAATGCTCCGCCAATCATAGTAGAGTATCAAATTTGAATAATGAGGTCAGATGTGAGTATGGGTATTTGGTGAAATTGCAGGTGGCTAAAACGGAGAAGTTTAGATTAAAGATAAAAGGGGAGAAATTTGAAGATGGAAAGAGAGAAGTTTAATTGAAGATGGTTTGAAAATGATTTTAAATGTCATGAAGATGAAATAAAAGACCGAGAATGAAGAGGGAAATGGCAAATGCTAACCTGCATTAGCCGGTTACTCAACCGTCATAAGAGATTCCACGTGCAAAAATAGTGAAAAGGTTGGATTATTCATAAATAGTCAATAATATGAATTATAACATTAAAAATAAAATATAAATTAGTGATATTTTTTTAATACCACTAAATTAAATGTCAAAAAAAGTTATTATACTGATTTACAAAATGTCATTTTTCAGTCATGTGGCATGTTCTCCTTTAATGGGTTTGTCCATAGAATTCTAGTGGATCATTAGTATTTTGGAAAGTTACAATTTTTATTTAAATTACAAATATCTCTTTCGTACGTTCTACTAATTCATTTTTGTAGACCTTTTATTGTTATGCTAATTTTAGTGCAATTTTATTTTTTCATTATCACTTTCATTATCATTATCAAACCCAATATTCCGCTTGAGATCAGAGTCTGAGTGACGAAAGTTGACAGATAATTCATACTCGTACTCCCTTCATAGGAAGGATTAGAGGAAAACAGTCGATTTTACCCCAAACAGAAGAAACCATACATATAGAGAGATACGGGTGGCAACGTTATCTCAAGATAACACCTACTTGCACAGAAAGACTAGGTGAACATAGAAAAACATAAAGCTACGATGAGAAAAAAACGGAATGGATCAGAAGCAACTAAACATTAGGTCAAGAAGGCAACTATTAAAAACTTTAATCAAAATCTCTACAAGCACCATATAGGGGTCCGCGTTATAAGGAAGAATTAAAAAAATTATGGGGGCTAATTATAATAATAAATTATAATAATAAATTAAAAAAATTAAAAAAAATTATGTTTTAATATTTAATAGTTAGGATATATAATAATAAATTCAAGTAATTAGGGGGCTTATAATTAAGGAAGAATTACGTAGAATAATCCGACCTATTCGTGATTTTCCTACAATAATTTCATCTATTGATTAACCATGAATAACAACTTTGAGGGGTATTTTTTTAGAGTAAACCTAGTGACCGGATGACTTGTTTATTTTTTTTATAAAAAAAAGATAAATTAAAAAAATGTCAAAAAAATTTTTGATTTTTTTTATTATTTAGATTTTTTTATGTAAATTTCAAAAATTTTCTCTAATTTTAAATTAATTTTCTATTTACTTTTTTGGTGAATTACCAACTATAACATGTCATCGGATTACCTAAGTTTATTCTAGAAAGATACCCTTTAAAGTTAGGATTATTCATGTTCAATCAATAGATGAAATTATTAGAAGAAAATCACGAATAAATTAAATTATTGTAGGCAAATTTTCCAATAATTAATGTTTCCATTTCAATCAATCAAATTTCAGGGAGCCCTACCATCACGTGGAATGTGTTTTTCTTTTTTAATTTTGAAATGACTTATAAGTAAATTTGTGATTTAATATACGAGAGTTATGAGAATGTTTAACATGTTTGATTGCACGAGGCCTCACATTATTGGAGGACTCAACATTAAATTACGTGATACTATATATTAAGTGTTTAAAGATATAAAATTTATAATTTTTCAAAATTGCACAGAATTAACCTATTATAAATTTGTTAATTTTTATTCTGTCCATGTAATATATATATTGTATTATATATATTATATATGAAGGTGCATTCGAAAGGTCTTCTCCGTTACCATAAAACCTAGTTAATAGTAATAAACTATCCAGTTTTCCTACATTTCATTTGGTATAATTCCTTGAGCCATTTCCTACAATAATTTTCATGGCTCTCGCCACCTCAGTATTCATCGTCGGAATCTTATTGCTAATCCTAAAACACACAGGTTTATATCTTACTTAATTTGCATTATTTCTCGGTCCTTTCATACTTTTAGTAGCAAAATCTTTCTCTTTTGCAAATTAATAATAGCAAATTTTGTTCTACTACTAAATTCATAATACAAGTACAAAGTAGGCCATAAATTTATATTTCAAGGCATTATTGAACCAACTCGGTTTTTATTTTTGTGTTATGTATTACACAATTTCAAATTAATTTAATTTTAATCAAATGACAAAGATATGATTTAGATACACATCTAGCTTATTGATGTTTTTTCGATTATAAATAAAACAAAACTATCATATTTATGACTCTCATTTCTTTGGATGAATAAGTTTCACCACTTTTTAATTTTATCTTTACTTGCCACTCTGACCCGTTTTTTCAAATTTGTCAACTTTTTCAGTTTCTCAACATGAATTATTGATAGTTATCTATTGTTTTTTAGTCAGTTTTTATATTTTGAGTATTATTTCTTGGTTGAAACAACGAAAAATGCTAAAAACAATTAAAAAAAAATCATAGTACATAAGTACTTTAGAAGTGCATGTAGATAAATAAATTTTTTAGGTTCTAATTTTTTAAAATAAACATTGAATAGATACCCTTACAAAATATGTCGTTGAAGTGCCTATGTGTTACCTACATGTGAGTTGTCCCACATCGGAGAAAGACAAGAGTATGCATCATTTAATTATAATCTCAAGAAGTAACTCCTACTATCACCAATTGGTTTTAGTAGCAAACATTCTTTGAGTTTATGAGTGCCCTACTTCTTCTTCTTTTTTGAGTTACTCACACTTATTTTCGAAATTTTATTATATATATCCTTAATTTTTATTTTTATTTTTACCATTTTAAGTACATGATCCCCCTTGATCTTTACATTTATATAATATGTAAAATCAATTATTTATCACCTAGTCTCCTGAGAGACCGTCTTTCTAAGAGACGTCTCTCAGACCCAATCCATTAAAACTTGTTGCCTACATTTACTCTACATTTTCTCTAATGGGCCAACCCAATTAGAGGAGGTCTCTCATAAAGACCGTCTCTCACAAGAATTTGTGATTATTTAATAATCAACAAATTTTCAAACTTCAAGAGCTATTGGGTCTACTCTACCTGTCAAGGAACCAACTCAACCAAAAGCTTAAGCTGATGGTTGAGGCCCCAAGATATGTAATATACTCTAACACGCCCCCTCACACGAGAGCCCTTTGGGCTTGAAGTGTGGATGCAGCACATGCCCTCCTCAAACATGGCGATAAATATTCCACTTTAAATGAGGGGTGGTTGAGATTCGAACCTATGACCTCTTGTCACCCTGGTTTCTGATACCATGTCAAGGAACCAACTCAACCAAAAGCTTAAGCTGATGGTTGAGGCCCCAAGATATATTATATACTCTAACACTATCTAAATTTGAAAACGGTCTGACCCAACATAAATCGACCGAAAATAAGTAGACCCAAAATCCACTCAACAAACATTTTTGACAAGTACAACGATCCTATCTACTTTTTTTTTTATTTGAGATAACAACCTTTCTAGCTACTTTCACATATTCTTTGGAGAGACTGTCTTTTTGAGAAATTATTTCTCATTGGGTTAACTCATTAGGAAAAATGTAAAGTAAATATAGACAATAAGTTTTAATGGATTGAGCCTGAGAAACGTCTCTCTGAAGACTGACTGACTTTCTTTAGAAAGGCCTTTTTAATTTACTAATCTTGTTCTAATTAAGAATACTTTAATAATGTAGAAGCACAAATTGGAGTATGTTATGGAATGAAAGGAGACAACTTACCATGTGCACAAGATGTAGTGAACCTCTATGAATCCAACAACATTGGCGCAATGAGACTTTATAGTCCGGATATAGACACACTTGAAGCTATCAAAGAAACAAACATCAAGATCATGTTAGGTGTCGCTAACGAAGATATAACGGCCATCGGTTGCGACCAATCGATGGCCGACAACTGGGTCGAAACCAACGTCATCCCTTACGCACCATCCATCAAATACATTGCCGTCGGAAATGAAATCCGTCCAAATGATAGCATGGCCACATTTGTCGAACCAGCCATGCGCAACATCCACACTTCTTTAAATTGGTACGACTTAGCAACACAAATTATGGTCTCAACCGCAATTGATACAAGTTTAATTCAATACTCGTACCCACCATCTAATACTACATTTCAAAATTTAACTTACATTACCCCAATAATTAAATTTCTAAGAGAAAATAATTCACCATTATTGGTTAATATTCAACCTTATATTGCTTATATAAATGACACGAAAGATATAAAACTTGATTTTGTATTATTTACTTCACCTGAACCAGTTTTTAGAGATAATACAACGGGTAAGGAGTATCAGAATTTGTTCGATGCTACATTTGACGCAGTTTATACTGCGGTGCAAAAAGTCGACACGCCTGATATCATATTTTCAAATGGTAATAATAATGGAGCAGATAAGATGGCTGTGTCCGAAACCGGACATCCATCGAAAAAAGGATTCAAGAATAAGATGATGTATGATAATGAGGGTAATGTGGACGCGGCCACAGTGGAAAATGCAAAGACTTACTACACTAATTTGATTGAACATGTGAAGATGGGAAGTCCATTGACACAAGGCCAACCTATTGAGACTTACTTGTTTGCAATGTTCGATGAAAATGAAAAACAAGGGGATGGAACTGAACAACATTATGGTCTTTTTACTCCTGATGGGACCCCCAAATATGGCCAACTCAATTTTTGTGGATAGTATATTCACTGCTAGATCAGTTACTTTCGTGAAAGATCGTTTGTCGGTAGGACAACTTTAAAATAAGGATCGGAGTATATTTTATGTGCTACTAATTTAGTCTATGTTTGAAGAGTAACTCAATGTTAGACCGTCTCGCACAAAAAATGTTTCATTGTTAATATATGTGACTAAAATAACGTTTAAGTGTGAATTAATTAATCACTTTTCTATATATGTTTATTTTACTTGTTTATATTTTTTCTATAATTTTTATATTTTTTTAATGAATGAATATAAGACCTTGAAAATTTAATATAAGTTATGTGGTTTTTTAAATTAGCATGTCAAAATATCAAGAATACTATGTTATTTATGGCTAGCTTACAATTTATGCTATATTGTAACTCTCTTTATATATAGTTCTCCCAATTGTGTAATAGTACTCTTACTTAAATGGGTAATTTTTAGAAAACTCTAATGAATAGATCTAAAAATTTAATACTCAGCTAATAATTAAATAAGATATAGAAGTATTAAGTTGCATGAGAAAATATTTAAATTGATGAATCTCAAATATATGCACACCTACAAATTGAAAAAGTCTAAGGTAGACTTGGTCTACATTAATTTTTGGATGGACTAAGTTTTCACTTCTAGTCTCTACTCTACTTCTAATCTCTCACTCCCTTACTCTACTTTTAATTTTTGTTTTAATCTGTACTTCCTTTTGGTGAAGTGAAGTGAAGTGAAGTGGTGAGTAGTAAAATGGGGTTGTTTTTGTTTTAATCTGTACTTCCTTTTGGTGTTGTATAGGGTTGTAAACTTGTAATATCGTGGTGTATTGTCTTGTGTTTCTTTGGTTGGTATGTAGTAAATGTATAGGGAGTGTAAGGTGATAGGTGATATCTCCTGTGGAGGATATGGTGTTCTTATATTTAGTAGATTATTGATGTACGCATAGTTCACTCTTATACTGTTTCTGAGTAGCCTGGTTCTTGGTCTTATGTTCCAATGGCTTTTTCCCCTCGCGGGGTTTTTTATGCCGGCGGTGCTGGGGTTTCCAAGTCTTAGTGTTTTGCCATCCCAGAGATTTATATATTTCCAACTTTTCGAAAAAAAAAACTACAAACTTAGACAAAGGACAACACAAATATTTATATATACACCATATATCTTAAAAACTTAAAAAAGTAATCATATAATATTTTCTCCAATTGTTTAAAGTTGTTTCGTTTTTTTATTTGGACAATTGACCCCATTTTCATTTTCAGACATACATTTTATACGGTGGTTCTTTCATTTTCTTAATTATTGATACTTAATATTACACATGAGACTATTATTTTTAGTTGTTTTTCTCATTTTCTTAATATTTGTGTCCAAACCAGAGTGGACAACTAAATCGAATTAGTGGGATTACATTTAGATTTTTTGCGTAAAATGCATTAAAATATAATTCATATAAGAAGAGTATTCCATTTGACATCAATGCTTAAATTTCAACTCAATCTTGAAACATGAAGTAATAATTAAGCAAATGTAACATAATAGTGTATTACATATTGAAAAGCAAAATACTCCTATCACATAATGACATTATATATAGGCTATAGCCTTATTCTTTGAAAGAAAATCCTCAAATAACAATTTGAATAACTACCTTTTGATGAAGTAATTTGTTGGTAATTGGTTTACCACTATAGCAACATATTTTGTAAATATAGCAATATTATATTGATATTATATAGTCAATGATTACATAATATCAATCTAATATTGCAATAATTTACAAAATATATTGCTAATAATTACCACATCATCAAAGAATCATCATTCTTTTAACTATAATTAATATTAAGTTGATTGTTGAGACTATTTTTTAAATAGATTTGATTTATATAGAATCATCATTATTATCACCATCGTACTCAATATCCCGCTTGAAAGCAGGGTTTGAATGAGAAAAAGGTGACGGACAATTCAGATACCAGAATCTTAAATAGGATAAGCAGGTCGGATTGCAAGGCCCACACACATTCAAACCTCTTTGAAGCCTTACAAATCCATTCTCACCCCAAGTAGTTCCCCATTGATTCTTAGCAAGCCAATAATCAACCCCATTTTGATCCGTTCCATAACCAATAAGAGTGATGTCATGATGCAAATCATCCAACGTATTTCCACAACCTTGCCCATCATAAACACCACCCTTATAGGATCGCAAGCCAGAACTATCCACAGAAACAACAACAGGCTGTTGGGAAACAGCTTGTAGTAATGCATTCTCATCGTTGGAAGGGACCCAACTGGAAGTCGTTAATTCTAACTTTTTGGGATCCATACCTAAGGCTGGTCTCCATACATTTTCCTTTAACACCTTTATATGGGTATGCAGATTCCGTTAAAATTCCGTTGTTATCGAGGATGAATTTGAAGGCGTTTATCATACGACCACCGTCACAACCTGATTCATTTGTGTCGCAATCGAGTAAGTCTTGTTCTGAGAGAGAGATTAAGTTCCCCGTTTTAATTTGATTTAGTCCCTCCACTGCAGCTACTGTTGCAAATGCCCAACAACAACCTGTATATTTCCACCATGTACAACAATCATTTGTGTCGCAATCGAGTAATAGACGTCGAAGAATCTACAATTATACCTTATTATTATATGATGATTCTTTTATTGTGAATTTTATTTATAAGTCAAAATTAGATTGTATGAGTTAGTTTCAATGCATACTACTTTAACTTTATCAATCTTTTTTTGTAAACTCTCAATTTATATTACATTATATTGCAATAGGAAAACTGGAGTGAGCGGTTAAAAAAAATTATTTAATTGCCCTTACATCAATTTAAGAGTTAAATACTCTTATAAAGCTAAAAACAACATTATAAAATTAGTTGTTGGAATTTTGTGACTCGAATCGAGTCTAAGATCGGGTTTTAAGATGAATCAAGAAGATGGGTCAAAAAGAATGATGCGCGGGGTGCGGAGGCTTAACTGACCAAATGCGTGGATCGAGTAATACTCCGCGGGGCGCGGATTGCATTCTGTTTAGGGAGCTTGCGGGTCACGAACATGTGCGCGGGTCGCTGAGTGTTTGCGGCAGTTTTATTTTACGGGTTTTGCCGTTTACTTCTTGTTGGCGGTTACTTGATAAAATTAGTGGAGCAGTTTCATTTGAGCCTCACGATTTGGTTGTGGGTGTGCGTGGGTTTACTACCCAATTTACTATTCTTATGAGATATGACTTTGAGTATATATATTCTCATTGTATTAGTATTTTGACGAGAGAGAGGCAATCAAACACAAAGTGAGGATTTAATTAGGAGAGAAAAATCTGAGAGCCATTGTTGTGGTGTCTCGTGTTCATCTTCTAATCTCCCAGTTTATAGTGAAAGTTTATTCTCGATGCCGGTGGACGTAGCTATCACATTGATAGTGAACCACGTTAAATTTCTCGGTGCGATTTTCTTTATTGTTTGTTTGAATCTTTATTGTTCCATTATTGTTATTCGACCTTGGCTTCCGCTGTCGCACAACAATTGGCATCAAGAGCTCAGGTTTAATCCTAGGAAGAGTTTTTTTTTGGGGAAACAATGGTAGGAGATTCTACAATAAGGATTGAGAAATTTAATGGGAAGAATAGCTTTGGGCTATGGCAGATTAAGATGAAGGCGTTATTAAAGCAGTTGCAGATTTGGCGTCCGTTGATCCCGAAAAGTGCGACGTCAACATCGGGATCTGGAGACGGATGGACTGATGAACAATTAGTAGTGATGGAAGAGAAGGCTCATTCTACCATCTTACTAAGTCTTGATGATCATATCATCACGGAGGTTGCTGATCAGGAGACGGCTGCAGAATTATGGTTAAAATTGGAGTCGTTATACATGACGAAATCTTTAACCAACAAATTGCTACTGAAACAGCGGTTGTTTAGCCTCAGGATGCAGTCAGGTATGCCATTAAGAGATCATCTAGAAAATCTTAATTCTATTTTACTAGATTTGCGTAATTTAGATGTTAAGATAGATGATGAGGATGCAGCTTTAATATTGCTTGTTTCTCTACCGAATAGTTATGAGAACTTTGTGGAGTCTTTTGTGGTTGGCAAAGACTCGTTGACCCTAGAGGAAGTGAAGGCAGCACTTTATACTAGGGAGTTGCGTCAAAAGGCGACAGGTGGTAACGAGAATTATGGCAGTGGGTTAGTTGTTAGGTCAGGTAAAAGTTCTAGAAAGAAAAATGGGTCTAACAACAGTAACGGTGCTAGTACAGATGGGTCTAGCAACACTAGGACCATAATATGTTATCACTGTAGGGAACCAGGACATTTTAGGTCTAAATGTCCGAAATTAAAGAATACATCTCAGGCCACAGTAGTCGAAAGTAAACAGAATAAGAGCTATGATTCGGAGGAAGACTTAGCATTGATTAGTTGTGTGGAGTCTAATGATTTGTTTGATAGCTGGGTTCTTGATTCTGGTAGTTCGTTCCATATGAGTCCTCGTCGGGATTGGTTTGATACTTATGAGTCTTGTTTTGGGGGTTCGGTTACGATTGCTAACGGTACTCCATGTGAAGTAGTAGGTATTGGTTCCATTAGACTTCGGACTAGAGATGGGAGAAGGGTTACTTTGACTAAGGTGAGGCATGTTCCTACATTGGGGAAGAACTTGATATCGCTTGGAACCTTAGATGATTTGGGGTTCAAGGGTGAGTTTAGCAATGGGAAGTGAGTGTCTTTAAGGGTTCGAATTTGATACTTAAGGGTGTCAAGGTGAAGTCCCTGTATGTCTTTCAGGGTGTTACGCTGCTTAGTTCTGCTGTTAGTGCTTCTACTAGTCACCGGGAGATGACGGTTTATGATAGGCATGGTCATATGGGTGAGAGTAGAGGGCTGGAATTGTCCATTGGGAATCGTCTTACATGTGTCAAGGATGCCTACCTTGAGGAAGACAAGCATTGGGTGTTTGGGTTTAAACACGGGTGTGAGCTTAGCATTGAAGCTCATGATCACTTGTATGGTAAGATGGTTAGTTGGCTACATTTGGATAGTTCATTTTGTGGATTTGTTATGTTCTGTGTTTTAGGTATTTTGTGGCATCATACCTATGGGATAACACCATTGCAGAACGGTGTTACAGAAATAGCGAATCGGACCTTGTTAGGGAGAGTCTTATGCATGCTCTCTAGTACTTGGTTGTTGAGTAGATACTGGATTAGTTTGTTCGATCGGGGTTTACACACGGGATTAGAGGTGACCTGTATGTGTGTGGTTTGGCTCAGTAGGGTATCGTGCTATCTCATGTTTGGAGCCTTGTTAAGGCTTTGGTGTGCTGTTGTGTATTTTGCAGCAGCTGGTTATGGTGATAGCGATACCGAGTTTGAGGTGGAGTGTGAGGGTAACCCCTCATCCATTTCTGTTCGACCTTGTATTGATGGTATTGATGCTACCCCATATATCTCTCAGATTGTTGTTTTGGTTGCTATAAGTGTGGTAGGTTATGCATTGAACCTTGTGAGATTGGCAAGGTTGGTAGCCGCTTTTGTGGAGTCACTTGGACCTCCAACTTATGAGCATGTTGTAGAGTATAGTGAGCGGGTGCAGTGGTTTGCTATGACTTTACGGGTGTGGGAACTGTTGTATAGGCTGGTAGTGTTACTTAGCTCAATTATATCACTTCATTTTGAGGCTAAGTCGGTCTACATGTCTAGAGTTACGGTTCGGTGTTTGAAGTATGCTTTGATGTGTACTTGGTTCGCGCATGCTAGAAGTGTCATTTGCAGGTTTGTGACTCAACCTGGGTGGGGGCACTGGCAGGTAGAGATTTGTTCTCTCTACGGTTTGCTTGGATTAGCTTTTGTGTTTCTTGTGTACGGGAATGGTGTTAGGTGCTTAGTTATTACATCGGTTGAAGCTTGGGTTATGTTCGCTGAGTTTGATAGTGTTATGATCTCGGTGATGGTTCTTTGTGATCATCCTTGGTTAGCTTTTGTGTACTGTGATTGTGTGTTTAGTGATCAAGTACTTGATGTTCGGGAGAAGCACGGTATCGTCAGATTTCATTCGGAATGCACGTACATGAAGATAGAGGTAAAGAAGGTAGGATGTTCTGACAGTCCTAGTAGATTCTTTACCATGCTAGATTCATTAGCATAGGCCCTTAGGGGCGGTGTGAGGGAGCTCACAGGTGGAGGTGTGCACAACCTCAAGGTGGTGCTTTCCTCATGGACTCGTGATGCAGGTGGAGCATTATGAGTGACTTGTGATGCTAGTTGAGCATTGTGAGTATACTTGGAAACGAGTATGTGATGGGTCTTAGTTGGTGACTTATCGGGATGTGTCTTGGTTGGAGACTTGTCGGGATGTGTGGCTTATGTTTGAGCCTTGCATCGGTTTTGGCTTGAGAATGGTTTCGTTCACTATGGTTTGATGAGGTAGTTGTTGACTACGGGTTCTCGTCAAGGTGGAGATTGTTGGAATTTTGTGACTCGAATCGAGTCTAAGATCGGGTTTTAAGATGAATCAAGAAGATGGGTCAAAAAGAATGATGCGCGGGGTGGGTGCGGAGGCTTAACTGACCAAATGCGTGGATCGAGTAATACTCCGTCGGGGCGCGGATTGCATTCTGTTTAGGGAGCTTGCGGGTCACGAACATGTGCGCGGGTCGCTGAGTGTTTGCGGCAGTTTTATTTTTACGGGTTTTGCCGTTTACTTCTTGTTGGCGGTTACTTGATAAAATTAGTGGAGCAGTTTCATTTGAGCCTCACGATTTGGTTGTGGGTGTGCGTGGGTTTACTACCCAATTTACTATTCTTATGAGATATGACTTTGAGTATATATATTCTCATTGTATTAGTATTTTGACGAGAGAGAGGCAATCAAACACAAAGTGAGGATTTAATTAGGAAAGAAAAATCTGAGAGCCATTGTTGTGGTGTCTCGTGTTCATCTTCTAATCTCCCAGTTTATAGTGAAAGTTTATTCTCGGTGCCGGTGGACGTAGCTATCACATTGATAGTGAACCACGTTAAATTTCTCGGTGTGATTTTCTTTATTGTTTGTTTGAATCTTTATTGTTCCATTATTGTTATTCGACCTTGGCTTCCGCTGTCGCACAACATTAGTATGAATATGAATTTTTTTAGAGCCTATGTCAATATCAAGTATTTTATTAAAATTAAAACCACTTTAAATAAAACTCTTTATTGACAATTTAGATTGCATTAAGGAATAAGAAGAGATGAATTCCAAAACAACTATCCAACACTATAATTAGAGTAACCCTTGACAAAGTACTTTTAAAATACATATGTGCAGGCCCGGCCCTGAGGGTAGGCCAAAGGGGCCACCGCCAAGGGCCCAAGGTAAAAATCCATAAATTTACTTTAAAAGAGGGCCCATTGTTAAGGATAAAAATATAATAAAAGGGCCCTAATTCTAATCTAATAACGGAAATGAAAAATCGCTCCATTTACACTAATTGAATTTTTGGCATTTACTAAACCTGTCTTCATCATTTCCCAAATACCACCATCAATTCCCTGTCTCCTTGTTCGACTTTCCAAAAATAACTATCAATTCCCAAAAATCAGCTCCTCTTTCAATCTTTCATAGAGTTTAGCTCCTTCTTCTGGTGTGTATGGCCGTATTTTGCGTCGATTTGTCTTCCCCAACCCAGGAAGTATTTTCAATTTAAGTTGAATATGAATTCCCTTTCCCTTCCTCGTTTTGAATTTCGTCTTGAATTTCGATTTAACTTAATCATCTTAACTCTTAAATTTCATGTTCATTATTGATTTCTTGATTAATTGATTTGGATGCTTGATTTTTGATTCTGATCTTCAATTTTTTTTTGCATGTTTGTCTTAATGACTGGATTTCACGAAATTGAAAGCCATTCTAGTATCTTATTATTTGAATGACATAATTTCTTAATTTATTGTATAATGAATGTTCCCAGATGTAGTTCATCAACATAGTTTGTATTTTTATTTTTAATATTGATTAATAGTTCATCATTTTTGATATCAATATGCTACTCCTCAGTCCTCACCGACATAATTTCTTGTTCTTGATTAAAGTACTTTTATTTTAAGTTAGTTTTTGAATGTAATTAGTTTTTTAACAATATACACATTTAATTTCGGAAACAAACAATAATTTGAAATTTTTGGAGGGTAGAAATACGAGGCTGAATTTGTGTGTAATTTTCATTTTTTGAAGAAAAATTTGGAAAAAAGATTTTTTAGAAAACATTAATATTGATAATATCATAAATGATGTTGCTTTGCAAAAAGCTCTTACAACTCATTTTACATTTTGAAAATTTTACAAGAAGGGGTCCATTTTTTTCATTTGGCCTAGGGCCCATAAAACCTCATATGTGTAGTGATACTTGACACAAATATTTGTGAATTATATATGTATGATGATGATGATATAAAAAAACTAAAACGAATTAATACATCCCCAAGTAAATATTGGTAGATGTTGACATGCTGTACACCTTTCATTTCCTTTTGTTTGTTCAATTAAAATTTTTCTACTTTAGAAACAAAAAATTTAAATTTGATTTTTAAAGTATACTTTCTCCGTTCTAAATTAGCTGCAACATTGGTTAAAATGATACTATTCATTCACTAATATTTAATTTGTAATTAGATTTTAATCTATTAAGTTAAAATATGGTTAAGTAAGATCTTGTTTGATTCATCTCATTATTACAACAATCATTAATATCAAATTTTAATAGTAATTTTGTATTATTATTGAATTAGTGCATTGGATCGTATGAAAAAGCAACCGCTGCAAGTAAATTGGAACGAAGGAAGTATATTGAAGACAAAATATATTTATGTGGAATCTTATTAAATTCATCTTAATGCAAAAAATTTTTATACGGAGTAATTTTTCTGAAGCGTACAAACTTGTAATTTGCTATTAAAATGCGTGTGAAAGGTAAAGTGGACAAAAAAACATCGTGGACAAAAAAAACATAGGGATGGAAGTAGTACTTACCACAACTTTCCTGATTTTTAATGGGAGTAACAGCTCCTTTCTGATACCAATCCAATGATTGAGGAATAGCAGTAACATTCTCATGCATAAAGTTGGTGCTAATCTTAGAGAATTCTATAGAAGACAATGATATTGAACCAGTATGAGTGGCTTTAAACTCTTCCTTGGTTAAATCAGCAAATCCATTTACTTCAAATGTGTATAATCTATGGTTCGACAAAGCCTTACGATTGAATTCTTCTATACGTTCAACATTTTCTTTAAAAATGTTAAAACGCTTTTCTTTTTCAACCAAATCTTTGTATGTACGTCCATATCTAACCATCCATTGTTCATGTTTATCCTTCATAGACAATAATTCATTATTATTATTATTATTGTCTATAGGACGAGACATGGATTGGCATGCAAAACATCCCAAAACAAGGACTATCAAAAGTAATATGAACTTATTATTCAAGGATTGGATTTTTATTGACATGATGAAACTATCAAAAGTAATTATAGGTAGTTATTGAGCTCAATTTTATACATGAAATACGCCGAGTTTTATAGAGAAAATTTTCATATAGATTTTACTAGGAAAATGCATGCAAGACTTGGACCACAAATTTTTAAGTATTTTCTTGTATTAACATGATTAATAAAGACAATGTCAAAATAATTGATTGTTAATAGTGACTTGCATATATGTTATCCAACATGACAATATTTGAAAAGTCTTGTTCTAGAAAAGGAGTATCAACAAGTGTAATAAAAGAAAATTAATTGTTAAGGTGTGAATTTATCACTAAATTATGCATCCTTGCTATATGTTTATTGTAGTCTATATATGTTTATTTTTACTTATTTATATTGTGATAAGAATACAATTTGTATTTCGTTCCTCCACCAGTTGTCTTGTTTGTTATAACAAACTTGGGTAGCCACTTGTATATAAAGACCTTGCACTCAAGGTTGTTAGGATCGGGATTCTACGTAGGATCGTTGAGGGAGTAGGATCGAAATCGGTAGGATCGGATCGTAGGATCGTGTGATCCTACAAATATACATTAATATGCTTTAGATAACTTATTTTCAATTATATTTGTTCATGTTTTAGTTTTAAGGTTTGAATTTGTACTTATTTGACTTCAATTATTAAGTTTTGTAAAAAAATACCTTTAATAATCATTTTTAAGATGCGAATCAAGAAAAACTTGAATTTTAGCATATTAATGTAATTGTTTAGATATATACATATACATACATAAGCAAAACCGGTATTATATGAAATATTTTTACGATTGAAGCTACCCTTATAGGATCGAATCGTAAGATCGTAGGATCGTAGAATCGCGTTATGATCCTACGACTTAAATACTGGAGCTATGTAGGATCGTACGATTCTACCATGTTAAGATCCTACCTGCGATCCGGATCGATTGCCTAATTTTGGATCGTAGAATCGTAGGATCCTTGATCAGGATCAAGATTCTGATAACCATGCTTGCACTACTCTCTTTTACATGATGTATAATAAAATGTCTTGCATGTGTTTCTTTTGTCTTTTCATGGAGTATTCTGGGTATGCATACACTCAAGAAATCTGACATGGCATCAGAGCAAGGACTCTGATTACTGTAGGTATGCGTTTTTTTTACCGTCTTCTTCTTCGCTTGTTCTTTTTTTATCTTTCTTGATTTCTTCCATTTCCGCCATAGCAGGCCCATTTTTCTCTCGCATCTCCTTATTGTTTATTCTTTTTCTGACCTAATTCTTGAATAATTACACACAAATGTTTGTTGTTTTCTCTCCTGATCAATCATGACTACAATATCTGGTCAAACCTCGTCTTCTGATCCATCGCCTTAACAAATTTTATACTGATCTCACTCAAAACCCTACGTCTGTCTACTATCTTCATCCTTTAGAACATGCTAGTACTAAACTTGTCAATACACCTATTGATGATGGGAGTGGATTTGGAGATTGAAAGCGGTCTGCCATGATTGGATTAATAGCTAAGAACAAATTATGTTTTGTGGATGGTACCCTCCCTCAAACGACCGGGAATACATCTGAGATGAAGGCCTGGGAGCCTTGTAATAATATGGTACTCGAATGGCTTATTGCTTTGTTAGATTGTGTGGTTGTGAAAAGTGTTATGTACAACAAATATGCTTCAGAGATTTGGATAGATTTGGAGGAACGATTTGGTATGTCTATTTCTACACAAATTTACTCTTTACATGCGAAGAATTATCCAATCTCTCACAAGAAGCAAATATGAGTATTCCTTATGAAGGTTGATGATCTGTATAATTCGATTAAAACTAATATACTCATGTTGCCTGAACTCCCTCATGTTTCGACTGCCTATCGCATGTTGTATCAAGAACAAAAACATAAGGAGATTCCTCGTCTTAATACTACTTCAGCCTCTGACTCTTTGCCATTGCGGTCCATAAAAGGCCTTTTCATGATAGATCTTCTACTGATAACCGATTTTATCATCCTAAGCCTCCTTCTCAAGAGTCCTCAACTTATGCTCGTAATCGGTCTAGTGTTGGTTTCAAACGATCTTCTACTCTTTTTTGTGACCATTGTAAGTCTTCCTGTCATACTGTTGCACGTTGTTTCAAACTTCATGAATATCCTCTTGGTTTTAAATTAAAGAAGTTTACTGGTGTTGGTTGTGCTCACGATGGTGATTCTAATTCTGATTTTTCTACACTTGGACTTACTACCACACAACTTGACAACCTTACGCTGTTCTTGAGCAAACATAAGGATTCTACCCCTGAATCTGGTTCCATGGAACTTGATGTTGTTCCTCATCAAGCCAATCCTGCAGGTAAATTTTGCTTCCTTTCTAAATCACATGCTTCTCGCTGGATTCTTAATAGTGGTGCGACGGATTATATGTGTAATTCATTGAAGTCGTTTGTTTCTGTTACCAAGATTCATGGTGCTAAACATAGTATTACTATACCTTATGGTCGAAAGGTTATGGTTGATCTTTGTGGTGAATGGTGATATTCTCTTGATGAATGGTATTTTACTCAAGCAGATTTTTATATGTTCCTGACTTCTAGTTTAATTTGATTTTCGTCCCGAAATTATGTGTTGATGAAACGGCTTCTTTGTGCTTCACTAACTCTACTTGTGTGCTTCACACCTTCCTTTGATTCATCAAGTATTGTTGATGCATCATCAATTTTGAATAAGACAAACTATGAGTTAGCCAAATTATGGCACCTTCGACTTGGGCACCTACCTTTTAATCAACTTCGGACCATTATTCCTCAAATTGATGTAAATAAAATTAATGAACCTTTTTTTGTACTGTGTGTCATGCTGCGAAAGAAACTCGACAATCCTTTCCTCATAGTGTTATCAAGATTACTCGAAGCTTTCAATTGCTTCACATTGACATTTGGGGTCCATTTAGACATGACAGTCATGATGGGTGCAAGTATTTTTTTACTATCGTTGATGACTATACTCGCGCTACGTGGTTGTATTTGACGAAATCCAAGACTCAATATATTTCTTTTTTGGAGCACTTTTATGCAAATTTTTGTACTCAATTTCATACGACAATTGCATCTATTTATATTGTCAATGCTCGTGAGATTTGTGATGGTGCTTCTAACCAATTTTATCTCACACGTGGTATCGTTCATCAAACATTATGTAGTGACACCCCGCAACAAAATGGGGTCTTCGAACACAAACACCGCCACATGGCTCTCCTCTGTTAGCCGATCCCACCATTTATCGCAGTCTAGTTGGCAAGTTAAATTTTTTGACGCATATTCGTCCCAATCTTTCTTATGCAGTGCAATCCTTGAGTCAGCATATGCAACGACCCACTGTTGCCCATTTTGAAGCTCTTAAACATACTCTTGGTTATTTTTTTGCTACTTTGGGACAAGGTATTCTCCTTTCGACAACTGATTAATTGACTCTTGAGGCATACTATGATTCTGATTAGGGAGCATGCCCCGGTACTCGACGCTTTATTACTGGTTTTGTTCTTCTTCTTGGTCGTTCTCCCATCAGCTGGAAATCTAAAAATCAAGCTATTGTTTCTAAGTCGTCTTCTGAGGCCAAATATCGATCCATGGCTAGTGCTTCTTCCAAAGTCGTTTGGGTTGTTCGTCTCCTCGAGGAACTTGGTCTTTCATCTCTCTGTCCGGTTACTCTTCATTGTGACAACATGTCTGCTCTTCACATCGCCCAAAATCCGGTCTTTCGTAAACGCACTAAGCACTTGGAGATATTGATTGTCATTTTAGTCGTGACAAAGTCATGGAATAACTCCTACGGTTGTCATTTGATTGTAAAACTCATCGTTATATATTAGTTGTTTTAATGAGAATCTTATTTGTCAATTCATATATATATATATATATATATATATATATATATATATATATATATATATATATATATAATCCCATGATTTAAATCAAATTAGGAGTACTAACTTTGAAATTTTATTGATATTCAAATCATTACTTCTAATCAAAAAATTTATTTCAGTTTTTATTTTCAGAAAAAATCTAGGGGTGTTTGGAAATAGGGTAAAAATACTTTTCTAATTTTTTCTACTTGACTTATTAGTTGACTTGTCATATACAAGGAAATTTCCAGACTTTTCATTATCATAGCATTTAATGCTTAAATATTGTATGTGGAAAATTCAAAATAAATAGGAAAAACAAATTTTCAATCAATATTCTTTTATTTAATTATAATGGAAAAGTCTTAAAAAAAACTGAAGATGCATGTGGAAAATTAAAGAGTTAATTAACTTATTTTCATTCAATTATAGGAAACTCTTAAAGAAATCGAAATATCGATATTTACACTTAAATTTTTTATTTTAAAGATCTTATAAAAATCAATGTAAGTATTAAATAAAATATTTTTCTAACCATACAGCTCCCAAATATTTAAGTGTAAATATTTAATTAATTATAAAAAAATTGAAGAACACAAAAGCCATTGAAATTTCTCTACTTGACTTGTTAGTTGCAACTTGCAAGTCAACTTGTGTATAAATGTGTAAAATACAAAGAAATTTTTAGACATTTCATTATCAGAGTATTTAATGCTTAATATTTTTTATTATTTGATAATTGTATGGAAAAGTCTTACGAAAAAACTGAAGATGCTTGTGGAAAACTGATCAAGAGTACACTTATTTTCATTCAGTTATAGAAAAAGATATTTTTAATGAAATAAAATATCATGATATTTACACTGATTTAATAAAAATTCTTTATTGATCTATATTTACGCTAAAATTCTTTATTTTTAATCTCTTGTAAAAATCAATGCCAATAGCAAAAAATATAAAAATAATTTAATAAAAATGTTTTTTCTTACCATATAGCTTCCAAATTGTCGGTAGAATTATTATTATTATTATTATTATTATTATTATTATTATTATTATTATTATTATTAACATGGTGCTAAGTATTTCAACCTGAAACGAAGAGTGGATCGATGAGATTTGTACCCATAACCATTATGTCATGTTGGCTTTTGATACCATGCTAAGTGATCAACTCAACCAAAAGTTTAAGCATATGGTTTTAACCCCAGAAAATGCTATATACTTTGTCACAACTCGTACAGAAGTGCCCTTTGGGCTAGAATTGTGGATGCAACATAGACATTTCTCATACCTAACGCAAAAGGTTCCATGTTAAATGAGAGGTGTATGAGATTCAAGCCCGTGAACGTTACTTTTAACGTTGGCTTCTAATACCATAATAAGGAACCAGTTCAATTAAAATCTTAAGCATATGGTTGAGGACTCATGATATGTTATATACTCTCGTTTACAGTATATAACAACATATTTGAGGCTACAACTATATGCTTAATTAAGCACTTGGAGGAAATTGTAACACCCCACCTAAGTGTTACACAAATGGTTACTTGACATAGTTTTAGAAGTCAGCGTGACAAGATCCACCCCACATCATTTCACATGGAAAATTTAGCACCTTGTAAGAGTAGGCATGTGTTTGTTGCGTTCCATTCACATTTTTAGACCAACAAGCTCATGTTTAAGAGGCAATGATAGAGTATATATCATATCATGAGTCTAGAATCATCACTTTAGGCTTTTGGTTAAGTTGATAACTTGACAAACCGATACTAAAAAATTATAAAAAGTAAATATTAAAAAATTATATAACTTTACGATTTAAACAAGATCTCAATTATATATATATATATATATATATATATATATATATATATATATATATTATATATATATATATATATATATATATAATCATCATCATCCTACACAGTATATCCCACTCATAGAAAACTATGGACAGGGTCTAGGGAGGGAACGACGGCGGAACTCATACCCGTAAAGGAGAGCACGACCAAAAAGGAGTCCCCCGGCAATTATACATATATATATATATATATATATATATTAATATATATATATATATATATATATATATATATTATATTTAAAAAAAGGATATACACTAATGTTTATTGTTGAACCTTATCACTGAAATATGTGGAAATGTGGATATGCAACACTGAATCTTTGATATTATGCAAAATAGCCTACCAATACATTGGACTTGGTCTTATTGAATTTTTGTTTCTTTTGTACTACATATTGTGATTTATGTTTTGTTAAGTGAACAACTTGTTTAAAATCTTTAGAATACACAATTTATAACGTTATGGGTTAGAATTGAATATGTAATTGAGTTGGTTTTTTGACATGAAATCTAAATTTATAACACTCACATGAGTGACGTTGAGCGGTAAGACATGAGTCGTTATCATATGTAAAATGTAACGTTAACTCTCCAATTTTAGATCAAAATTAAGTATCACGTATGATGCTAAAAATCCTCTTGCACCGTCTTTAAAGATAGGTAGGGCCGACTACATGGAGGAGCAAGATGAGCTACTACTCACAGCCCTGATTTATAGGACGTATGTTTTTGCTATATGATTATAATTTAAAAGGGGGCTTTTGCATGTAGCAAAACTATATTGATAGAGAAAATATTAAAATTTAATGTGAATTCATATTCAATTTATTATTTAAAAGATAACGTAACACCCGAATTTCTTCCCAGCCTTTGCGATTTTGGTTTCGTATTAAGGGTTCGAAAATTCAGGGGTGTTACAGGAATTCGAGTGTTACAGATAGTTAGATAAATTAGTTAATAAATTTGTACATCAACTTGTAATGAATGATTAAGATATACTAGTATATTTTTCTTAAGGCCTTTGAAATGTATTGAATAATAAATTTTGTATTATCAGCTTGTATTGAATAATAAATTTGTATTACAAATACCAAAATGACAGAATGTAATAGAACATAATTTGGATTTTAGGGGTCCATAATTTATACCTTTAAAATGTCAAAAATGACCCTATAAGCAATAAACTATATTAGTATAATACGTCAAGGAACGAATGACTCAATCAAAAGCTTAAATTACGATAAGACCAGTCATATATTATCGGCTCAACGAACTCAAACCCATGGTAGGGCAAACGAAAGAAAGATCTAGTCCAAGGTAAAAATGTATGTAGCTAGAAATTCCTAGAGAGTGTGACATTAGTCTTAACATTTACCAGTAGAATTAATGTCATTTGCTACTATATAAATGTGCTTATTTGCTGCTCAATTTCGAATTGCGTCAAATGGAGGGGCGGAAAATAACCAAAAGCTTTTTGCTGTTAGTTAAAGAACCACAGCAAATAAAAATTATTATGTGCGAAAAGAATCAAAGTAAATAGATTAGTAAATAGCAGTGTAAAGTTTTTCAACTTAAAGAGAAAAAGAACTTAACGTGGGTGACTTGTGTTATAGCTTTTTACTATTGTTCAATAAAATATAACAATAAGATTTTTTATTTGCTATTAATGTTTAAATATAGTAGCAAAAAATATTTTTTTTTGCTTATGAAATAATCAAAACAGTAGCAATAATTACATTATTTGCTATGTTTGAGATTTAAGTAGCAAATAAATAGCAGTAAATTAGATTTATTCTACTAGTGATTAAATAGAGTTTGTAATTATTAAGTTAAATAACCATGAATCTATAAACAACAAAATGAAAAAAAAATGTTAATTTTTTTACCAACTTAATCATCGACTAATTACTATAGGTAAGAATATAGTTAGATATTCATATACTGTGACGCTGAATATAAAATAAATTGTTTGGTTAAAGCTAATGATTAAAGTTAATTATATCAAAACCAACTCAACTAAAAGCTTATGTAATTTTTTTATTCCACTTTGAATGAGGGATGGTTGAGATTCAAACATGTGACCTCTTGTCAGGTTGGCTTCTTATAGTATGTTAAGAAATCAACTCAATCAAAAGATTAAGTAACCAACTCTAAAATTACTATGACATCGGTCATAAAAACTAAAGTCCTACAATAACGATCAATGGAGTCGTCATCATCATATTCGATGCATCATAGGAACTATAATTAATTTAGAGAGGGAAAGAAGACGGCAACTTAAACCCACAAAGAAGAGTTGAACCAAATTAAGAGTCCCTTAAATCTCAAAAGATGCCAAGATAAATCTTCAGAAACATGCACACATCAATCAACCGAGAAAGTGATCAAATTTTTCAATTTTCAAATCTTGTAAACATTTACATGCATTAGAATAATTATGCTAGCTAGATATTTTAATAATCTTTTGTAAATTACAGTTATAGCTACCAAGTTTTGAAAGTGACCACAATTAAGGCCAAATGACCGGTTGTCACCGTTGACCAGCATATTTACCTTTGACTTTCCATTTTAATGATTTTTCCTTCTTTTGAGTTTTTTTTTTCCCTTTTTTAATTTAATTTCTTCATCCCAATAATCTTTCTCTTTCTTCCTCCTTCTCCACTAGAAAAGGGGAAAGAAATCTAGGGTTTGGACTTTAGAGAGAAATTGGGTCTTTGAAGATTAATGGTGACTTTGATGATTAATGGTGACTTTGAAGATTAATGGAGAATGAAGAAGATGAAGATGATGGAGAAGAAGGAGGAAGAGAGAGAAAGATTATTGGGGATGAAGAAATTAAATTTAAAAAAGGAAAAAGAAAAAAATCAGAAAAATGAAAAGTCAAAGGTAAATATGTTGGTCAACGATGACAACCGGTCATTTGGCTTTAATTGTGGTCACTTCCAAACTTGGTAGCTGTAATTTATAAAAAAAATTAAAAAAAATTAAAAAAAAACTTTACGATTATAATTCACAAAACGACCAAACTTTAAGGCTGTAATTCATATAAGATTCATATTTTAAATATAACGTTTGGTATTTCTTCAACAAAATACAAAATCTATCCGCTACACTATACCATAATACATTTTTTTGTTTCATGATCATTTATTTCAGTTTATTTCATTACTCCCTCCTATTCACTTAAGTTGTCCCATTTAGTTTTTCACACTTGTCGAGATAATATTTTAACCCTTAAAATCTCAAATTATTGTTAATTAGTAAAAATTATAAAAAGTTGATATTAATAATATTTGTGTATTGAGACGAATCAAACAAGATCCCATATGACTATATTTTAACTTATAGATTAAAAGTAAAATACAAATTAAGAGTGATAAATAATTAGTGTCTAAAAACAAATGAGACAACTTGAGTGAATAGGAGGGGAGTATTATTTAATTTCATAGACAGTTGACTTTTCTAGTGCCTAGAGTCCTAGCTAATACGTAAATGGAACAACTCTCCCTCTTTTTGCCTATAAAAACTGATAATTATGTGTAGTAATTCATGCAAAATAAATATAAAAAATATATTCCACAAAATTTATTTACAAAATGGAGCTAATCAGTGCTATTTTGCTTCTTCTTGCATTACTTTCGCCTTCTCTTCAACCAACAGGTTTGCTAAATCTTCTCTCTTATTGTTATGTAGATTCTATATATATACGATAATGCTGCTTAAAAGAGGTTAAAAGTTAAAATAATAAGAATTAAAAAGGTAAAGGTAAAGGACCTTCTCGGTATCCCGCACAAGGCAGGGTACGAGTGGGGGTTTTCTTTTTCTTGAAAGATGCGGACAAATCATACCCGTACCCCCAAGGCGGGAGTAAAGAGAGATGTGCGCAGTCAAGAAACCTCCAATTGATACCTGCGCTCAGTAGGGATCGAACCCCAAACCTTCTGCTCCACATGCAGATGCTCTACCATTGAACCACAAGCGTTTTTTGTTAAAATAATAAGAATTAAATATTATCAAATATTGATTGTCAATTTGTTATCTACATTGTATTTTTCATATTAATTAATATTTTTAAGGTAACTTACACATGGTAGCATTCAGTTTTCATGAAATGCAAGTAGTAGCATTTTTTAAAGAAAACTTCAGATGATAGCATCCATTTTATGCATTATCTAATTGTTATAGCATTTTCCGTTATATTTTTTTAAATTCCGTTTAATTATCATTTTATAAGTTTTTTTCACGTGGTAGCATCCAATTTTTCTTGTCAAATGTTTAATTCACCGTTTAATTCATTAATGTCCATAAATATTGCAATAATATTGTTTTCATTCAAATTATTGGCATTATGAAGTCAAAATATGCATCTCAAACACTATTAAAATTGTTGGAATTATAAAATTCAAAAATTGGATGCTGCCATATGAAAAAAAAACTTACAAAATGATGAATTAAACGGAATTTAACAATAACTTAATGGAAAATGCGTCGGCAATTAGATAGTGCATAAACTGGATGCTATCATGTGAAATTTTTTTAAAAAAAGTTCTACCATTGGTATTTCTTGAAAACTTGATGCTACCATGTGAAAAATCAACTGATTTTGGTTCATGTGATACAGAGGCGCAAATTGGCGTATGTTACGGAAGAATTGGCGACCACTTACCCAATCCAGATCAAGTAGTAAACTTGTACAAAACCAATGGAATAGCAAACATGAGAATCTATGACCCCAATCCAGATGTCCTCAATGCTCTAAGGGGATCAAACATAGGTCTAATCGTTGATGTCCAAAAGACCGACCTCGGGTCACTTGGCTCGGACCATTCAGCTGCAGATCGATGGGTCCAAAACAACATACTCCCCTACACGTCTGATGTTAATTTTCGATACATTGTAGTTGGAAACGAAATCATGCCTGGTGATGCCGAGGCAGGGTCAATTCTCCCGGCCATGCAAAATGTCCAAAATGCTCTTCAATCAGCTAACTTAGCTGCTAAAATAAAAGTCTCGACAGCAATAAAAAGTTCACTCGTAAGCGGATTTCCACCCTCTGCCGGTGTTTTTATAGATTCCCCATACATAAATCCTATTGTTGACTTTCTCAAAAGTAATGAATCACCTTTGTTAGCCACTATTTACCCATATTTTTCCTACACCGGTAATATGAATGATATACCCCTAGAATACGCACTATTTACTTCACCCAAAACTCAAGTTTATGATGGTAATTTTCAATACCAAAACCTCTTTGATGCATTGCTCGACACAGTCTATGCTGCACTTGACAAAGCGGGTGCTCCGAACACGAAAATCGTGGTGTCCGAGAGCGGGTGGCCGTCGGGTGGTGGTACGGGGGGTACTTTTCCTCATGCAGAGACTTATTACAGGAATTTGATTGGCCACGTGAAACAAGGTACACCACGGAAAAATCAAGCAATTGAAGCATATTTGTTTGCTATGTTTGATGAGAATCAAAAGACCGGTGATCAAATTGAGAATAATTTTGGACTTTTTACTCCTCAACAAGACTCTAAATACCATCTTAATTTCAATAATTAAATAAATAATTGAGTTTCTTATGCAATAGTAAAATAAATATGGTGAAAATTAACAAACTTATGTGACGAAAATAATATTTAGTGAAAATTTGTATCGTTGTATTGTGTTATAAATTGGATTTATGATAATTAATTCAATACATAATGTTATGTATGATTAATCAAATATATACAATGTAATGATTATGTACGTGTTATGTATAAACATTAAATGAACTACTATATATGAATTTTCTCCAAATTAACCAAAAGCGCTTGTGGCTCAATGGATAGAGCATCGCAAAAGGTTTGGGGTTCGACCCTACTAGGCGCAGGTATCAATTGGGGGGTTTTCTTGACAGCGCGCATCTCTCTTTACTCCCTCCTTTAGGGGTATAGGTATAATTTGTCCGCATCGAGAAGGTCCTTTACCTTTACCTCTTTACATTTTCTAAATACTCAAATTTAACTAGTGTAATGCGCATGGAGGAAATATGTGTCATTCTCATTCAAATGGTAATAAAGCTCTCATACTTAAATATTTGTATTTCTTCATTATTTCTTATTGTCTCCTAATATTATTACATTTTTAAGTAGTAATTAATGGATGATAAATGTTGAAGTGCCCATGTATTACCCACATGTGAGTTGTCTCACTTCGGAGAAATAAAAGAGTATGCATCACTTTATAAACTCAAAGAGTAACTTCTACTATCACTAATTGATTTTAGCAGTGAACCTATTCTTTAGATTTATAAAAGGACTATTTTTTTTTCTCCTTATTTGAGTTGTCCAGACCCATTTACTAAATTCTATGAGATGATAATAAATTTTAAAAAAATAAAATAATGGGTAATAATAGACCATAAATTCTTGAACGATATATTAATGATTATATTAAAGTAGTCACCTAACAATTTCCAATACTCGAACTGACAAAACCTTTTAATTTCTCTCACCCTTATTTCTTTTTTTGATTTTAATTTCTAAAAATTCAAACAAATAATTAAAAAAAAATATTTTAAAAACTATACCAAAATTCATATTATATGTTTACCTTAGGCATATATTTTTAATATTTAATTTTTGACATTGTACGACTACAGAGAAAATATAATATAACTAATGTAAAAACCCGTGCATTACACGGTGTTTTTAGCATCGACGTCTATAAACATATAAACATATTATATTAGAAAAATAAAGTTAAAGTTATTATGCAGTAGAAAAATAAACTCTATAATTTTGAAAATTGTCAATAATATATTATACATTATATTATAGGAGTATTATCTAATTTACTCAATTTAACTATACATTATATTAGGAAAATCCTTTTAATGTGTGACACTTGGAATTTTCCGAGCCTTTTAATATAATGTATGATTGTATCTAGAGGTGTGCAATGGGCCGGAGGCTCATCGGGCCTCCGGGCCCGACCCTTTAGTAGATGGGCCTTTAACGGGTCGGGCCTTAAATGGGCTGGACTTTTGAAGGGTCAAATTTTCCTATGTACGGAGCGGGCTTAAACCGGGCTTTTGACGGGCCTTAAACGGGCTTTGCTCTTTGATAAAATGTTGCTCAACATTCATGGTGGCCACTGCCTATTAATAACAGTGTTCGATCTCTGGTGATGCAAACAATTGATATAGCAAGTATGTTTGAGCCAACAACGCAAGGAGAAGCAGGTCACTGCCTATTAATATCAATAATACTATTCATTTATTCAATATCAATTATCAACCCTTGCTACAGCCATATATATTCTATGATAGAATCAAGCTACTGAAGCATGACAGACCTCAATCCAAATGGTGATGCAAGAAAATTTGAAGAATTAAAATAAGCGGGCTGGGCCGGGCCGGGGTGGGCCATCAAGCCCGACCCGTTTAGAGCCCATTTTGCATTTTGTAAGACCCGGCCCGGCCCGTTTAAATTAGAGCCCGGCCCGGCCCTTATCCGGCCCATTGCACAGGTATAATTGTATCTATACTTATATTTAAGTGCAGTTAAGAAGCTAAGTAAAAGACTTAGATACAATTAACTTGAGATAAGTTGAGAAAAACCAAAATCATGCTCGTCGCCTAACAATTAGAATTATGCAATATTGTCACTTTAATTTAAACAATAATTTCCAATGTCTCAATGAAATTGCTAACCCTCAATCTTCTGAGAGACCGCCTTTCTAAAAGACGTCTTTCAAACTCAATTTATTAAATTTTTTTGCTTATATTTATTCTATATTTTTTCTAATGGGCCAACCTAATTAGAGATGGTCTCTTAAAGAGACCATCTATTGCTAAACACGATCTTCAAAAATTTTCACTTTTAGCAACTTTTCACACTTGCCGATCTAAATTAACACGTTCAAAACACGATCTAAATTTTCACAGTAAGGCTCAATTAACACTTTTTTAGTATAACAGGTGACGTGAATCTTATAATTACCATGTAAATTTAAAAATTTAACTAATTGCATATAGAAAATTCAATATATAAAAATTACCATGTCCCATTTAGTTTTTTCACACTTGCCGAGACAACATTTTGACCCTTAATATCTTGAATTATTCTTAATTAAAAATTATGAAAATTTAATATTAATAATCCTTGTATTAAGACGAATCAAACAAGATCTCACATGACTATATTTTAACTTATAGATTAAGAGTAAAATACAAATTAAGAGTGATGAATGAATAGTGCCAAAAAACTAAATGGGACATTTAGGTTGAATAAGAGGTAGTACAATTTTTCTATTTATAATGAGAACTATAAATTATACTTCTAGTTGATGAAATTGCATTAAGACCTACCAAGTTGGACTTATAAATGTTAATATTATTGTTTTAGATGTTGACTTGGTCGAAATGGACACAGTATAGTGGTAACATGTTTGTCATCATCATCATACCCAGTATATCCCGTTCATAGAAAACTATGATCAGGGTCTGGGGAAGGAAGAACGATGGCAGTCTCATACCCATATTACTACTATGATTCAATATTAGATTTAGGCAAATCTAAGACTTTTACAGTCAAAATTAAATTTTGTCTTACTTGAAGAATAATTATCACTTTTTAGAAAAGTAAATTGGATTTTTTTTTTTTTTCAATTTACCCTATATTATTAAAAAATAATTTTATATGATAGTATCATTTTTTCTTTTAGATTTTATTAATACAGATTTTTTGCATTTTTTTTCTTAATTAGCGACACCTAATCTGTTCCTTTTGTACGTCTCTTTTATAATAAAAAATTAAAAAAAAAAAAAAAAAAAAAAAAAAAAAAAAAAAACTAAGAAGAAAAAAAGCTTGTGTATTTAATTCTTTATTTGACAATTTGTTAGTTGCGTCGCGTAGTATACAGGTCAATTTACGTAGACTTTATAATATTGGAGCATTTAAGGCTTACATAGGCATTTAAATTAAAGTAAATACCAAATTTTGGTAGTTTTCATTTATTTTGTTTAATTGAAAATATAAATGTTCAGATTGGAAGAATTTCTAAAGAAATAGAAAATATTATTTACCTAAAATTTTCATTTGATATTTCTTATCAAATCAAACAACCAAAATAGTAAAAATAATTGTTCATAAATATATTTTCCTCCAAACATGCAGAGCGGAGCAGGCTGGAAAAAGTTGACCCGACCTACTAACTCGACCTGACCTAACCCGAAATAAGTGGGTTTGGGTTGAGACTTTTGACCCAATTAATTAAATGGGTCGACCCGACCTGATCTGTTTATTAAATGAGTTAGGTTCAGGTCAAAATTTTAAACCTAAAAAAACCTGTATAACCCATTTAATTAAATGTTTTAATTTCGAGTTAAATCAATAAGTATAAGCTAAACTTAGTTCATTTAATATTTTCTTATTTTTTCATAGTAAATACAAAATAAACAACAAAAAAACATAAAATTAAATTTAACCCTAAAAAAATTAGATTTAAACAACGTTAAAAAACCTTAAAACGAAAACAAAAAATTATAAACGGGTTAAGTGGGTCAAAATCAGGTTAACTTGATCTATTCCATATCGGGTCAAGCTTGTGATTTTCGACCCAATTAACTAAATGGGTTGGGTCTGGGTCAAGGGTTTTCTGACCTGTTTATATATGACCTGAACTCGAACCCGACTCAACCTGATTTGTTTGATGACAGGCCTAGTCACATGTATTTTCATGGGGTCATTTGACCACTTGACTCTTTTAATTCTTAAAAATAATTTTTATTTGCTATATATGCTAAAGAAAAAAAATAAGATAGTATCCTAATTAAAAGTAGTGTTACAGTGATCGACACTTATCAATCAATTTAAATGAGTACAAATACACATTAAACTATTTTTTGTGGTATATATACCTTATGAATTTATGGTATGTGGACACATACATTTTAACAAAAATAAAAAATTTTCCTAAATTTAAAAATATAGTTCCAACAAATTAAAACTATTTAATATTTCTCAAAGTTATACATTCAACATATCTATTGATTCCAAAATTTTATGACTATATAACATTAACTTTGTTATTATAATTTTTACTCTTAACTTTTTAAATCCACCTATTTAGTGTTTGAATCTGCCATTGTCTAAACCAAACACATTCATAATAAAAATGGGTTGATAGGGTTTTTCATGAATAAAAAATGAAAGTTTTTACTGGGATCCCTCAAAATTTATCATACTTCGCGTTGCATAATACTTGCTACATTTCACTTTTTTACGCAATTCAATGCACAATTTTAATCATTAATATCTTAAACTACACTTATCTAAAAATTATAAAAATTTAACGATTCAAACAAAATCACACTTGACTATATTTTTACTAGCTTACACATTAATCGCAATATGTAAAATAAGCCTTAACGATGAATAGTGCACAAAATCAAAATGTAGCGAGTATTTCGGAACGGGTATCTGATAAAAACTCCCATAATAAATAATCTCATGATACAAATAAACTCAAAAAATTAAAATACTTTTTATTTTATTTTTATATAATAATATATGCTCTTTCGATTTAATTAAGAGTGTTCCATATACAAGGATAACGTGGAGGATAATTATCTTAAATTCAAACAAAAAATAATAAAGTACTAAGTTTCCAGATTTCTAATCATATACACCTCATTTTTTCAGGAAATTCCCACTGAAAATGACATATACTGGCGTGTAAACAAATCTTAAACACATAAAGACGCTAAAGGGGCTGCTACATGTAATTCCTCCGTTCCGTTCTGATATACTTGCTATATTACATGGGCACAAATATTAAGGAGTTACTGTGCAATAATGAGTAGTAGGTGGAAAGTTGCTTCTTTGGAATTTTTAATATTATTTGTTGAAAAATGAAAAGGAAAAATAGGAGTAATTAGATATATAGTAGGATAAAAGTAGGAGTAGGTATAACTTTAAATGATTGGTTTTTACTAAAAAGGAAATGTGATAAATAATATAAAATTTCCCAAAATGAAAAATATAACAAGTATTGTTCAACCTTATTATTGAAATATGTGGGTAGGCGACATTGTACGTATCTTTAATTATATGCAAAAAAAATCAAGATATTGATCCATTGGACTTGGTCTTAATTCAATTTGTTTGATTATGTGACCAACTTGTGTTTTTAAAAAATGCTCTTTCACATTCGTTAAATTAGAAGTATGGATGCATTATAGGTTCTTTGCAGCTCTGCACCCTGACGATTCAAGTTGAAATATGTAGTGAATGAGTTTTGAACTTATGTCACATTGGTCTAATATCATGTGAAGAGACCAACTCACATACTAACTTAAACTATTGTAATTCAGGTCCTAGGGTAATTCGCCCGCTACACTTAATATCATACTCATACTCGCCCCAATTAAGGGGATCCAATGCACTGCGAAACCCATAAGACTTTAGTTAATCAAATAGTTAATACCTTATAATATATTATATACTCTAACACAAGCTAACTTCAAATTAATTTTAGGTAGTGTTTAGCCACATAGAATTCATTTGAAAATAAGAAATTCAATTTTGATATTCAAATTCAAGAATTGGAAATTACATCTATATATATACTTAGAATTTGGAAATTTTAATATACTTGACAATTATATGGAATTCTATGACATTCACTCAATTTCACATTTGAAAATGAATTCCAAGTTGCCGGATTTTTACATCCATATAGACTATGTTTTCCAGTAAGCTAATTAAGTTATTGGCTTATTGTACATTTTTCTTTATTTTATTTATTTTCATAGACTGGACTTTTCTAGTCCTATTATGTATAGGGACAACTCTACCTTCTTTTACCTATAAAAACATAACCATACTTGCTAAATTTAACAACAAAAACTCATTCACAAAGCCACAAAATTTCCTTAATACTTGCAAAATGGAGCTTATCAGCAAACCTTATATGGTTGCTACTTTGCTACTCCTTGCAATACTTTCTCCTAGTCTTCAACCAACAGGTATGCTAAGTCTTCTCTGTTTTATAATCCCTCTGTGTCCCTTTAAATTTACTACTAAGAATAATATTTATCCTTACAATATATCACTTTAAATAGTAAATATAAAGGGACGATAAAAAGAGTAGTATAGGATAAGCTACGACATGTTAAAAGTTGAAATGATAACCTTAAAGTATAATGTTTAAAAACAATCTTTAAGACTGCATAGTGTTTAATTTAAGCTTTTAATTGAGTTTATTTATTTTAGTTGAGTGGATTTCTTTAACATGTTATCAAAAGTCAGTGTGAGGTAAGGTCACAATTCCAATATCATTTGACACTCAATTCAAGTGTAATACTACCTCGTATTTAGCCTAAATGTGACTTTTTTTGGCACTATTCACTCATCACTCTTAATTTGTATTTTACTATTAATCTATAAGTTAAAACATAGTCATATGGGATCTTGTTTGATTCGCCTCAATAGAAGGATTATTAATATCAAATTTTTATAATTTTTAGTTAAGAACAATTTGAGATATTAAGGGTTAAAATGTTGTATTGGCAAGTGTGAAAAACTATATGGGACATTTAGGCTGAATAGAAGGGAGTATTAAACGTCAAGCCGTCAAGTATGAAAATGGTCTCTGTAGCATACACATTTTATTTAAATGGTTCTTCATTCTTGTGTAAAGAGAGTAATAGACAGTGGAGCTACAATCATTAGCTTAAATTTTTAGTGAAGTCGACGCTTATAATAAAAATTGTTTTATTTTTTATTTAAATGGAATAAAAAATCAACTAATTATGCTCCATGTGATACAGAGGCAATCGGTGTATGTTACGGAAGAAATGGCAACAACTTACCCTCCCCACAACAAGTAGTAAACTTATACACATCCAGAGGGATAGCAAACATGAGAATCTATGACCCCAATCCGAACGTTCTCCAAGCTCTAAGGGGATCAAACATAGGCCTAATCGTCGATGTTCCTAGGACCGACCTCAGGTCACTTGGCTCGGACCCTTCAGCTGCAAACCGATGGGTCCAAAACAACATAGTCCCTTACGCATCTAATGTTAATTTTCGGTACATTGCAGTTGGGAACGAAATCATGCCTGGTGATGCCGAGGCAGGGTCAATTCTCCCGGCCATGCAAAATGTCCAAAATGCTCTTCGTTCAGCTAACTTAGCGGGTAAAATCAAAGTCTCGACAGCAATAAAAAGTTCAATTGTTAGCGGATTTCCACCCTCTAAAGGTGTTTTTACATCTTCATCTTACATGAATCCTATTGTTAACTTCCTTAGAAATAATGGATCACCTTTGCTAGCTAACATTTACCCCTATTTTTCGTACATTGGTACCCCAAGTATCCGCCTAGACTACGCACTCTTTACTTCACCTAACCCCCAAGTTAGCGATGGTAATTTACAATACCAAAACCTGTTTGATGCATTGCTCGACACAGTCTATGCTGCGCTCGCCAATGCGGGTGCTCCTAACACGCCCATTGTGGTGTCAGAGAGCGGGTGGCCGTCCGCTGGTGGTCAAGCTGCTACTTTTGGTAACGCCGGAACTTATTACAACAATTTGATTGGCCACGTGAAGCAAGGTACTCCACGTAAAAACCAGGCAATTGAGGCATATTTGTTTGCAATGTTTGATGAAAATCAAAAGGGTGGAGGTGTTGAAAATAATTTTGGAGTTTTTACTCCTAATCAACAGCCTAAGTACCAACTTAATTTTAGAAACTAAAAATATTTAGCCATTTAGGCTTGTTTTTTTATATACTATGTATTATAAATCTAAATAAATCGGTGAAACTTTAATTGAATCGGAAACTTTAATGAAAACTATAGTATATTGTATTGTGTTAATATGGTTAATTCAATACATGATGTTATGTTTGGTTAATCAGATCTATAATGTTTAATTATGCATGTATTATTATTGGTTGCTTGTGTAATGCTTAAAACACGATTCTTTTTGGGGGAAGGGGGAAAAGTAAATAGAGAAGAAAATTGTTGAAAAGATTAACATTTTAATTAGCCACCTAACAATTTCTAAATACTCATATTGACTAAATTGTTTAAAAGGTAGAAAATTTGCCAAAGAAGAGAGAAAATTTATTGTCAAAATCAAAGTTATTAGTTGATTAAGAGTCATGTACTTCTAGTAAGAGGGGTGATTAGTGATTACGGACATGTGCTACGTGGTCTCTCGCACATGAAGTCTAAATTATGCGGTCTTAAATATTAAATTTAATTGACATTAAATTACATTAGTTTTGATTTAATCTAAAAATAATTCAATCCTTTATTAATTTTTCCTGCAATAATTCCAATTTTTGACTAACCATGAATAATCTTAATTTTAGGGTCATTTAACCAAGAATATTATTGTCCAAATGGTGGTCGATTTTTGCAAGTTTTTAGGGTCATTTAACCAAAAATATTAAAAATGTTTAACACAGAGAACATCCCCATTATTAATTACTGAAATAATGATAAAAAAATAAAAGGAAGTTTATTATAGTCGTAACACTGTGGTATCTCATTTATGAACAAGAATTATTGTTCTAACATGCAAGCGTTTTTTAAAATAAAAAAGTAAATTATTCTTAAATTTATTTTTCTTTTGTCTTCAAAACTTATGCAAGTATTTTTAATTTATAATTTTTGACATAGTATTATATATATGAGTGAAAAAATATAATAGGTATGTTAATTTATAAATACCATGAACTACAACATAATTTGCTTTTAGTGAGATATATTTAATGAAGTTTAATTCAAATATCGCTATTTCAAATTTTTTTATAGTGTATATAGAGGATTTAGTGACATTTATTAGATCTATTAGCAGCATATTAAAAAGTCACACTAAAGCTTTTAGCGACATATGATCTAGTGATATTTCTCACAAATGCCACAATAGACTATAGTGACAATTATTTCTCACAAAGACCAAATTAAGTGTCGCTTAATCACTTTATGGTGGAACTTAAAATAAAAACCAATAATTATTACACTAAAAATATGAATCAGTGACATTTTTTTAATGTCATTAAATTCAATGTCACAAAAAGCTAAATTTGTTGTAGTGTGTTTAGATAGATAGGTGATGGTAATCAATTTTATTACGTTTGTGTCATAAATTTTTACGAATGTTTAATTTAGTTTTTTGGTTTTAATAACTTAATGGAAAATTTGTTAAATTTAATTAATCCCACTCATTCACTCAAAACAACTCATATAGTGTTGATTAACTCAAAATAATTCATAATATTAAAATAATTTTATCATAATAGTCTAAAATTTTATTAATCTTCTTGATACATACCTAATTTTTTTAGTAAAAACATAACTTAAATTATTATTATGAGAAAAATATTATACTAGTTGGATATATTCTGAGTTATTCAATTGTGGAGTTTATTTTGGACTAATTGATACTCCATAATTAGATTTATTTTTAATAATTCTTCTATGTTAAAAGTAGCTCTTACTAGCTAGTCATGTCAAACATTTTCCAATAATTTTCTAATGCGTTTTGTTGACAAATTTTATAAAAATTGTATTTTACCAATGGCACTGTAACTATAGTGTACACTACAAAATTTGTTACCTACAGGATTTAATGACATTTATTAGACCCTTTAGCAACATAATAAAAATGCCTCTATAAACTATAGTAATAATTATATATGTCACTAAAGACCAAATAAGTGTCGCCAAATAACTTAATAGTGGAACTTAAAATAAAAAATTATTATTATTACACTAAAAGTATAAAATCTAATATCGCAAAAAGTTAACTTTATTGTTGCGGTAGGTTGTAATTTTGTAACAATAATTCCTTTTATCTAAATAGAAGACCACATTCATTAAACTAAGGATAAGTTGAGCTAACGAAAATAATGCTCTTAGCCTAACAATCAGAATTATGCAATTTAATCAATTATATTATATATGCAGTCACTTTCAACTATTTTTAGTGAAAAATAAGGCTTATGAAGAATCTCCTTGACTGCTCATCAGTTTCGTTATAGTGAAAAATAAAAACAACCCTAAAAATATAAGTCATAATAAATAATATAATACTGGTTTTTTTTATTGTTGATATTTTAACTATTTTATAAAAAAATGTTGTGGATATTCAACTTGTTATATCCAAAAGTGTGTGGGTGCTCAATTTGTTGCTCGACTCCCCCACCAGCTACTTGTAAAGTCTCTCTCAATGAAAATAAAATAAGAATAATAATAATAATAATAATAATAATAATAATAATAGTAATTTCCAAAAAAAAAAAAAATAATAATAATAATAATAATAATAATAATAATAGTAATTTCCAAAAAAACAAAAATAATAATAATAATAATAATAATAATTTTTGAAATAAAATAATAGTAATAATAATATTATGAAAGTATCTTTCACTTCAGAAATATACTTCATGTATTATCGAGTAAATTCGTCCCAACAGGTTTATAAAGGCATTATTAGGCGGCGATATAACAACAAACAGTGATGGGATATTATATCTGCCACGGCAAATGGTGAAATGCATTTGCTAGAGTTAGGATCCTCTCCATTACTTAAAATGTAATGGAGAGTCCATTACCAAATCTAATGGTTAGAATTGCTTGATGGTAGAAAATTTAGGGGATTTTGAGATATTATTCTTAATTCTAAAATAGGTGTCAAAATCTTAGTATGAGTAATGGAGAAAAGTAATGGAGAGGATTCTAATACGTCAAATAAACCCTTCGCAACTCAATTCAAAAATACATTACTTTTTTGTATTTTTTAAAATTCGGGGCAATAAAATTAAAAAAAAAAAAAAAAAGTCGTTAAAATAAATATTCATATTTATATAAATTAATAATTAGGACTCTTTATTTTCATGGGTATGTATATCCCCTATGTCTTATACTAGCTCCCTCCTATTCACACAAAAGGGGACATTTCTATTTTGGGTCAATTCACATAAAATGTCCCATTTTTATTTTTACTCTCACCTTTACAATTAATTTAATCAATTAAAATATCCAACTACCTCTACTTTTACTACTCACAATACCCAACTACTACCTTTACAATTAATTTAATCAATTAAAATACCCCTCCATTCCACTCTTAAAAACCATGCCCAACCCAAATGTCCCCTTTTGTGTGAATAGGAGGGAGTATAATTTTCATCAAAGAAAAGATTGTTGTTTTTTTTAAAAAGGTAGATATTGGTAATAAATGAAGAGAGAAAATGAATTGTGTGGATGAAATCAAAAGATTTAGGAAAAGTTACCAGGAATAATACAACCTTTTGCTTATTTCTCTACAATAATACCAACTTTTGATTAACTATGAATAATACCAACTTATGGGGGTGTTTCCCTAGAATATACCTAACATATTAAAAATTAAACTATGGGTGATTATATGACCAAAAAAATTAGTAAATTAGTTAATAAACTAAAGTTGGTATTATTCTAGGAAAAAACACCCCAAAAATGGTATTATGCATGGTTAAGCAAAAGTTCGTATTATTATAGGGAAATTAACAAAATATTGTATTATTCACGGTAATTTTTCCAAAGATTTAAAATGTTAAAATGAGATTAAAAAGATAGTAGTGGGCCATAGTCCAAAAACAAAAATAATGGAATACAAATTAAGTGGGACATACCAGAATAAAACATATTACAAATTACACGTATCCAAAATCACCTTTGCTTTTAGTTGAGTAACATAGCTTCTACTGAACCAAATTTTTTAAAATTAATGAAATAACCAAATTTTTTAAAATTAATGAAATCAAGCTCTTTGGTTATGGTAATGTACGTCGCATATTAAAAATAAATTTAATGTGAGAATCAGAATTTATTGATTTTAATTACAGCATATACTATTATTTTTTATAAAATTATAAATTTAATTTGTATCATCTCATTAATTCATTCTACCATGTATTTGAAAAAATTAAAACTTAATGTAGAAAATTTCTAACCCAAAAGACAAGCCTAATTAGTAATTATTTAGGTCTATTATATGCAAGAATAAATTGGCAACCTTATCGTATTAATTCAACAAGTCAAGTTTATTGACATATACCCGTAAACACGTGGATCTATTAAATAGATTTTAATACTATTTGTTGGAACATTATATTAGACTTTTCAACTCCATTTTCCTATAAAAACATGGATTATTATAATGATTTTATAACTAAACCTTATTATTTCTATAATCTCTATTATTATTATTATTATTATAAAATAAAAATATATATTTATCCTTTTCCATATGGGAATAAGCAGCAAAATATCTGCACTTACTAAATTGCTGCTATTTGCAGTGATAATGTTACCTAGCCTTCAACTAACAGGTATGCTGATTATTATTTCATTTTTCATTTTGGATATTTTAATTTAAATGTTTGTTCATATCAAAATAAAATTAATTTTTGAAAATATTTAGTACATTTTTGTTATCATGAAGTTGTGTACTTTATTAATTATGTCATTTGTCCTTTGGCCCGTATTTGGCCAGGGCGTGTGGGCAAAGACCCAGAACCCCATATTTCAAAAATTAAATAGGTTTAAATTTAAATATTTAAAAAATAGTAAGACAAAGAATTAAGAGTTGTAGTGGAAATTTAATTGCAAAGGAATTAGTTATGCATATTTATCAAAAACAAATGGAAACTGAACTCTTTCATCTCTTACGTATTTGAACTTGATATTTTAATTTGCTTTATAATATTTGAAAGGACGATAAGGATTCCTTTTTTTAATCTCGTCCCTAGGCCACCGATAGTTCAGAAATAGGCTTTGTTATCCCATGCGATTATATTTATTTTGTATGTATATTTCTATTTTCTATATATGTAATCATTGAGTTGTTTTTTGGAAAAGTATCTATTTGAATGCTGTTAATTATGATTATCAAAATATAATACTCCCTTCAATTCAGTTTAGTTGTCTCATTTGCTTTTTGACACTATTTATCAGTCCCTTTTGATTTTTATTTTATTCTTAATCTATAAGTTAAAACATAATCATGTGAGATCTTGTTTGATTCGTCTCAATGCAAGGATTATTCATATCAACTTTTCATAATTTTTATTTAAGCATAACTAGAGATATTAAAAGTAAAAATGTTACCACTACAAGTGTAAAAAAGCAAATGGGATAACTGAAATGAATTGAAAAGAGTATAATAACACCCTACTTGATTCATAAAATGCAGAGGCACAAATTGGAGTATGTTACGGAAAGATTGGAAACAACTTGCCATCCGATCAAGATGTTGTAAATTTATACAAATCGCAGGGAATTGCGAGGATGAGGTTATACGGTCCCGACCAAAGTGCTCTCGGAGCCCTTAAGGGATCGAACATAGACCTCATCCTTGATGTCCCTAGGGATAAACTCATATCCTTAGGCTCTGATCCTTCCGCTGCAAGCGATTGGGTCCAAAACAATGTACTCCCCTACGCATCTGATATAAATATTCGATACATTACAGTGGGTAACGAAATTATGCCTAATGACGCAGAGGCAGGGTCTGTTCTCCCTGCCATGCAAAATATCCAAAATGCTCTTCAATCCGACAAAATCAAAGTCTCAACAGCAATAAAAAGTGATATAGTTACGGGTTTTCCACCTTCTGATGGTGCTTTTACATCTTCTTCGTACATGAATCCAATAGTCAACTTTCTTACAAGTAATGGTTCACCTTTATTAGCTAATATTTACCCTTACTTTTCTTACCTTCTTACCCCAACCATGCAATTAAACTATGCACTTTTTACGTCACCTAATGTTCAAGTTACGGATCAAAATAATGGACTACAATACCAAAATGTGTTTGATGCTTTAGTAGACACGGTTTATGCTGCTCTAGCTAAGGCCGGTGCTCCGGACACACCAATTGTTGTGTCCGAAAGTGGCTGGCCTTCGGACGGTGATAGGGATGCGAGCATCGATAACGCTGGGACTTACTATAGTAACTTGATTGGTCATGTCAAGCAAGGAACTCCATTGAAGAAAGGACAAGCAATTGAGACTTATTTGTTTGCTATGTTTGATGAGAATCAAAAGACCGGTTCTCAAGTTGAGAACCATTTTGGACTTTTTAATCCTGATCAAACCCCTAAATACCAACTTAATTTCAATAATTGAATATATAGGCAAGATGTTTAATGTTATGTTTACCGTCTTATATCACTATCCAGAACTTAATTATAATTTTTATAAGCGAAATATACAATGTATGATGATAGAATGATGTTGTTTAATGTATTAATATAGTATATTATATATAATTCTCTGTAGTGGAAATTGAAATAAATTAGTGAAAAAAGCATATGTGCATGGCCTTGATCAATATCAGCTACTTATGAGTTAGATACGGCTTAGCTTTAGTATTCTTAATTTGGGAAATTAGTTGTTTGATATTATATTCAATATATCCAACCACTAAAATTATAGGAGTACTATTGAAAAACTATATATTTGTTCAGTTTTAATATACAATTTGATATTATATTGTTTGTGGTTGTTTCTAATAATTATCAATTTCTATCAAGTTTTCATGGCTTTATAAAATTCTAGTGTGGCCATATAGCCCATTTTTTAATTGTATTTTAAGGTTGTAAGTAATTTCTTTTAAGTTTTACGTGATCATTTCAGAGAATTATTTACTTTAAAAGTATGAGCAAGTGACCATTTTTAGATCGTTATAAGTGTATATGGAACTTTAGACCAACCAATAAATTAAATTGAAAACACAATCTTTAAAACACAATCATTAAATAGTAATAAATTTTACAACGACTTTTAACATATATATCACAAATACCCAACTTGCACAGAAAACGTCAAACTATAAACACCATACCATACATATTTATTGTAAAAATATGACTTGAAATTCCCATTACTACTGGCTAACACCCAATCTCTTACATGGGTATAAACTGTAGTTTATCTTTCCTTTCTATACCCTAACCATACTTGTTTGTGAGCGAGATACACCGAGATGATGAGGACTAGCTAACACCCACAAAAGTGTAGATGATGACCATACTTAGGCACTTGAGTAGGACTAAAAAGTCCATAGTGACGTTCACTAACATCCCCTGGTTTTTGATTCTCATCAAACATCGCAAACAAATATGTTTCAATCCCTTTTTTTTCCTACCAATGGCGTACCTTTCCTCATCACATGCTTCATCAAATTTTTATAAAAAATCCTAGCATTTTCCACTGAAGCAGCTGGTAATTTAAAAGACCTTCTTAGTATACCGCACAAGGCAGGGTCCGAAAGAGCTGGTAATCTACTACCCAATAACTCATTACCACATTTATATTCCAATTCTTGTATCAAATCATGTTCATGGTAATGATGATGAAATCCAGCTTTAGAAGGCCACCCACTTTCAGAAGCCACAATATTAAAATCCTTTTTTCGCTTGATCTGTTTTTCATCACCATTACCATTCACTTATAAGAATTGATTTGGGAGAATGATTGGATGCCTTTTCATTATCATCATAAGAATATATACAAGACTAAACTATGGTTTTTAGGAAACTAAATAATTACAATATATTCCTAATATTATTTCCTAAGATATAAATATACACCAAATAAACAATATATGCAAAATATTCTTTGAGAATATTTTATTATTCTAGCATCACTAATAATCTCATAGAAGATAATGATGATGATCTGATCACTTTTTGTATAGCAATATACATTCCATCATACATTGCATCAAACAAATTCTGATACTTTAACCCATTATTTGTATCAGTAAAACAGTACCAGGAGCAGTAAATAATGCATAATCAAGCCTAATATTTACTGGGGGTCATTTACATAAGCAACTGTTAGAGTATATAACATATTCTAGAGCCTCAACCATCAGCTTAAGCTTTTGGTTGATTTGGTTCCTTAATATGGTATCAGAGCCAACGTGACAAGAGGTCATGCGTTTGAATCTCAACCACCCCTCATTTAAGTGTAATATTTAGCACCAGGTATGATGAGAGCTTGTGTTGCACCCACACTTCTAGCCCAAAGGCTCTCGTGGGAGGGGGCGTGTTAGAGTATATAATATATTCTGGGGGCCTCAACCATCAGCTTAAGCTTTTGGTTGAGTTGGTTCCTTAACAGCATCTTACGGCTCAATATTTTAACCAAAAAAGGTGAATCATTATCAATTATAAACTTTATAATGTAAAATAAGTCAAGTTAATAAAACGAGCGTTGGATGGGGGGTAAGAGTCTGTTATGACGGTTGTATCCAATGCAGTAGAGACTTTAATTCGAGTTCCCAAGTTGTAGGAAGTAAGAGCATTTAGAATGTTCTGCATAGCTTCTAGAACAAATGGGGCTTCTGGATCATTCGGATGAATTTCATTTCCGACATTAATGTATTTGATTGATTTAGTAAAGGGAACAACGTAAGATTCAACCCAATGATTTGCAGTTGATTGATTAGTTGCTAAACCTGCTGGGATGTGTTGATTTAAGGTTCCTAACATGAGTTTGATGCATGTTCCTTGTAACACTCGGAGTGTTAGAATAATCTAAAAATATTGGTAAAAATTATCTAGAATATTCTAGCTACATGAATGTAACTAGTAGAACTAGAACCATCTAGCTAGTAGAAAGTCAAAGCTAAGCTAATATTGTTAGAATTGTCTAGAAAGTAAATTTGCAAATATTAACCGACATGAACAGCATATAAATATGTTGTAAGTTATGCATTTGAGGCATGGAGTCAACAAGTAGTCATAGTGCTCAAAAAAAAAGAATGCTGAGTACATAAGAAAAATTATTGAGACATGAGCTCACATAAAAATAATATTAAGTACAGAGTGTATAGGTGCAAAACAAGTGTCCCATCAAAAATAAATAATTGTATTCAGTCAATGTAATATAATATTTATTTGGGTCCAACTACAAATTTCGTGTGCGCCCTATACTTCTATCAGTGTTGAGATAGGGATCGTATAGTCTAATTAATTTTATGCCGTGAAAATCGTACAAGTTTACTACGTCTTCTGGGGTTGGTAGGTTGTTTCCTTTTCTTCCATAGCATACTCCAACTTGTGCATCTACATTTTTTAATCATCCACCTTCAATCAACAATACCCATTTGGGTCGATAGAACATACTAGAGGTGTTCAACGGGTTGGGTCGGATCAGGCTAGATCGGATTAAAATGAACAGGTCATGTCAAATGTTAAATGGGTCGGACAGGGTCAAAGCTTATTTAAATACGACCCTCTTTGACCTGAAGCTCAAAAGAGTAGCTCTACTTCTATAATTACTCGTTTTAGTAAGTTGGTTTGTTTTCTTTCACCAAATGGGCTTACTTCAAATGGACTGATTTATCAGTTGTACATTTGTAGTACTGAAGCTCATAGGTAACGCGAAGCTACTGGATCATTGGCATATTGGCCCATTTCTCATATAAAGAATCTAAGGATCCAACCGTTAAAATTTTCAATTCAAAGCTTAAAATGTCTACTTTAAAGTTTCAGAAACTCTACTGTGAGACCGTCTTATTCGTATAACCAATCCAGGCCCAATAAGTTTTTAAAAATATTCTAACATACTTATTTTAAGACTTAAAATGACTTAAAAGGACAATTTTAAGACTTGAAAATCCAATTATAAAACTTAAATGGTCAATTTCAAAGTTTTTAATATCAATATTAATGTTTGAGTCTCCTACTTTAAAATTGAAATGAGAATTTTAAGTCTAGCAATTGCTCTTTTAAGTCTTAAAATTGGTTTAAGTATTGAAATTGAACTTTTAAGTCTTGAAATTGTCAAATTCCATGATTTAAAATGTAATTTTAAATCTTTAAAATTGTTCTTTTAAGTCTTCAAATTGGTCTTTTAACTCTTAAAATTGACATTTTAATTTGTAAAATTGATAAAAAAAATATATATACAATTGGACCGGCACAATAAGATGTATCTCACAAGTGAGACGGTCTCACCCAAGTTTTTGTGTTAAGGTTTAAATACCTACTTCAAGCCTTAATTTTCCTTTACTAATGGTTAAAATGACTACTCCAAAACTTAAAAAGTCTACTTTAAAAATTTTAAGTTGTTTATTTCAAAACATAAAAATTTAAAGTTGTTAATCTAAACTTTAAAATGGCAATTCAAAAAAGTATTTTAAAAAAATTAAATTTAAAGGGCTAATTTGCCTCATTAAAAGTTGAAGGGCTACTTTGCCTCAAATAAAAGTTAGGTTTAGTTCGAAATTTACAAAAGTTAAGAGTTTAGTTAACTACATTCACAAAAAATGTATAAGATTCATATCTACTTTAAGTGATTATGTACCATGTAATTGATTTAATAACTCTATTTTGGTGTGTTTTAAACTAATCAATCTAATCTTATCCCACTATTCCTAGAATTTAAGAAATCATCATCATCCTATCCAGTGTATCCCGCTCATAAAAAATTATGAACAGGATCTGAAGAGGGAAGAATGACGACAACTCATACCCATAAAGGAGAGCGTCACACACAAAACATAAAATTTTATGTTACAACTAATTTGCAAAGTGTGGATTCTGTGGAATATTTCTTTTACAGTATCATGCACACTAACCCATAATCTCAGATCTCATGCATTCAACATCCTTTCTACATTAAGGCTATGAAGTATTAATTATCATTCAACCTATTTAGTTGACATTGTATTTGAAATTTGAAATTTAAAACAGATTTCAAAACCAATTACTTTAACAAGCAACATTCATGCAAATGTCACATGGAAATTCATAAAATTAATTTCCTTAAAAGCAGTTGATATTAGCATACGTTTTAATAATTTTCTCATCCTTTCGTTGAAAAGACGAAAAAACACGTTACGTTTCCCTTCGTTATCATGATCTTCATATTATGAGAAAAAATTTCATTATCACTCTCAAATCATAAAAATCAAAGGATCAGAATCAATACTGAAATCAAATTAATTTTAAAACACATAAAACATTTCTTTCATAGTACAAAGATTATTAGTGTTTGGATCCTATGTAAGTATTAGAGTAACACCATGTTATATATTCTTAATTTTTCCACACCCAAATTAAAATCACCAAGTAAATTCATTCATATGATAAATATAGGATATATTTCTAACATCATTAATAAAATACCAATAATAATAACCTTACACACAAATAGAAGATCTTTAATTGGTAGTTAATTTATACCTCCTACTAATAAATACCAAATTAAAACCTTAACCTAAGTTGTAGACCACACTATACTAGCTGTATTTCAATAGATCACATGTTATCTAGTTCTTGCTTTAGCTGGTTGTAAGTCTGAGTAAGACCCATGAAAATTTCCTTTTTATGATTATTTTCTCCCTTCTTGTTCTTCTCTAACTCCCTTTTGATGTTTTGGATTTGGCTCTTCAACTCTTCAATCCTTTTTGTTTTTTCATCATGCTCCATTTGCAATCTTTCCAACTCTACAAATCACTCCATAAAAACACCCCAAAATTATTATATATATTTAATCATCATCATCATCCCAACGTCCCACTCCATAAGATTGTTTAGGTGAAAAAAAATAACAGACAATTCATATCCGTACACCACCAAAGAAAGGGCCAGAGGAATGTAGTCAATAACCTAAATCACATTTACTCAAAAGTCAAACCTAGTAAAACTGAACTGAAATTAAGTAGAGATCTAAACAGTCCCAGAAGAACTTATAAGTGTAACAAGCAGATCAGTTAAAAAATATGAGTTGGTTTAATAGTTGAAAATTTTCTCTTTTACCCGTATTATAGAAGTTCAATTCTTACCATCTACAGAAAAGATCAACTTTCAAAATTGTTGCATGTATAAGGATTTCTCCTTACCCCATAATAATTTATTTTAAAAAAAATAAAAAAAATAAAAAAATAAAAAAGTCTAATAAGGAGAATTGGTTGAACTAAACATCTTACCTCTTGGTTTATGAGAAAAACTTTCTAGCTCCATAGATCTTGTGATCCTCTTCAATGCCTACAAGAAACTAAGACCAACAATTTGTCAAAAGAAAATTTTGGCAGATTTATAATATCAGAATAATAAAAACAAAAATTAATAAATGACATTTATAATTTATTGTGACAAAAATCAGATTGGCATTTCATTTATTGTTTCCTTGGATAAATTTGCTTGAATGCATTCTCTTTTTTTTACTAAGTGTTTAGTTAGCATAATGACAATGAACTAATATATACATATACAAATACAATGCACATCATTAAAACTTTTACCAACGAATAATTAGAAAAAATCACACTAATTAAATTTTAATTCTATATAAAATGGTATTAGGTAATAACGAAAATTTTCATAAGTATACTATACCTTTGATGGAAGTTTTTGAGATTGATTATATACTCTATCATAATTTGATACAATAATACATATAATAAAATATGTTGATATTTTTAGAATTTAATAATTTGAGAAAATTAAATAAAAATTGAAAATAACATGCAAAAGGGGCCTTACCTTTGCTAAGGTTCACTGATATATATTTCTATAATGTCGTTAATTAATTTGACAACAAAATCCAGATTAAATTATTGTGCAATTTCAGTGGGGTTTGGATAATTTTCTTCCTTATAATATGTCGAGTAGGACTTGGGAGATTTGTTCATGTAGATATTTCCTTGGTGAACAATACGTATCATTTAAGTTTATTTTATATATCGTAATAAATGTGTAAGGATAAATTTAATTAAATATAATTTTATTTAAATTGTCTATTTATATATTTTTAGATTATTAATTTTTATAATTTTAATTTAATAAATAAAAGATCAAAATAATATATTAGATTGTGTAAAATCTGTAATATATTTCCATCGTTTCATAATACTTGTTACTGATTGTGAGTTGTGACATATTCTCACACAATATGTCATACTCAATAACAAGTATTATGGAATGGAGTAAGTAGCAATCAATGTTATATTGAAATGCATATAGTATGATTATAGAAGTACACATTATAAGTTACATTTCTGACAAGTTCAATGGTTCTTGGGAATCAATTATTTAATGTTCTGAAATTTTACCACCATGAATTTTGGCAGAATTTCATGAAGTCAACATTTGAATTTATAAAACCGCTCGCCACCCTTTTTATTTTATTGTCACTTTTATTTTAAATTAATTAATGAAAAATTAAAAAATGCCTCTGATCTTTAAACTTTTATATTGAAGTTTCATTATTGACCATGTATAAACTTGAACTCAAAATATATAACATCTCTCTAAAAATCTCTTTAAAAAATCTGTAAACTAAAAGAAGTTAAAAGTAATAATCGAATAACAATGACGAACCAAAACGAGCATTAATACAATTCGGTAAATAATTAATCGATTTCAAAAATTTTTTAAAAAAAATTCAAAAAAAAGACGAAGAACAGTCACACTCGCACAAAACGTGCTAGTTGACCATGGTCAACTCGCACGTTTTGTGCGAGTGAACCTTATTATTTTTTTTTTTTGTATTTTTTTTTTTAATTTTAATTTAATTTTAATACTTTTTAATATAATTATTTATTTATGTTTATGTTTTATTTGTGTATTTATTTATTTATTTATTTATTTTCATTTACTTAATTTATTTATATTATGTATTCATTTATATTAACATTATTAAACAATTATTAATATTATTATTAAATAATAAAAATAAAATAAACAAAATTAAAATAAAATAACTACAATTTAATTAAATAATAATTAAATTAACTACGATTAAATAAAATAACTACATAAATAAACAAATAACATTTACATTTAATAAAATAAATAAATAAATAATATTAACATTATTAATCTTATTATATTATTTAATAAATAAAATAATAATAATATATTATTAATTTAATAATAAAATAATAATAATATATTATTAATTATTAATTTAATAATAATATTAACATTTAATAAATTAAATAATAAAAAACAATGATTCGAAAAATTCAAAAAAAATAAAAAAAAGGAAAGGAGGTACTCGCACAAAATGTGCGTGTGTACCACGGCCAACTCGCACAAATCGTGCGAGTGAACCACGCGGCTGGCTCGCACAAAAAGTGGTACTCGCACGTTTTGTGCGAGCCAGCCGTGGTTCACTCGCACGTTTTGTGCGAGTTGGCCGTGGTACACACGCACATTTTGTGCGAGTACCCCTTTATTTTATTTTATTTTTTTTTGAATTTTTAAACGAGATTAGTTTAGAAATTACCTCGGTTTTTCGGTAACGATTCGAGGTCCAAAGCTTTAGCTACGATAATTTTTTTGAGGATTTAATGAGTTTTAGAGTGATAAAGTGTTATGGAGTGAGTTTGAAGTGTTTTATAGAGATTTTAAGTCCAAGGGCATTTTCGTAATTTTAATTAATTAATTTAAAATAGGGATGGCGATAAAATGAAAAGGGTGGCGAACTATAAGAATTGGTTTTACAAAATTTCATTTGTAAGTTCCATACATTCTTAATGATCTAAATTTTCTAAACAAACCATAAAAGTCCCAAAATTATGAAAATATAAAGGAAAAATGATCCAAAGTATTTGGTAAAAGTAAGCTTTTGTTATAAAGTACTTATAATATTTTTTGTTAAAAAGTAATTAGAAAATGTAATTTATTGTCAAAAAACTTAATATAAGGTAATACATTGGTTTTTTTTTTTTGAGAACAGGTAATACATTGGTTAAAATGTTGGATAATACTTGAATTTTGATGAGGATGAAAAAATAATACTTGGTTCTTTTATAATCTTATTTCAATACACTAATCGAAGGCTTGATAATGCTTATATAACTAGCTATATGCTATATGATAGAAAATAGTATTACTAAATAATATCAATTGTTTGATTCAGAGGCGGAGTAAAACTTGACAAAGTTTTTGAAGGTTCACTGCAATTTAAAACTTATGATACTTTTTTAATAAATTTGTATATTTAAATATTTAACTTGTACTACTTAATTTAATACTGAGGGTCCTAATTTTTTAGAGTCTTACGTTGAACATGTTAAACATACTTAGAATTTAAATTGACAATTTATGAGCATCAAAATGAAAAAAAAGAAGAAGAAAACCATGTAAAAGAAGCATTTTTTATATTTTAAGAAAAATACATATAGGAAGGGGTGGGAGAACCAGATCTTTATTTATACCCTAATAACATTTTACCCTTCTTTTTCTTTTATTTTTCTACATCTAATGATCTTTTCTTTTTAGAATTAATTTTGTTGGAGACAAATAAAAGATATAGGAAAAAAATAATAAATACGTCAATGAGAATGTGAGTTTGAAGTATATTGTGACATTTTATATTTTCAATTTATCTAATTTAGTATTTTAATAATTAATATCTTTAGTTACATATAATTATATATTATTTTATAAAATTTAATATCATGAAAACACATAGTAAAACAATATTGAATGATAAATAGTGGTTACAAATAATCAAGATAAATATAGCGGTTACAAATAATCAAGTCTTGCAACTTTTCCCATCAAAAATATTATGGCGTATTTAAGTTATAATCATCAGTTTAAACTTTCTACCAAGAATAAATATAATATAGTTGCTCTCTCTTAAATGTGTTAGGAGTATACTCCTACTATAATTTCTCCAATGTTAGTTAAATTGGTTAGTCTGAATGAGCGGCTTAACAAAATTTCTACAAATATAGTCTATCGATTTGAATTGTACATATTATAGAAGTATAAGATATACTCTTTTGTTTTACTCAGGTAAAAATACTCTGGGATATAATCTCGACAGATAAGTATTTCTCGTCCAATGTCTATGTGACACGTAATTTTACCGCGGAAATTAATGTGTATATGCATGTGGTGCATATTATATGAGTAGGGTGAAGAAGAGGGTAGCTTTACACTATGTTTGGATAGCAAGTGTGGATGGAAAAGAAAGGGAGGGAAGGGGAAAGGAGAGAAGGGAAATGAAGGGAAGAGAAATGGAAAGACACTAGTTCTTGTTTGTCTAGGAGGGAATGGAAGAGAAAGGAAGGGACATTGTGCTTTCCTTCCAAATCTTTCCACTTTTGGAGGAATTACAACTCTTACAAAATTTATCCACATTTTCCTTCCAATTTTCTCCCCTCCAAATTCCTTCCCTCCTATTTTACTATCCAAACAAGGGATTCTTCCTCCCTCTAAATTTCTTCCTTTCTTTTTCCTCCATTTCCTTCTATTCAAACACACCCTTACACTATGTTTGGATAGCAAATTAGGAGAGAAAAGAAAGGAAGGGAAGGGGAAGGAAAGGAAGGGAAAAGAAAGGGAGGGATAAGGAGAGAAATTGTATATTGTTTGTTTAGAAGGGAAGGGGAGGGAAAAGTAAGGAAAGTGTTTCCTTCCAAATCTTTCCTCTTTAGGAGAGATTGTCTTCTTAATAAAACTTATCCAACTTTTCCTTCCAAATCCCTCCCCCCCAAATCCCTTCCCTCCCAATTTGCTATCCAAACAAGAGATACCTCCTCCCTCCAAATCTCTCCCCTTCCTTTCTCTCCATTTCCTTCAATCCAAACACACCCTTAGTCTCTAACCACTCCTTCTTGGCATTTTTTGGTCCGGACAAAGGGCCACTATATATATGATGAATCTCTTTCGTATGCCAAATTGTACCTCCCAAATAATAGCCTCTACTTTATGCTATTTCTAGTACTAACAAATTTTCCTAAATTATTTGCATACTTATCTGTCCTAAAATTTAAGAAAGTGGTAATAAATGAAGAGAGAAAATAAATTGTGTGGATGAAATTAAGAGAGAGTTAAAATATATGGATGAGATTAAAAAAAATTAAGTGGGATGGACCAAAATGGAAAATATTGCAAATTAAAGTATAGGAGTATTGCAAATCATAGAATTAGTAAAACTTTTTGTGATACTCTAGATTTAGCTTGAAAAAGAATTAATAGACTACTCATATCAACGAAGTGCATCTTCTTTTCTAGGGAGCTCATGTGCTAACAAGTAACAACTCTACAGTTAAGCGTGTTTGATGGGGAGCGATCTTAGGATGGGTGACCTCCTGAGAAGTTTTCTCGGGTACGCACGAGTGAGGCCAATATGCGCTGAAAAGACTTGTGTTGGTCTGTGAGGCCAGTTTACAGTCTCCATAAGTAGTCACGAGCGATTCAAGGGGCCGCGGTGTTACACTTTATAATTTTAGAAAAAAGAATCAGATTTTATTTCAATTAAAGCATGTATTTTTTTTAGTTTGGTTCTTGTCCAATTCTTTTCTTTCTTCTACTACCATTAAAACAAAAATAACAAATATTTAGAAAATAGTGAAATAAAATTCTAAGAGATAAAAGCAAAGGTACAATTATTATTGTACTCTACTTATAATTCTAAAAAATGGTATGGAATACATATAATTCAACATGAATATAGTTATATTGAGCATCAAAATGTTACATGAAAAGAACATTTACATAACAACAAAATGTAGTACTAATTACTATTCATAGCTATCTATTGTGATGTTTGCTACTGTACTATAGTCCCTCAAACCCAAGAGATTGCAACACATATCAAGGGCACAAATGTTACCAATATGATAATGAGCTATTGAATTGTCTAGACAAAATTTAAATTTAAATTGAAAAAAAGAAACAAAATAAGAGAAAATTGTGGATAAAAATTAATGAATATGTTGAAAACTACCCAAAATAAGTTATTACAAAGTTGATAAAACAGTCAAAAATAAAAATTATGGCAAAATTATAGGTACTAAGATATGGTTCATCCGCTCTGAAATAATTGGTACATTATGGTTATTGGCATTATTCATCGTTTAAATTTATTTTATATATTGCAGCTAAATATGTAAAAAATATATAGTCAAGTGAGAATCGTCTAATAACATAATTTCATAATATTAACTGGTTATTATTTTTGATATGCATTGTTCAATATACAAATAATCAAAATAATACATTAAATTGCATAAAAGTTAAAATGTAACAAATATAATGGAACATATCAAGTAGTTCATAAAGAATCTAGGCCTTAAGAAACCTATAATAAAATAAAAGGAATCACAAAAACTTGGGTGAGACCGTCTCACTTGTGAGACGTGTTGTATTGGACCGGCCCAATTGTATATATCTTTTTACCAATTTCACAACTTAAAATGTCAATTTTAAGAGTTATAAGACCAAGTTAAAGACTTAAAAGACCAATTTCAAGGAATCAAAATTTACAGTATAAGTCATGAAGTTTGACAGTTTTAAAATTTAAAAGGTCATTTTTAGTACTTAAAAAACCAATTTAAAGTCTTAAAAGGCCAATTACTGGATATTAAACACTCATTTCAACTTTAAAATAGGATAACTCATACATCAAATTTGATATTAAAAACTTTGAAATTGACATTTTAAGTTATAAAAATCTATTTTTAAGTCTCGAAATTATCCTTTTAAGTTTTAAAATTAGTATTTCAAAATATTTTTAAAAATTTAGTGGGTTTGCGCCAATTTCACGGCTAAGGGTATCTCACATGAGAGTAACTGAAGTGGAATTTCTTTTTTTTTTTTTTTTGAATTACTGAAGAGGAATTATAGTGTACAGTGTACAAGTTTTAGGCCACTTATAGGCATATAAGGCCAAGTTATTACTATTTTAAGCCCAAAACAAACTTCATGTTGTTTCACTTTCGTTAAACGTCATCAACAGTGTGGCAATTCCGTATTGGGCCAATGCCCAGCCTATTGTTTAACCAACGGTTTCTCAACAATGGTGAGCACACCCATGTTTCTTTAGGGTATAACAAAGCAAGGATAATGCTTGCTTTGTTGTACTATATTCGAGACCTGGGCTAGTTGCACGGCTAAGACCGGACCTAAACTGGACTTGACCGGTTGCATCCGGTCCGGGCTCCGGGTTTTACTTATTTTTCATTTCGGGTTGTCGGTCAGGTTCGGTCCAAATCCGGAAAAATCCGAGTTAGACCGGATGTATATAAAAGTAATTTGAAGCATAATAATATTTAAGATTTTTATGTATATACTTATTTAATAGGCTTTATATTTTTTTTATTTCCAACACAAAATAATTTTTTTAAATCAAATATTTTAATTTTATGATAATTAATTTGCTAAATTAGTTTAAATCTTCCATTTTTAAATTTATTTTTGGTATCAAAAAATATCATCCAATCTAAACCCGGATCGAACCGGAGGAAACCGGGTTAGACAGGGAACCAGTCCGATACTGGTCTTAGCTTATTCAAAATTCCGGTTTTCAGGTCCAACCGATTTTGGCTAGTCTGGTCCAGTCCGGGTTTGGACCGGTGAAGACCATATGTAATATCCTTAATTGGATTTATATATACCTAAAGTATTATATGGTCAATTCAATCTACGATTCTCACCACCTACGAGAAAAAAAATCAATTATCTTTTCTCTTCTTACCTATTAAAGATTATACTCACCCAAAATTTAGAAAAAAAAAATCATCAAACCTATAAATACACTTGAGATAGCACAGGTCTCACAACATAAATTTAAAATTAAAATATTTCTAATAACTTTTTAAAATTCAAACATGTCTTGCTATTTTTAGCTAAATTTAATTAGTCGATATTTACACCCTTAAATAGCTCATTTTATTAAATCTGCCTCCGATTACACGACGAAACAACCCTAAAGTTAAGTACCTAACCCTTGTGGCCCTAGCTAAATAACATTGAGATACAATTTACTTGTACACAATAATTGCCCCGTACATCCCTCTCTTGTACTACATCATACTCTTTGTTTCAAGCATTAATATTTCATGTTTCCTTCAAAGTTAATTAAGAAGGCCTATCACTATTAATTAACTTAACCACTTTTTATTATATCATGCATTATTAGTCACTCTTGGACTGTCTAATTATCAAAAATGTCTTTTTCTTTCCTAAATCTAAATTAATTTCCAACTCAAAAGACATGATTAAGAAAGCTAGCTATTATAACTTTAACTAAATTGGAAAATATATACCTACTCCAAGTGATAATCACTCTAAATTATGTGATACACCAATGCAAATAAATTATTTCAAAAATATGATTAATGAAATAATTAAAGTGGGGCCTACTACTTGTATGGTATAACTAGGGTGGAAATCATAGAATAATGAAGTAATAAATAATAAATCCAAACCAAAGTTAGTCCATTATTGATATCATCATCATAAATCATAATTCAAACATAAAATATAAACTCCACATCATAGTATCATACTTCATATTTACATACAATAACATCATCGTCATCATCATCATGCATCTTTTCTTCTTTATTTTAACATCATGATGTATTATTGGCCTTTGATCTCTTATGTTTATGTTTATGTGTTATGATGGTGATACTACATACATATAACTTTATGATGATAGACCCCTTTTTCAAGTGGTGAAGCTATTATTTCATTCCCCGCTTAAAAAAATCTTTTAATCAATGCCAGCATGGAATGATCAATGAACTTTTGACTCGTAAACCACGGAGTATATTATAAGGGTAATTAACAAATTGAAAATGGTGTGCGTGCTTTATAAGATATTAGAGATCTTCTTCCCATAGCTATATATTGTTTTAGAATAATATATATCTCTTTGGCTTATGAAGTATGTGCACCTCGTGTTTCCCGTTATTGTGCTGACATTAACAATAAGTCTAGCTTAATTTAATAGTAATTTTAAGTTTTAATGCTAATTGAAAAGATTAGGTGCTTGAGATTATAAAAAATTGATCCGGGCTATGGTTGGATATATTTCCCGCAGTCCAAAAATGATTCGATTAAATAAAATTATCGAATATGATATATACGACCTAATAAATTTTTTAAAAAATAAAAAACATTTTCAAGATATTTAAATGCACTCAAAATCGAAATTAACCTGACATATTCTAGATATTATACATGAAAGACGTCCGCACACTCAAAGAATCAACACCTTATCAAAGGAGAGGAAAGATATTATATTAATTCACAATATAAGGTGGTAATGATTATAAATACGTAAGTGATATATCGAAAACATTCAAGTTTAATTGAATTTTTTTTTTGTATTAAATGATATATCAAAAACCTAAAGTCTAAAACATCTAAAATATGCCTACAAAGACATTTTCGTCTCTAAATTTTGGCTCCATGTATTCATATATTCGTAGACTTTTTTTTCATTTTTTTTGCATACTCACATTATTTACATTTAACTGACACACTGCTCAATCATATATCAATGGATGCAATTCAGTATCCAACATAAAGTTAAGATTCAGAGGAACAGACGTAGCAGACAAACCACACTCATACCTTTCAAGCCCTAGATATGTTGGGGCCCAGGGCAAAATATAGCACATTGGGGCCTTTTTTTTTGCAATTTATCACTTATTACCCTTTTACAACCATTAATTTTGTTTTTTAACAATGGAATCGGGCGATGACACCTCTTATCCACCCCTAGGGCCGCCCTGCTTTTTAGGAGAGATAGGAGGACATCGCGCAGACATACAACCCCTAAGTAAAGAGAGTGTTGCAAAGGATGAGATGAGTCAAAAAAACCCTAGTGTATGATCAAAGGAACGAGAAAGTAGTACTGCATATACCAAACCAAATCTTGAATAGAAGTCCTGCTCGGGGTTGGCGACATTTATTAGGACTTAGGAGTCCTACACAGAATAAGAAGTGGACCAATTATGCAAATGCAGTAAAAACTTTGAAATTTTACTGGTACCAATGGCTTTTTATTGCAGTTAGCACGGCATTGACCAGCAGGAAATCAGGGCTTTATTTGGTTGTGCGCACTATCTTCTCATTTCAATACCATAAACGACTCAATTAAAAGCGTAATTTGATACCTGAGACTTTATAATATGTTATATATTTTAACATGTCTATTTATACGAGAGCCCTTTTAGGTAGAAATGCTAATGCAGCACAGACCCTCCTTATACCTAGTGCTGAATATTTGATTTTAAATGAGAGATTTACAAAATCTTATTGTTACAATTTGTTGGGTTTTGAAGATGGATATCTTGTAGTATATAGAGAGTGGTGTGTACATAAGCAATTGTCATATATAGTATTGTTTTCTACTACAAAAAACTTATAAATTATTATATAATTTTAAAGACTCCGGTTATACTTGCTTCTCACCTTTTCTATTGGTTGTACTTGCATTGAATTTGCCAAAAATTTAATTTTAATTTACCAACTATTAGATTTACTCGCATAATTATATAGAAAAAATTGACATTAATAATTTAATATTATATTCGTCCGCTATGAATAAAACCACATCTTAATTATTTTCTAATAATCTAACATTTTCCCTTTGATTAGTTTGTTGTGAATAATTTAGCCTGTGTCTTAGAATACCGACAACGAGCCCTATTAATACCTATGTTTAGTAATAAGGTATGTTGTTGGCAAATGTATAGCAAATAATATAATTATTAGAAAACAATCCAAATGTGAGAATGTGAGTGATTTAAAATGCGAATGATTTTCTAATCATACATTTTAATAATTATTCTGATATGTATATTAAAGATATTGAAATTAAAATTTGAGAATATAATGGTAGGAATGAGAATGATTTGTAATGTAAATTTTCATGATATTTATCATGTCATTCTCATGGAAATAAATGTTTGATAATAAAAAGGTTTTTTGTTTTACAATTTCTTATTATTATCTAATACCACATGTTCAAATAATGTTTCATTTGAATGAATTTTGTGAAGAAAATGAGATTGTTGAATGAGTATAACTATGACAATTAAACTTGCCAAAATATTATTTATTAAAATTACACAAACTTTTTCAGTATCATGCTCACCATTAAGTAGTAACTAGTAAGTATTAATTACCAAATAGATTGATTATAGAATAAAAGATCAGCTAGTCTCTTGAGAGGCCGTATTTTTGAGAGATGAATTTCAAACCCAACCTATTAAAGATTAATGCCTACTTGTCGTATTTATAATGTCTACTTACATTATCTTTAATGCTTACTTATTGTGTCCTTAATACCTACTTTTAATATCTTAAATTACTACTTATATTATTTTTAACGTCTACTTATAATATATTAAAAATATATAATGAACTGACCCAATTAGAGATAGTCTCTCACAAGAATAAGGATACCCTTACAAGTTACAAAACACCCCAAATCTTCACACGAGTGCATTTACTTGGAAAGAGAAAGAAAAGGAGGCTTTATTACTATCATTACGGTAAACACAAAAAATTCTTTAAAAAGGCTATTTCCGTACATAAATAACATTTAGGAGTTGAAAAATTATATTCAAAATAATTCTAACTTTTTCACCACAAATAATTTTTTTTTAAATTAACTTTTAATTTTGATTATAGGATAAGTTGAGAAAATAAAATAATTAATTGCAACACTTCGTACAAAAAAATAATATCAAATAAAAATTAATTTTCGTCAATATTATTACCATCTCATTTGTTCAAAAGTTAAAAGGGCATGTAAAAAATCTAAAGTTGAAAAAATTACTAAGCATTTAGGGAAGAATCATTAAAAGCAGATATGAAAGCGATTTGAAATCCACCACTTTGAGAAGGGATCCGAGGAACTCGTACTTTGACATTTCAAAAGACTTTATTTTTATCACTGAAATTCAAAGGAATAAATTATTTTTCATTAAGAATTTTTTTTAAAAAAAAGTTAAGAATTTTTTTTTTTGCATAAAAATAAAAAAATTGATATATATAAGATCATATGTTAATAGATAAAAAATATAGGTAAATCATCATTGAAATTTATTTTATTAGTTTTAACAATACTTCTATAAAATATAGTCACATAAAGTATTCTTTCGTTTCATTATACTCGTTATTGATAGTAACATTTATCATCTGACATGTCACTAATAGTATTTTCAAAATAAGGTTTTAGAATGTTTGACAAACACCTAGTGTCTGATAGCCAAATACAATGGCAAATTTCATCAATTGTTTTTTTAATTGATTTGACCAGTTACCTATTAGGCTATTACTATTGTTTCAAAATCATGTGATGGATTTCAAAAAAGAAAAAAATCATGTGATGAAATTAAAATTTCCATCAATAATTTTAGTCTATTTATTATAAGTTGTAATTCAATCATCCATCAAAATATTACACCCACTATATCTATGAGATAAAAACTTTTTGAGCTAAATAGTGCTAATTATAAGTTAAATAGTGCTAATTTGAATAAAATGGTGCTAATTTGAAGGACATAGAAAATGAAAATTTTCACTTGTCCAAATGTGTTTATGAAGAACTCTACTTGAACATGATAATTACTACCTTTATTCTATCATACTTTCTCCATTCTGAAATACTCGCTACATAAGGTTTTTGACACTATTTATCATTCAAGTTTATTTTATATATTACGACTATTATATTTGATAAAATATAGTCAAATGAGGTCTTGTTTAAATCGTCTAATAGCATATTTTCATATTATTAACATTTTATAATTTTTAGATGATTATACTTTAATACTTCATTGTTCCAAAAATACTTGCAATATTTGTTTTTTCACGCGGTCCAATGAACTAATTCAATCCTTAATATTCATAATTATGTATAATAAAAAATTATAAAAATTAGATATTAATAATCTTTGCATCGAGACGAATTAAACAAGATTTCACTTTACTATGTTTTAACTTATAGATTACAATTTATCACAAATTAAGAGAGATACGTGAATAGTGTCAGTATATCCAATGTTGCGAGTGAATTATAACGGAGGAAGTATATAAAAAATCAAAATAACAAATTAGATTAACTTAACAGTCAAGTGTAGCAAATATAGTGAAACGTAGGAAGTACTTGGTATTAATAGAAACTTTTTTCCACACAACATGCTACACTCGAATGCAAATATTAATAGAGCATCTGCATTTAGGGCAAAAGGTTTGGGGTTCGACTCCTACTGGGCGCAGCTATCAACTAGAGGTTTCTTTACTACGCGCATATCTATGTACTTCCTCCTTAGGATTATGGGTATGATTTGTTTGCATTTTCCAGGAAAAACAAAACCACCAACGGAATTCTACTTTGTGCGAGATATTGGGAGTGTCCTTTACTTTTAAGTTGAGTAAAGAATTAGGCCTATCCGCAATACAAGTTCTAGAAAATAGGAAGTCTCAAAAAAAACAAAAGATGCCAAATCAGACACTAATAAATGGCCTTGATATAAGAGTGTATAAACCAAACAGAAGCAGAAACATAGGGAGAGGAAGCTTTGCTTTTGGGACAGATAAAACACCATTTAAGAGAGTGACTTATCAATTTAGTATTGTAATTTCACAATTCTTGGTAAATCAAATCACCCTCTGACTCAGTCATACCCAATTTTCAAGAGCTTTTCCCCTTTATTTTTATTTTTTCTTTTAATTTACCAAATCGTGTCTTTGAACTTGCTCTTCAACGGGACTTTTTAATCACACTCTTTTTAATGAGTTTGAGTTGTCGTTGTTCTTTCCTCCCTACACCTTGTATAGTTTTCTATGAGCGAAATACACTGGATATGATGATGATGATGTATATTTGAACTTGCATCGTATTTTTCAACAAAAAATATGAGTATTTGTAATTAATTAAAACTTAATAATTTATGTTGATAGAAATTACATAAAGTTAAAAAAACATAAATGAAATTAAATAAATGATACTCTTTCTGTTTCAATTCTAATGTCTCATCTGTTTTTATCAAATTTGCAAATGCACTAGTTTAATACTTTCTCCGGTTTTTTTAGTCCCACCCAACCCCATTTTTGCGGATAGTATACAAGAAAAAATAGTCATGTGACATCTTGTTTTATTCGTATCGTTGCATATTTTCATAATATCTAATTTTTATAATTTTCAGTCATGTATAACTCGAGATATAATCGATTGAAAAAAAGGGCGAAAAAGTGTTGAAGTGCAAGTAAAAAAACAGAGGAAGTACTTAATTAATGTCGATAATTGTGTATAATTAAAAATTAGAAAACTAGATAATACTTAATAAACCTTATGTCGAGACCAATCCAACAACATCTCATTTGACTATATTAAAAGTACGAACTAAAAATAAAATATTTTTTGAATGCAAAAAATAAAATATAAATTGAGTGATTAATTAATAATAACATAAAAGCAAATAACACGTTAGAAAAATAAAAGAAAAGAATAGATTATTCTAAGAAAAAAAATAATGTCCTATGAATAAACGGATAGCAAATAAAGCTAAATAAATCATACCGAGAGAGTAAATAGCATAAATGCATAATGCAATGAATAAATTAATTACACCCATAAAAACACAACACCTTGACACAAGGGAATAGGAAGAGCGCCATTACCAAAATAACAAAATACGAGTAAACAACTTTACCTTACCTTACAATTAACCCACCACCACCATATTCATTTTTTAAAAAAAAAAAATTATTCAACACATATTCCTATGAACAAACTATATACTCAAATTGCTCCATTATCTTAAATACACTTATCGAGGTAACATTTTGACTATTAATAATTTTAATTATGCTTAAATAAAAATTATGAAAAGTTAATAATAATAATCCTTGCATTGAGACAAATCAAACAAGATCTCACATGACTATGTTTTAACTTATAGATTAAGAATAAAATACAAAAATTCAACCGGATTGATAAAAAGTGTGAAAAGGCAAATAGGACAACTAAATTGGTTTGGGAGAGTATTTTCAAACAAATCAGCTACTCTTTTGAGAAATCGTCTCTTAAAAAGACGACTTTAAAACAAAAAGTTTACATTTTAATTTCATTTTAATTTGTATTAACCCGACTATATCTTATTCATATATTAAAGAGACCGTCTTTCACAGCAATTTGTGCAAATCCAATTTGACTAGATTACTATGTACATATCCATCGGAACACGTTTTTTGTTTACTCCTTTATTTTACCCACAAATTATCATGAGAAACCGAATTTTTGAGAAATGCATTAAATATATGGAATAAATAGCTCAATTAATACAAATTAAAAATAAAATAAAATGTGGGCTTCTTGTTTTAAGGTCCTCTCTTTGAAAGACGGTCTCTCACAAGAGTAATTGTATTTTACATCATACCAAATAATATTGTAAGAGATTTTTAATTCTATATACTCACTATGTTCCTTAATGAAGTTTTCACAAGAATTGTTCACAAAAATTAAGAAAATCAGAATCTTTTAGATAATGCATATATTATTTTATTAAATAAAAACTTTGATGGAGGCTAATTAGAATCGTAAATATTAAAAAGTATTAAAAGAAAATTAGTGGAAAAAAAGATATAGACCACAACTAATAAAAAAAAAATGAAGTATTTTTATAAAGTTAGTAAAAGACATGTGAGGATCATACAAAAGTATTAAAATAATCCTAAATAAAATTAATGGAAAATATGGGAGATCAAAAGCATTATTAAAATATTAAAATTAGGATCAATAAGGTTATTTTGGTCCACATTTTTTTTGATATAAATACAAAAAAAATTTATAGGAACAATAAATAGAACAACCAAAATTAAAAAGAAGAATTTCTTTATGGCATGTTTGTCAACTTGGAATTCATTTCTAAATGTTGAATTGGTTTAAATATTATATTTGACAAATCTTCAATTTGAAAATGTGAAATTAGATCAATTTAATATAATTCCAATAACAAATTAAAAATGGATCAAATATCAAAACTTGAATATTTCAAGTACATAGGTGTTATTTACAATTACTGAATTTGAATACCAAAATTAAATTTCCTATTTTCAAATAAATTATATGTTGTCAAACACTCCATAAGGAACAACTGGAGTAATACAAAATGAGAAAAATAGAGAATTAAATTACAATTAGTTGGTTGTTTAATTGTCTTTTAGCTTTTAATTTATTAAATGGTAATAAAAATAGAAGTTGTTTTGGTTGATTATTTTATTGGCGTATTACTCTTATTATTTCTCTAACAATTAAAACTCAAAATATAAATTTACTAAATATTTTCCTAAACAATTGTCCCTTGTTTCAAAATAAACAAACAAGTCAAATAATTTAACTATAAAAATAAACGACCAACAACCATTAAATTCATCTAGACAATAAGTTTCACACCACTATCAAATTCTTTTACTCTTGTTCTATCTAAGATTTGAATTTGATGAGTACTAACAATTCAATAAAGTTTTCTCTTTAATTTTTACAAGCCCTAGTAGATGCAAATAAAAAAAATACAATCAAAGATGAAAATAAAAAGATACATAAATATTTTTATATTAAAAAGTATAGTTAATAGTATATTATTTTTAGATTAAAAAATAAGGAAAATACTAGATGAAATCTCTCTAATATGCCATTTTGAATATTTCATTTTGTTGCTCTAATAAAAAATCTTGCTAATTATATTACAATTTTAGACAAAAATAACTTTACTTATCTTAATTTTAATTTCAATAATGGTTTTGGCCCATATATATTATTCACTAACTTCAGTTTAATATTTTTATATTATTTATGATCGTTTTAGACGTTTCTTAGTACCTTTATAAAAATACTTTTTTTATCAATAGTACATTTGTAATCCCCGTATTCCACTAACTTTCTTTTAATATTTTTCTAATGTTTATGGTCTTCAAATGTTCTTTTCAATTACTTTTTATACAGTTTTTAAAGTAATTTTAAACCTTAATATCTCTAAATACGCATTATAAAAAATTATAAAAAAATATATAATAAAAAAGTATTTAAATACTTCCTCCGTTTCTTTTTTATTGTCCATTTTTCTTATTTGGTTAGTTCACTCTAATTGTCCACTTTTTATTTTTGGCAAAGAGTTTTTACCTAAATACCCCCAACTACCCCAACTTATATTATTTAAAATACCTCACTTACCACCTTTTCAATTATTATAATCACTTAAATACCCCAACTACCACCTTCACAATTATTATAATCACTTAAAATATCCCACTATCATTTTTCTTAATTTGCGTGCCCACTAGAAAGTGGACAATAAAAAAAGGGTGGAGGGAGTATATTTTATCATCTATATATGTCTTCAGCATCTAAATCCAAATTTTTCGCTAAAATAAAATATTTTAAACGAAAAAAATATTAAAAAAATATATTTTACTTAATCAGCATAACATTTCGTGTGAAAACTTTATTTCTACGGATTAAAAATTATTAGTGCATAATTTGAAGACATTTAATTAGTCAATGAGGTTAAAACTTATGAAAGGGAAAGAAGTAAAATAAGCACTCTCCTTACTCTCAAACAGAGGCCACAGCTATGTGCAGTGCAAATACTACCATTCATAATAATGTGTCAGTACCCATGTGACACTATGGGACCCACCTCCCTTCATGTCCACCTAAAAGAAACCACAAAATAAGACAAAACACTCTCCTCTCCTCTTTTATTTTATTTAAGCTTTTTATATACGTATTCTATTTACTCTATTTGTAAGTTTTAAATATCTCTTTTTTGGACGATTTTTCTAGAGCTGGGGTATTTTTTAACAACACTCTTTTCTATGCTTATGAATTGTCATCGTTTTTCCCTATTAAGACTCTGACCATAGTTTTCAATAATCGAAATAAACTGAATATAATAATGAGTCTCTCTCCTCTCCTCTCTTCATCCTCCTAAACTTTTTCCTTTTTTTAATTCACATAAAAAGAACTCACCTTTTTCTTTATCCTTCCCCTCTCACTTCTTCCCAAAAGAATTTCAAAAAGAATTCTTATTTTTTTCATTTTCCCCATTTTTTATATTTTTTATTTTAAAAAAAATAAATTGTTCTCTCCTTATCCTAAGTGGGTTACACTTACACCACAGAGAATAATTACAATATATTACAAAAAGAGAAACAATAAATTTAAAAAGAAAAAAAAGGTAACAGAGAAAAGCAGCTTTTCCTCTCCACTTGAGTCACCCCTTTTACCTTTAATAGGTATTCATATCAGTATAGTAGTTATGGCTTATGAGACTTCATCTTCTTCTGATACTTCCTGCATATATATCAGTATGAAGATAAAATACCACTCCTACATTTCTATCTACTACCTTACCAAATCTTTTCATCACATACTTGTACCAAGTAAAACTTCAAGGGCATTATGGGTATCGTCGTGTCGACTACATAAATCAATACGTTCAACGGACTTTCTGCTAAAATGTTGTCTAGAGGCGAGAGAACAATAAGAGAATCTAACCTAAGTTTTTAGACGCTCCAACTAAGACAAGATTTAATTTCTCGAACTAAGTTTGCATTTTAAGTTCCAATAAGCTTAAAAAATAAATTTGTAGAGTATGTTCAAAACAGATTCAAGAACCGAAATTTACCAGACTCTATAACTAAACCCGATTTGATCAGACTTTAAAAACGATTTGAACACAAAATCAGTTTGCTAACCCAAAATCAACTCAATTACCCGAATAAATTAAAAGTGACATAATAGGAGTGGATGAGTCATAGGAACATAACTAAAACTAGCAAAATGATGTATATTGTATATTCTTTAGTCATGTAGTATACATTTTCCATCATAAGAGAGTAGAGAAGTCAATTTTTGCATAAAATAAAAATAAGCAAAAATCAGAAATAAAAATAGAAAGACAAGAAAATGTAGAAATTCTGTTATATATTGATATAAAACTCTAATCAAAATGTTACCACTAAAAAAGTTGGCTATTTTTCCTTTAGATGATATACTAGTAAAAATACTAATAGTTGTTTTTCTTTTTTATCCTTTTGTGTGGTCCAGTAGCAGTACACACCTACAGAGAAGGTACAAAAGTCATGACAGACTCCCCACTCTCATTAAATCAGTCTATCTGTACCCCTAATTATGCATTTTTATATATTCTTGTAAACAAAATTAAAAAAAAAAAAAAAAAAAACTATTATGTATTTCATGATCATAATGATGATGATAAGGATGATGATAGTGATCTTTCTGTGAACATCTTCCTAGTTGATCTTTTTTCCTTTGATTGATGTTGGGTATGGGTTGGGTTGGGTTGGGTTGGGTTGGGTAGGGTTTTTTGGCTGTACAACTTTGGAGATTTGCTTTACTTCCCTCCAATCTAGCATATTGATCGTCAAGCTTTTCTGCATGGACAAAAAATATGGCCAATATTCAGAAACATTACAGAAAAGATGTGTAAATTCAGCCATGATAATGATGTGTATGATGTTACATGATGTTCCAACCAATATGACCTTCATATAGAAACATATTTTAAAATTATGAATACATCGATGGGTGATAGATACTCCAAAGATCAACTACCAAGGGCATTTTAGTAAATAAATGTATCGGTTGACATCACTTAAATTCAAAATAAAATCAAATATAACATGTAAAAAATACTTTTTTGAACAAAATGCTCGTAGTAACTCGTTCAAAATCAGTTGAATCAACGACAAATTATCAACTACGAGGTGTATAAAGTTGCAAATTCAAAAAGACGATGTTGCACATTGATTAAACTAATAGGAGGACCCAAACCAACAATTTACAAAGTACTGTACTCCTATATCTTTATGAGTGGACCAATTTTGTCTAGTCTTGAGAATTAGTCATTAATTGGCTTAACATTAAATTGCTCAACATTTAGAGGTGTTTTTTTGAGTTGGAAGGATCATAGTTTGTAGAAAACACTTTATATGTACTTATGGAAGATTTTTTCTTTTATTTTAGAAAAAAAATGATAATAAAGGAAGGGAAAACTTGTTTTTCGATAGTCGAATCAAACTATTAAGAAATAGAGAGAACGATTTTCTACCAAATCAAACGCCTGATGCATACTTTGAATTGAGATGTTAACCAAACGAGTTCGAATAAAGTCAAGCGGAGAATGCTATGGGTATACTTACAAACAAGGTACAAAATCCCCAAGTTGCTGTCCATAGTTGAACTAAAAGCTAAATCCCTAGCGCTCCTTGGCTGGTTGAAAGCCTGAAGAACACAACACAAACCAACACATTATCAAATCGAAAAATTCGGAAAAAAAAAAAAACTCAAATGTGATTGTATGAAAAACAATGATCAAAAGAGCATGCATATACTATACCTAGGAAGTTCAAAGAAACAAGATTTGTGAGGAGCCAAACTAAGAGGAGATGAAGCGGGCATCGACGAATCATTAGCGGTGGATGACGAGGTCGAGATCGCATTGGAACCACCATTATCGAGGTCGGAAAAGAAAAGTGACGATGATCGCTGCTCGGAAGCAGATTTTTTCGGGGAAGCAAAGAGGTTGTCTGGGAGAATATGCTCTAACCCACTGCATTTCAAGAAAATGGTCAAGAATTTAGTAATTTAAACATTAACAAAAGTCATGTGATGATGAAAAATCTAGGGAAAAATTTGCACGAGTGTATAAATGGGTAATTGGCTAAATATGGGCAACATAATAATGGCCTTTTTAGATGAATATATAATTATCACAAGACATTTTTAGTTTGTTTATACCTTTCAGACAGCTCATTTTCTTCATTTTTGGGTTTATCTTCATTGCCATTGCAATCACTCACAGCAGCATTGACTCCCTCAGCAACTTGTTCATGAGATGGACTACCATTATTATCTACATTTTACCAAGCAAATTAAAACAATCAATTATTTTATAATAAATAAAAATAAATCAATATAAACATTTCTAGCGTTTATGGTATGTCGTCATCCAACCCTTAATAGACCCTGATCATAACTTATATAATTAAACAGGCTAAACCGGGTATGCCGATGGCAATGGACTCAATAGATCAAATATAAAATTAGTTTAGGCTGCGCATATTAGACCCACAAATTATTTTGATAGAATTTCTAAAAAGAAAAGTTTCGGGTCAAGTAGAAACCTTCAAAAGCATCTTGATTGAAACCGTTAGAGGCGGGAGGAGCAGTTTGACTGGACGACATTTGAGGAAGGCTAGGCGAGGGAATAGGAGATCCAACACTAGCATTGTGTTGGTGTTGATGATTCTTCAAATCCAAAAACTGCAAATTCATAAGCCTTCTTCCTTGAAGTTCAAGAGCTTGTTGTAAATCAGCTTCCTCTAATTTTTTCCTCAACAACATTTCTTGCGTACTATACAACATTCTTCCACCTAATTAAACGAGATTAACCCATATCACATAACTACATTGCCAATTCATAACTTATACTACTCATCCATATTAGTCAACTTGCTACATTTTCATTAATAAACTACTCATAATACGCCGAATCAATCAAGATCTCATTAAACAATTTTTTAACGAATGGATTAAGAATAAAATACAAACTAAGAGTGATTGATGAATTACCCAAAAGCAAATTACGACATAAGAGAAACAAACAATCCAAATTAAGAACATGGTTAAACTAAACATACCAAGTTGAAACTCATATGAATCTCTACCATCGTGACCAGAAGGACTAGAACATGAAGAAAACTCTCCCCTTTCCAATTGTTGATGATGTTGTTTCCTAAAACAAGATATATGAAATGACTAAAATGCCCAAATCATGATAAATGAAAAAAAAACACTATGAAACAATATGAATATATGATGATAAGAGAAAAAATTTACTTGTCAGGAAGTTTACTCTTCTCCTTGTATGGTTTAACAAGCACACGAGAATCACATACAAAATGAGGGTTTCCTTTAGCTAAGATTATCTTAACAGTCTCTGGATATACAAATGTAACAAATCCAAACATTCTCTTTTGTTGATATGGGATCCTTACATCTTGAACTGGTCCAAATAAGCTTCAAAAACACAAAATAAATACAGATTCTTTTAGGTAATTAGTATATGAAGTACTAGATTAATGTTATAAATTAGAAATAGTTAAGGTTAGAAATTCAAAATTAGTCATAATGAGTTGAAAAAAATGATTACTTGAAATAATTGGAAACATCTTCTTCTTTGAAAGTGCTGTCAGCAGGGAATGTTAAGTATATCTGCCTTGAACCAGGATTTGAATCCAACCCAGAAAACTCATTTCTTGCCATTCTAACTCTATTCAACTTATGAAACTCTTCACCCATCATCATTGCAGCTGCTGCAGATCTACATTGCCAATTAAATGCCTAAATTAAACCCAACATTTTCTTTTACTAACACACAAGAGAAAATTCAAAAAAAAAATCATAAATTAATTAATTAAAAAAAGATAAACCCACATGGGAAATACTTGACCAAGTAAAAATCTTAAAAACCCACAAAAATTTAACCTTTAAAAATCGTTAATTAATCCAAACAAAACCCAGAAAAAATGGGTCATAAAATGAGGTTAAAACAAGAGATGTGTACTACCTTTGAGCATCAGTTGGAAGGAAATTCAATTTGTTGTAGGGTAAATTCATACCACCAGACATTAACTGAGCGGCAATCCTGTGTTGATGAGCAATTTTAGACCTAAAAATCTCTTCTTGATACTGTTCAAAAGCTTCATACTTGCAAGGAGAACCAACAATGGCATCACTAGAATTTTCACCATGAACAAACTTACAAGTACTACCATTTTTACAATTTCCTTTAGCATAATAAAGACAAGGTTTAAACCCAAACCCAGAAGTAGAATCATCAGTTCCATAATACATATCATTAAAAGAAGCACTTCTACGGTGAAAATGAGGGTGATTTTCACCATTATTCGAGTTTTCCCAATATGGGTATAGCATAGAATCACTCCTACAACCAGGACTCATAGCTAAATCCATAGATTGTTCATAAAAATCCATACTTTTTGAACTCATACTCAATGGGTCGTTTAAAAAGTTAAGATTTTGGTCTTGTAAATGGTGAAAATCATCCATAAAACTCTCCCTGTTACCGTTATTACTAGTACTATTTCCAGAAAACCCAATTTGTGGAGACCCAATTGAAGATGAAAAAGACCCATTGTGTGCACTACAACTTCCATTAACTACAGCAGCATAAGAAGGATTACTACCATTATTAGGGCTTAAATGAGACCAAAGAGAAGGAGAAGAAGGAGAAGATGGGTTAAAACCATTGTTGGCTAATCTTGGAGAAGAAAGAGGAAGGGAAAGTGGGTTAGGTCTAGAAATTGCAATAGGGTTTGAAGTAGGGCTAACCATTGATGAAGATGAAGTGTTTGATGAAAGTCCTAAGTCATTTTTTGCTCTATTAACTATAGAAATAATGATAGTTTCAGGCCCATAAGCAAACCTTATCATGTCTTTCTCCCCATGGTTAAGAAGTATATAACCCATGATTTTTGAAGCATTTTCTGGATCTATACTTTGCACTCTAGAAAATACTGATCTTGTTGCTTCATATGACTCCATTAGTAACAGAAAAAATTAAGAAAGAGAAAGGGAAAAAATAAGGAGAAGGTTATGAGGGAAGATGAAAAGAAAGAAAGGGTTCAAATTTATGGGGGAAGAAGGGTAATTTTGTTAGATAAAAAAGGGGAAGTAATTATGATAATGGTAAATTTTTGAACTTTTCCTATATTTTTTTGAAAATTACATGAGAATTTGGTCAATTATAACAAAAATGGAAGTTTAATATTTAAAAAAAAAATTAACTTTTTTGATCAAAGTTGGGAGTTTAATGGAGAGAGAAAATGTTTGATTGATTGATGAAATGGGTTTTGGCTTTTGGTGAAGATGTTTTTTGGGGTGTATTAAAAACTTGTTAAGAACCACAACTTTTGGCAGTAATGCTACCTGCTGCTGCAGCCTTGGGACTTTGGGAGAGTAAAAAAATGAACCCTTTTCTTTGCTTTTTTTCAATTCTTTTCTTTTTTCTTCTCCTTTTTCTTTTACTCTAAAACTACTTTTTGAGTGCATTTTGTACAAAAACTACTTTTGAAATTCTTTTCATTTCTTTGTGTATCTTCAAATAAAAATTATGATGGTTAAGCTTAAGAATCTGTTTTAGCAGCACGTCTTATATGAAACTGTTTTACGGTGAGATGATTTTAAAATAAGATGGTTAGAAAGTTTATGACACTTCCAGTATTCCGCACAAGATTGGGTCCGGGTGTGTTTTTTTTCCTGAAAGATGCGGACAAATTATGCTCGTTCCCCTAAGAGGGAGTAAAGAGAGATGTGGGCAGTCATAAAACCCCCAACTGATACCTGCGCTCAGTAGGCGTCGAACCAGTGGCGGATCCAGAGTTCAGAGTCTCAGGGGTCACCAACTACTGAACGAAATTTTGGCAAATTTTTATTTGTAAAATTAACAACTATTTTATCCTTACTTGCTAAAATTTTAAATATGTCATACGATAAAAGGAAATGGAACAAATTAAATCAACTAACCTAATTAAAAAATAAGATAAAATAAATAAATCAGACAAAAGTACTAAAATAAGTGAGCACTTATCATCAAAAGACTTTAGTGTTAATTTTACACATTAACTCTTACCAATAGAAAAAATCTACTTAATTTTTTAAAAGAACGCGTAGGGGCACGTGACCCCATAGCCCTAATGTGGCTCGACCCCATAGCCCTAATGTGGCTCCGCCACTGAGTCGAACCCCAAAAGAAGGTTATAAGCTAATAATTTTTATTATTGGGTTGTTTAATCCAAGTATGAGGTATGTCTGACGATGAGACCCTCTCATATAAGAATTTAATTTAGTATTTTTAGTTGCCAAAAAAAAGAGTTTTTATAATTGGTGAAAGTATTAAGTAATTAATATAGATAATTAAATTGTCTGTATAGGATTAAAAAGTAAGTGAATCGAACACTATTTCAAATATGAATATTGAAAAATGAAAGAAACAAACTAAAACGAAAAAAGTAACAATCACTTAGAGACAAAGGGTATACTTGGTGTTTTAATTTTGACGATACACTAATCTTATGAAGATAATAAAAGGCAAAATGATTTCTTATGACAAATGATAAATTAAATTACTCAAAAGTTTATACTTATCAGTTATATTATAAGTACTTGTTACATTCACTTTATTACGCGTTCCAATATAATGTTTCGGTCATTTATATCATGGGTTATACATAACTAAAAATAATAAATATTTAATATAATGAAAATACGCGATTAGTATATTCAAATAAGATTTAAGTTGATTAAAAACGGTTGTAAAAAAAAAAAAAGCAAAAGTAGTATATTAACTTGGGCTAAATGCAAATTAAACAGCACATTCAAAACACATACTCTTCAAGTAGAATAATGTGTCAAATGTCATTTTAACCAAACATGACAAACCATTGTCATAACTCACATGCCCCAATGTACATGGTTGAAAGTTAAGTTGTTCGTTAGAGTTTTGAGTTTTGTTATATTATCTCGTATTCGGGTATATATTAGGTTAACATCAGTGTAAAAACTCGTAAGTAAATGTTGCAAGTAAATTGGAATGAAATAAGTATATTTTATCAAAGGTATACAAAGGCATATGTTCAAAGTTTTATTAGTTATGAGTAGATATCAGGTCGAAGCTCAAGTTAAATTTAGTTAACTATATTTTTTTGTTGTTCATGGATTTAACCATTCAAGTTAGGTGTATATTATATTCACATTAAAAGGAGCGAATATATTAATATATAAATTGACATCAGATAAAGATCAGATCAGTCTTGGTCTTCCATATCCCAAGTAGAAATCAAAATTAAATAAATTTTATGTTTGTGATGCTCATTTCTAAATCAATAAAAACTACGCAAAATTACTTTCGACGGTTGAGCTATTGGCTTTCAGAGTTTGTTTGACTAAACTTCAATTATTACATTTGTTGGGCCATTTTTTAAACTTAAGTTTCATGTAATGATTTTTTACATGTAATGTATTTAATTCGATTTTTACCGGGGTGTAGCAAATAATGCAAAAAAAACATTTTATAGAGTTATCAATCATTCATATAATCATATCATTGAAAATGAAGAAAATTGACTACCTTAGAACAGCATTACAAGACATTTGAGGTCCATTAGTAAATTGCAACATTATACAAGCATTTGACTACATATGTTGCATGATTGAAGAATAGGTTGTGAAAAACAAACTTGTGTTTTGTCAGACATATTAATGTGCTACATATATATCTATTTATCACTTAATGAAAAATAATACATACTCTTTGGTTGTTAAAATATTGCAACAATATACAATAACGTAATCGTTAAGAAAAAGGATGAATTTTATTAAATTGCGTCGATATGATTAAAATGAAAGAAATTGAAACAAAATGTGATCACGTATGAATGAGATATGTGTTACATACTTTTAGCCAAACAAGCTAGTTGGATAAACTATAACATATTTATAAATTTTAACCATCAATTTAATTTTTTGATAGTATTCTTGAATCTCGGCAATACTTTAATTAAATATGCAAGACTTTGATATTCGTAATAAGTAAAAATTTCAAACACTTATTCCTCATATTCATTCAATAAATGCATTATTAACAATATCAATCAATAATAAAATAAAATTATATTTATATTCAAAAAATAATAAAAAATAAAACCATATTTGATATGTGGTGAATATTAACATCATTTGTTTGTAAATTGTTGCTTAAACTTTGTATTATTAGAAAAGATTTTTCTAAATTTGAAAAACAAAAAAATATTTAAGACTTTGACAATTTTTTATAATATTTTAATTTAAGTCTGAGACGACACGACCCTTACTAAGGTCATCACACATTATAGTATATGTCTACACTCTACGTGCTATTTGTGCAGCATAAAAAAATTCATATTGTTTATTTTCGTCTATATGATTTTAATATTTTTTCAATGATTAAAGTATATAGAGTCAAAATCAAAAATAACACTTAGTTTTTTCAAAAATAATAATTATAGGGTAGCTTCAACTCTATTTATTATTAAATATGATTTTTGCGATGATTGAAGTTTATTTCGATCTATATGATTTTAATATTTTCATAGCTTAACTAGTGTCTAATAGTGTTCGTTCGGGTCATCATTGATTTCGGATTAGGTGTTTCGGGTGGGCTTGAAATCGGATTTCGTGTTCATATTGTTTAACATAATTGTAAATTTTTAAAGTCGAATCAAATCGGATACGGTTACAATGTCGTGTAAATTTCGAGCGATCGTGTCCGTTTCTAACACCTCTAGTTTTTATATAGTAAAAAATTATTTTAGTATATCGACTATTTGCCCCCCTAATTCAAAATCTTGGCTTCGCCCCTAATGATCTTTTATATTGAAGTACTTCCTCTATTCCATAATACTTGCTACTGATAGCCACATTTTTCCATACAACATGTCACACTCAGTAGTAAGTATTATGAAACGGAGGAAGTATATCATAAGTAAAATATATGAAAAATAAACCGCATAATAGCATATAATTTTACCCATAGTGGCGGACCTAGAATTTGAAACATGGGGTTGCGAATTTAATAAAAACGTCTTATTTTCATCAAGTAAAACATAACTTGAACGACTACAACATAAATAAAGAAACTCAACATGAATTTAATACTTAAGTTAATTAAAATGATAATTTTTAATATTATTCATGAATAACAATCAATGAAATCATACGTAAATACAAATACAAATTCTAATTTTGAATTGAAATTATAATAATTTAAAGCAAATTAAAATTATAATTTATAAACAAATAATACTCGAATCATACACAAATAAAATTGATTTTATCATAATTTAAAGCAAATTAAAATTAAACCCAAATCAAATCATACCCAAATTCACAATACAATAGTTAATTTAATTCTAAAAAAAAATTCTAAATTCTAATTCAATTTTAATAATTTACAAATATAATTATGGGGGATTGCATTGTGGGGCCGTGGACTATGGGCAACAATGGTGTAGTGGTGGCGGTAGTGTCGATAACAGTGGCTGTGGGTCGGCTACTAGCAAGCAACAAGCCGACAACGATGATGCTTGACAGCTTGAGAATTCTGAAACAGAGATTGGGTGGAAGAAGAGTTAAAAATGGGAGAATTAAGTAAACTAATGGTCATTAATTTTCTTCCTTTGATAGTCATTAAGATAATTAAATTAACACATGTGGGTGTTGTAGCCTAGTGGTATAAAAATGGGGTTAATTGTTCATATTTATCAATAAGTCAACAGTTCAAGACCTACATATTACTTTCTTGGTTTTTTATGCAACCCCATCATCTAAGCTAGATCTCCTGTTTACCCGTCTGTCATCTTCAACTCCATGAATACATTTCCTCACAGCCTCAAAGGCATGTTTATATTGTCAGGAAATCTCAATTCATAGTACGGCTCTTATCATAAAAAAACCAATCAACTAGTTTAAGATTAAAAATGGGGAACTGATGTGCACGCGCAACGGTATTCACGTGTGAAAATCACTCTTTTTAACCTGCAAAAAATGATTAATTAAATATTTCTAATATTTTATGCACATCCATACTGACAGTTTTACCCTCACCGCAGGTTGTGATTCAAATTTAATTATATAGATTTCACGTAGATTTTTTAATGCCCAAACTATTAATACATTTTTTAGTTGGTTCCCAATCTCATTTTTGTAAATTTGAAATGAAAAAAAAAAGAATCAGATGGAGACGGTCAGGGCCGGCCTTAAGGGTGGGGAAGAGGGATCATCGCCCAGAGAACCGTGTCAAAAAAGTAAAATTAATAGTTGTAGAAGATACATATAAGTTATAAATTACAAAGTAAAAGGACTCCAATGTGCTATTTCGTCCAGGACCCCAAAACATCTAGGGCCGCCCCTGGAGACGACGAGAACCAAACTCTAATGTTTTTGGAGAATATTGATATACTTTCTTCGTTTTTACTTAGTTGCACCTAAGGATAAATTGACACTATTCATCAATGTCACTTAATTTTCAAATCGTCGTTAATTTATAGGTTAAAAACATAGTCATCTGAGATCTTGTTAGAATCGTCTCAATGTGAAGTTTATTAATTTTTAGTTTCTATAATTTTTTGATGCGTATAATTAGAGATATTAACGACTGAATAAGTGCATTGGGGTATGGGAAACTGTCCTTGGGTGCAAGTAAAAAAAAGGAAAGTATGTTTTAACGGAAACAAGCCTCAAATATTAAATTTTTTGTAATTTAAAATTATAAAATTATTTACAAATTTTATAACTTTTATGTGACAATCAATCATTTATGTTTGAAAAATAGTAAAAATTTGGAGTGATATCTGATCATAAAATAAAACTTATTTAAACGAATAACAAATTATTGTAGCAATTTTAATAAGATGGAGATAATTACAAATTTACAATGTTAGAATTTGAATATGAAAGTTTTATTATCAAATATAGCCGGTATTAAAAATCAGAAAATTTATTTTTGTTAATAAAAGATTATACACATAACATATAGCCTAAGATGGATAGGCGAGTTTAATTTGACTCAAATTAATCCAAATTATATTAAGGTGATTAAATAACACGCATTATAATTAAAAAAAATTTCTCCATAACTTGTATAATTAGTTTATGTAACTTACCACATTACAACAAATTTAGCTTTTTACGACATTAGATTTAGTGGCATTCAAAAAATGTCACTGATTTATATTTTTAGTGTAATAATTATTGGTTTTTATTTTAAGTTCCACCATAAAGTGATTTAGTGACACTTAATTTTGTCTTTAGTGTCACATGTAATTGTCACTGTAATCTATAATGACATCTGTGAGAAATATCACTAAATCCTATGTCGCTAAAAGTTTTAATGTGACTTTTTAATATGCTACTAGAGGGTTTAATAAATATCACTAAATCCTCTATATACACTATAAAAAATTTGAAATAGCGACATTTATGTATCCCACTAAAAGCAAATTATGGTGTAGTGCCAAAATCTATCGGGTGTCACCGGTAAATGTGACTTTGTCCTATGACTTACCAATTTCAATTAAGTAAACACTCAAAGGCTAAAGTTAACAAACGATGTATAACAATATATTTAAAAGAATAAATTAAAAAAACAAAAAAAAAAATAATATAATATAATATATATTTTGACACTTAATTTGATGATACATATTAAATTTTATGTTAAATTAGGTTATATAATCAATGTGTATATAATTAAAAGTTATATATATATATATATATATATATATATATATATAATGCGCCCGCGTATGTGTGTATGTATGAATGTCTTAAATATAACAATTTTAATAAGAAAAATATTAATATTATAAAGTGAAGTTATTTTGAACATCAATGAATATTCCTAACACCACCAATTTTGCGCTAATGGTAAATTGGTGAAATATTTTTAGAAATGAGTAAAGTAGTATTTTATGACAAAGTGTGAGACATATGAGTATGATATAAAAAGGTAAGTTAAATATTTCGAATTGAATTTAAAAAGTATAAATCACGATATAAATAAAAAAATAAAACAAATTCTTTAAAAAAATTTAAAAAATTAAACAAATTAGACAGAGAGAATATGAAATAAGTCTATACTATTGAGATTGTTATATTTGATTTTTTTTTATTTGCCACAATTTCTATGTAACAGAGAGTATTAATACAATTCTAATTACCATGGTCCTCCACAAACCTCCACCGTAGGATCGGTTTCAAAGAGTTCAATCAAAGGACAATAAAAAGATGGATCAGAAAAAGAAAAAAAAAATTATCTCACTCACTTTCATGGGTAGAAGTTGTCGTCGTTTTTCCTTCCTTAGACCCTAAATATAATTTTTATAAGCGAGATATACTGGGCATGATGATAAGAAAAAGAAAAAGGAAAAAGATGGGGATTGGAGGGTAATGACAAATAAGCACAATGGGTGAGAGGGGACATTGAAATTCCCTCACTAATGTCATGTGTGTGTGATGGAAATTGGTGGGTCAAAGTAGCCACCCAAATCTAGGGTTTATTAGATTTCATATTCCAGGTAAAATTGCTAAATTAGCTCAATTATCCACATTTTCTTTTTTCATGTTGAGTATCAACTTGTTTGGAAAGGGAATTTTTTTAGTTTTTTTAATTGGTTTTTGATTTTTAGGTAAAGGAGAAATATTTATTTGTAAATAATTGTAAAGTCAGCAGAAAGTTGATTTATAAAAATTATTTTATATTTTTTTCTTACAGTCTAATTACACTTTTTAAACAAACAAAAGAAAATACAAAAAATTTATATATTTATCCAGCAAAAATATCGTCAAAAATACAATATTTCAGTCGATTAAATAAGTTAACTGAACTAACTAGCAAGTATTTTCCTAAACAATTCCATAAATATTTGCATGAACGCACTTTAATGATTTTGGTTGGATAATCAAATCATACAATCAAATAATTTTGTTGTAAAATAATAAACGACAATCTTCCAAACCTTTGTTAAATGAAGCAATGTTTAGGTTCTTAAGTTTTTGTGTGACAAACGTATTTCTAGTATGTGATCATTCTGCAAATAAAAAAATTAAAAGAAATAAATAATGTTAGATTTATAGTACTTTTGTTTATAAATTCTTAATAATAATTAGATTTAAAAGCGGTAGATTTTTGAAAATGAAATAATCTAATTTTGAAAGATTACACAGACACTAATTAAATTTCTCCTTAGAAACATATGCACTTCCTCTTAATTTAAACGTGTGTAGTTCAAATAATTTTGAAGATATTATACTTAATTTTAAAAATTGTGTTTGAAAAAGATTATTACATTTTACATTTTATTTTTGATATCTGTGTTGTGCATTGTGATCATAAAAATATTACATTATTTGAAACTGAACAAAGATTAAACAAATAACATACTTCACGTCTTATCATTTTTTTTAATGATTAAAAATGATTATCACAACCATTTACAAAAATCCTTTGAAATATTACATGTATATGGAAATTTTTAAAAAACATCACAAAAAATAAATATATTCTTATGATGACAACACACTAAGTTTACATGTATAGAATAGAATTAATTATTAGATGTTAATGATGGGCTAATTCCATTGAAAATTGAGTGTGATATGATATCAAATAGAAAATTGAGCATGTTAATTTGTTTCTCATCTATTTTTCCTTTTCCGATCTACCTTATAGTTAATTTTTTTTTATAAATTAACGGAATAATAACAATAAAAATACAATATTTTATTTACATTTGAATATTTATAGCTTGCTTTTTGATTTTTGTAATCTAATTATGAATTATGATAAACATTATTTTGTGATATTGGGACCTCAAAGGTGCTTTTTAGTTCTCTCAGTCCATTATAATGATTTTTGTTTGACCATTATTTCATTTTAAGATGCTTTTGGTCTAGTATCATTCTCTCATTTGGATGGGCAATGGAGAGAATATGAGCAATCCTAGGAGCCTTATTGCCAACTGTCCCTACAAATTTTCCAATGGTTTTTCTTATTTCTAAACCAAAGTTTGATTAGGGTTTATACTATTAATTTGGATTATACTTGCTCTAAAATAGATACCTATTTTTGGTTAATTTATTGTTTTCAAATCTAGTAATTGTTTTGTTTATGATAAAGATTGTTTGGTTGTATTAGTTTCGCTATAATTTAATTTGTAGGGGCAAATATATTTATTTAGTGACGATTTTTGACAAGTATAAGAAATTAAAATTACATTAGTAGTTAAACTACCAAGGGGTATAAATTTTTATGTAATTGGAATTTGGAAATTTTAGTGTTTAACCAAACAAGAAATCATTTCCAAGAAATTTGACAAAAAAAGTGGCTTTCAAAGAATGAGAAAAACCATTGGAATTTACTTCCTACATTAGAACATATACAATTTATAAAAGTAGCTTTCAAAGAACTTGATGTATGTTTTTTTAGCAAATTTTTTTTTTCATTGATTCAGTTCCAAAACAGTATAAATGTACCCAAAAACAATAGAATCATCGCCTAATTGCATCAGCATGAAAAAAAGGCTCACCTGCTCACCTTTTAGGAAGAGTTTTTCAACTTTCACTCTTCATGTGCATAAGGGGAAACAAAACTCCAGACAAAAAAGACAAAGTAAATAATTATACAGTATAAGCTATTTACTCAAAATAAAAAAGATGTTAATTTAACTTCTAATAAGCACATTAAGAAGGTTATCTGGATCAGGATCAAATCAGTTGGATAAATCAGTAGGATGAGATCGTACAAATCTACAAATAAACTTCATTACTTATGCTAAAAATATTACTTTCTAGACATAATTATACATTTTAAAAGTTTAAAATTGTCATTTAAAGTTTCTCTAACTCCATATTTATAATATAATACAAAAAATCATTTAATAATTATAAAACACCATATGACAAAGAGCAAGTTTAATTAAATTAAAATTATGGAACATTTCAATTATAATGTGAAAGAAATTAGTAAAAGATAATGCATAAAAGAATTTCATTTTGTAGCTATGAGACTCTGATTAAGTTTGTTGGATCATAACGTAAAATTGTTTGATCATAATCGTCTAATAATCCTAGTATCCTACTATTTTACTTCCTCCGTTCCATAATATTTGCTACTAAGTGTGATATATTGTGTGAGAAAATGTAAGAATCAGTAGCAAGTATTATGGAACGGGGAAGTAAATCTTAGTCCAAATAGTACTGTAAGATCCCATCAACTTCACCATTCTACCTATATTCCAATCTACGAACCAACTTTTGGATGATAGAACTGTAAATCCTAGTTTAGAATCAACATATAAATAACAATGAACACATATGAAACAAATCAAACTAAACTTAATTAAAACAAGTTATTTTTCTTGATCTACTCTTTTTTTTTTTGGAAATTTGATCTACTCTTTTAAGAGATCGTTTTACCGTCAAACAAAAATTTATATACTAGTAATTTATATAGTTAAGTTACTTTTTTTTGAATATATATTACTCCTTCCGTTCCTTTTTGTTTTTCACCTTACTATAACGGGTAGTTCCATAAGTTTTTCCACTTGAGAATACTTTCTACTTTTGGAAAGTTTTCATCCCCTTTTACCCCTTAAAACCCCACTTTCCTTACTTCACCCTACTATTTAATTATTTTCTCTTTCATACTTCCAATACAATCATTACTTTTCACTACTATATAATTAAAATAATACCCACTACCACCAAAGATTCCATTTTTCTTAATCTTGGTGAAAAACCCAAATAGGAACATCAAAAAGGAACGGAGGGAGTATTAAGTAATTTAATCTCTGCATAAGACACATGTCACAGTTATACCATCTCATACAATTTTTATTTCTGGTGATTTTTTTAACACAAATTCTTACTTGAGACCGTCTTTTGTAAAGACGACTCCTAAAAGTCCAATTCAATTCTAAATATATATTATTACAACTCTAAATATAGATTTAGACTGGACTTTTGAGAGTCGTCTTTGAACACATTTATACCATCTCATAAAATTATCGAACTACCTCTGTGTACACCTTTATCACGGTGGGTCCACAATTTTTGATTGACTGGTGGAATATGATTTTAGGGGCCCACATGAAAAGCCCAAACACAGGCTTAATGGAAAACAGAAACGTCCGATTAATGGCCCACAATACCGGGCTTCAAGCCAGATCAACTTGCTTAACTTATTTGCTTCATAACTGCTTTGACACAATTTCATTGAAAATGGCATCTTTTACCCCCCTTTCGTTTCCATTTTAATGCTTCCGTTTTAGCATCACAACACAAATATCTTGCATGGAAAACATGTATAATAAATAACAATTTATTGCAACACTAATATTGCATTCACCTATCATAATGTATCATCACCATATATCATCATATCATATACCATATCTAAGGAAACAATCCATTGCACACGTGGCAGCTTCTCATTGATTTTTCTCTCGTCCAAACCATATTTTATATAAATTTGTACTTATTATGATGTTTTAAATTATTGATTTATTGAATTTAAAAAATTTTAAATGAGAGGGTATCATTGTGAGACTATCTTTATTGGGCTAACCCTATATGTATTTGTTGTCTAAAAGTGATAAATTATAACTTTAAAGTAATTACTTATAAATTTAAAATAATAACTTTTTTATAGTCTTGAAGTGATTAATTATAATCTTATAGTAATTATTTACAAATTTAGAGTGAGCACTTAAAAAAAACAGAATATAATAAACTATTTACGTGAACTCATCAATAAATATGCACATTATAACATTTTCATAATGTTTGTAACTTATATAATAATAAATGATATAGTGTCACTTAAATACATGTAGAAACCTCTTTTATATTGTGTGTTGCATAAATTATATATCAAAAGTATCTTGCAAAAGAATAAAAGAATACATGTTATAAGTCTTTTAAATAACATACAAGGTAAAACTTTTTGTAAAAGGTCAGTAAAAAAAGAATAATTTATGTATTAGTAAACTTGTATCAGATACATTCGTTGATGTACGATGAACAACTAAAACTTCTTTGTCCATAACAATAAAGAAAATTATTTTTAATTATTTATTATATTGTCTTTTTCTTTAGTTCTCTTTAAACACTTTTCACCTATTATTTTCCTTAGTTATATATGTGATATCCATAATAAGTAAGGAATTTCCTCTTAGTCACATTGTCAATCTGATTTTGCATCATATATTTTTTTTTATTCTGTCTCATTGAATTTGTTATACTTCTAGTTTTTCACAAGAATAATACGTCAACTAAATGACCGAGTGCTTTACCATTTACTCATGTGAGAAGAATTTTGTATTTCCACAACCTACAAAAATGATTAATTTATATATCCTATCCTCAAATAAAAAAATTTATTTCAATGCTCTTGCAATCAAATGGAAGATAACATTGAATATTTTGTTATGTATTGTTACTATCATCGACACACCTTAGACTTAAATTTTAATTCATATTGATAGTTCCTAACTTCCTACTCGATGAAAATATAATTTTGTATTCATTCGAGGTTAGGCTACAAAAATTCTACAGATAAAGAAAGAGAAAAATTAAATAAACACAAATTCTTACTTGAGACTGTCTTTAAAGCCCAGTCCAATTCTAAATGCATATTGTTACAACTCTAAATATAAATTTGAGCTGAACTTTTGAGAGTCGTCTTTACAAAAGACGATCTCTCAAGAGAACACCTGTTAAATAAATAATGAAAATAAAACTCTAATATAAGAATAAAATGAAAAATAATCAACCACTAGTTCAATAATTATTGAACTAATTCATGATTCTCCAGATAAACATTGTTTTAACGACTTCTCTTGTTACAAAACATTTCGAAGCGACACAATCTCAAAACGAAGAGCTTAAATTTTAATAAGTTGTATTAGTTAGACTTTTTAACCATAGAGTCTCTCACAGTGTAATTTAGTACTTTTACTTCTAGCAAAATCTATCATTGTCCATCATATGGAATTTGCTATGACATCCACTTTAGCATATCCCTTAAATGTATTAGTTATTTAGAAAAATGAGCTCACAATCTCATCAATTCTCATATACACATTATAAATGTTTTATTTATTTTTATCTAAAACCAAACAGACACCAAAGGCAGGAAAATATAATTTTAAAAATTCAATAAAATATTTAGTATATATATTTCCCAGTTAAAAAACAGCACTTCTATTACATATCAAATTAAGAATAATTCAAACGAGTCCCATAGACTAAATAAATTATTAAATTGTAATATTATGTCATTTTATTCATCTATGAACAACGCACCATATAATTAATAAAATATGAAAGCTTTTTTAATCAAAATAGTGCAATTCTAAAGAGATAGACAGTAGTATTTTGTGTAATAAAGCAAAACTAAACGAGAAAGAAAAATATTAGCACTAAAAAGTCTTTTTTAAACATAAAACATAGGTCGAGTTCGGTTTGGTTGAATGCATTGTGTTTCAAGATCAACTCCTTCTCCCCGCGCCCCACCTCAAAAAGTCGTCGACAAAGTAAGCACAAGACTGAGACATAAAATCTCAAGGTAGCCCTTGCTCATGTGCAACATAATCTGCTTAGACAGCAACTAGGATGTTTGCACATGTGTTTGTAAATAATCCCATAAAAAGCTTACAAAACCTCACCTTAGGTAGGAATCTCGTGAATTGGTGGTTGTCATTCTTGCATAACTAAGACAAAGGAAGCAAACAATCTTTCTGTACTCCTGATAGCTAATTCAAGCATATGACAAAAATAATATAGCCCACCAAATTGTATCAGATACAATGAGAAAATATTTATTGAATACAATGACAATTATCAAACGTAATATTCACTTCCTCGGTTACGCTGATTATACAATATTATTCATTCTAAGGTATCCCGATGAGTTCACTACACTCTTCAACATCATCATACCAAGTAGATCTCGCTTATAGAAGCACTATATTTAGAGTCTGTGAGGAAGACGACATACCATATCCTTATTAAAGGAGGTTGCACCCATTGATACCCTAGACTTGAGAAAAACCGCAAAGAAAACAAATAGAAAGACTGCACTACCATATTTAAAAGCGGAGCCAAAACAATTCAATCCCATCCGGTCATTTTTCTTTCGTTTTATCTTTTCCCTAATTTCAAGCATCTTGAACAAAGTGAAGCAAACTTAACAAAATGGAAGAGTATTAGTTGGGCCATTATAAACTGTATAACATTCTATACAGGAACCACATTCAGAATCACTTTCAATGCAAAATCTAATGAGATATTTTTTGGTGTTTGTTCTGTATATCATTGTCTCCCACTTAAAATACAGGACATTTCCTTCTTATTGAATGGGTCCCATTTTATAGAACCCTCTCTTTCAATTTTTCCAAAAATATTCTAATTTTTTGGAAAACTTGCTAAAAATAATCTCAACTATCACCCGTTGGTCAAAAATAATCCCAACTATCAATTATTTTTTAATAATCCCAACTATCACCCGTTGGCCAAAAATAATCCCAACTATAAATTATTTTTTAATAATCCCAACTATTCTAATAATTTGTTGAAAACATACCCACCCCCTTGTTACCGGCTAGAACATGTAACTTTTTCACTTTTTTTTCTTTTCTTTTTTACTTAACTGTTCAAAATAACCCTTCCCCTTCATCTATTAATTAAAAAAGAAAGAAAAAAGTGGGAAATTTACATGTTGTAGCCGGTTAAAAAGGAGGTGGGTATGTTTTCAACAAATTATGAGAATAGTTGGGATTATTAAAAAATAATTGATAGTTGAGATTATTTTCGACCAACATGTGATAGTTGGGATTATTTTGAGCAAATTTTCCAATTTTTTTTATATTTTATGATGACCAAACAGGAATGGTAATAATCACACAAAATTCAAATGTTCAAAATGAAATCTCTCCTCTTACTATCTAATACAGGTTTCAGGCCTGCTAGTATCTTCAACCCTCAGACCTTTATTACTGAATACTTGAGCCTTTCATAATAATACAAGTTTCTTGTGCAGTATTAGAGTTGTAATTTTCAGTAATGACAGAATGCTAAAGAGGAGCACAGATTTACCGGTGTTTGTATGCTGTGATCTTTCTTGTTTGGATGTTGATGATGACATAACACGCTGCTGATTTGAATTTACATGCAGTCGTGCAGATGGTAAGTAATCATGCATGCTTGAAGAGTTTCATGCTGAGCCAATGAAAGTATACAGCAACAACTAATATGGGCAGTGATAATGGGACCAGGAAGCAATAATATCTGTCACAAAAATGTCCATGAATATTGGGTATAATCAGTATGTATTAATTTATCAGTAAAACACTTCTACATCTTAATTATTTTTTAAATCCAAAGACAAACTCGCTCTGTCCTTTGGAATTGCAACATTTGTCTATTTAAGTTGTTCTAATGAGTTTGCTACATTTTATTTTTTAAATGGCCATCCTGTCTCTCACGAATTCTCATCCACGCACTTTATTGCTGAGTATATAATCTGCACATTTCAATTTTGTTTTCCCTTAATATGTTCACATAGTTTGAATCAACAAATAAAAAAAATGGCCAACAGCATTTACAGGAAATTCCGGGGAAGTAAGGAGTATAGTTTTGCTGACTTGGTGATACAGAAAATCAGGGAATGAATGTCTGGGTTATACACATCAGATAACATCTGAAGCAATACACATGTGGACGATTGATGTTTGAAAACATAAAGGAACTTCTTTAAATCATATACCATTAAGGATTTTGACTAGAACCATTTCTACTTGTGTTGCACAAAATGTCACTCTAGGAAAGGCGAAAAAGTTACGTCCTGCTCATTACTTCATGCTCCCTTTACCAACATATGTCCATCAGATTGAACCAGAAAATTAAAAACAGATAGAGGTAGTGACGAATGAGTGAGATTGTGAGAGCATGAGGAAGATTTGAGTAAGATCAGGCTTCAGCTTCTTCAATGGTGACAATATCAATTCCTCTAAAAGAAGGGACCCCTCCCCAAGCCTCTAAAACAAATAATCTCATAATAAATGCATTTTACGCTACTCAAACAACCATTATTCTTTTGGGACATTCCAATCACAAGGCACATCAGAGAACATGTCATACAAATCATCAGTAAAAAAGAGTTACCTTTAATCAAAAACTAAAGAACATTTGGGATACTTATACTAAATGCTCCAGATACTCAATAATTCACCCATACATTAACTTGAAAGGCTAGTACTATACATAATAAATAAAAGAAGTCTACTGTGTACCTGTCTTGTTGTATAGCTGATATGAGAGGATTATCTGATGGTGCCATGAGCTTCGAAATAACAGCAGCATAAAAGAATGCTCCAAAATAAGTTAATCCAGTTACAACAAACACGAGCCCCCAGATTTGTTGTGAAGCTGTGTGAGCTCTCATGATTTTGGAGTACCGGAACCTGATTATAATAAAGCTAACTATTACAATGGATGAATTCAAGAAGATAACTATCTTTAGCAGTTCACGAATTAGAGAAAATGCAAAGCTTCGATCAGAAACCCTAACTGTTCTACTAACACTTCAATTCCGGCCCAATTACTCTTTTCTATGAAATCAGAAAGCATCAAATAATTGAATTAAACTATCGAATGAAACAATAAACGAAAGATGGGGAGTAAATCGAAGCACCTATCGGATCAAGGAAAAATTAATTGCCGATAACATTAAAATAAAACAATTATCCATCAAAAAAACATTTTAGGAAAGGAAATACTGAAACTATTATAATGCAATTCGCCACTTAACCAACACAAATAATAGCAAAAAAAAATTGGAAAAAATTTAAACAAAGGGAAAATTGTTAGAAATACCTAGAAAAAGCTTACTTCAAATTTTTTTGTCAAAAACTACCTAAAAAAATTTATTTTTGTTGTCAAAGAATACTTGTTAACGGAATCCATCCAAAATTCCATTAGTATTTCATGATTTAACAAAAAAAAAAATCAAAAATAGGAAAAGCTTTAATGAATCACATGCCGTCTTTTCCAAACTCGATTTCCGCCATCTTCCAAGCTTGAACATATCATTTTAATGGAGAAGAAGAAGGAAGAAGAAGATAATGAGGGACATTTTTCGAATTTGGGGTTCCATTTGTGTGAATGCAGGAAGCTAGGAAAGAATTGGAATTAAAACCCAGTCATGTAATTTCCACGTGACAATTTCTAACAATTTTTCCTTAAACAAATTCAATCCAAATAAATCAAGAAAACAAACATATTCAATAAAAACATTCAATTGAATTAATAAAAACAATGAGTACTGATAAAAACAAATTCATTCACATATTAAAAACAAATTCGATTACTGATTACTGCCTAGTGATATACACAAATTAAAAACGAGGCGAGTATACAAACCAGTCAGTAGGAAGTAGCAGATGAAGAGGAAGTAGCAGAGGCGCAGAGCTTGGCGATGGTGAGAGGCGAACGGTGGCCGCTGACCGGAGCAGAGTACGTTCTACGGTAGTGACCGGTGAGTAGGCACTCTAGGCAGTACTATTGAATTAGGGAAGAGAAAGGCAGCGTAATGTTGATGGGTTAGGGTTGTGTGAAATGTGTCGACGGAGGATTTGACATGGGTTGATCTGGTCACCGCTAATTCATAGATAGTTCAAGTCGGCAAGATGGCCATAGAGTTTGAACGGAGGTTTTTGACGTGATCACCATCGTTTTTTAATCTTAATTAATTTTTTGTTTATTTTTATATCAAATAATAATAATAATAATAATACAAAAATTTCTAATCAATAACCGCGATTTATAAATTACCATAGAAACACAAAAAAAATTATAATAAATAAATAAAATTGAAAAAGATAAATTAAATTAACAAAACTCTCGCCCTACCAAATCCTACCATATAAGGGTAATTTGTTATCCTTATAAATAACCGTTATTTACTTAGACCTTCTCATAATGATAAGGGTCATATTATCATAAATCATCATAATCATAATCATAAATACTATTAATTTTGTTGTATAGTAGCAAAAAGGCAATTTTATGGAGAGCATGACATTTGTTATTTTTTAATTGGACGGTATTAATGGAATTTTCCTAATTTGTATTTTTATACAAACTGTATTTACAAATTTGTAGTTTTGGTAAACTTATACATTAATAGATGTAATAAATCACAATTATTACAGTTACTTTGTTAAATAAAAATGTAAAGAACAATATATATTGTCTGATAAATACATACTCCCTCCGTTCCCTATTGATGTTCCCATAGGGAATGTTCATGGGAATTAAGAAAAGTAGAATCTTTTAGATGGTGGAGATATTATTTTATTGAATAACAAATTTGGTAGAGGAAAAATGGGGACCACAAGTATTAAAAAAATATATAAAGAAAATTAGTGGAAAAAATATAGGGACCACAATTAATTAAAAAATGTTTTTATGAAGTTAGTGGGAAACATGTAGGGACCATAAAGAATATAAAAATGTTAAAATAGAGTTAGTGGAAGATATGTGGACCCATAATCATTATTAAAATATTAAAATGAGGATGGGTGAGGTTATTTTTGTCCAAAATTTGTGATATAAATGGAAAGATTCCTTATGGGAACAACAATTGAAACACCCTAAAATGGAAAGGGGAAACTTCTTTAAGGAATGGAGTGAGTATATTTTTTAATAAAATACTGAAATTACACCACAAAAAAAATTATACTACAGAATAAATTACATTTATTTTATTGTAATTGATATTATAATGTATATAGCATTACACTGCAGAATTATATTGCGTATAAAAATATACTGCAATTTTAGAAATTTTTGGAAGTATATATTCCTTTTTTCCAACAATTTTTCTTTAAAATTGAAATGACCTGAAATTCGTCATTTAAATAGTTAGACTACCATGATTGCCGTTTTTTCCAATAATTTTACGTCGTAGTTTCTAGAGTTACTAGCAGGAAATGACTAAGAATTCTCATATGCGACAAGGATAGTGAAATATATCATCAAACTGAGAGTGTAGTGTTTACGGAAGTATTTCAGAACCTATAACTCTTTATTAACAGGATAATTTTATTAATCTAAAATTTCATTAAAATATTAACGTATTTAAAAATCCGTGCATTGCACAAGGTTCTATACTAGTTAGTTATAATGCAAGTACTTGGGTCGTATATGCGGTCTTTAGTGTTGAGCTTTGAAAGCATTTTAAATTCCCAACAATTAAATCTCAATCCCAATCTCACTTTCTTATCCTCAAATTCCCATTCCGTTAAGGTTTGGAGTAGTAATTATTGTTAAACTTTAGAATAAACATTTTAAGGCTTGGAATAAGCTTTATAAATATTGGATTTAAGTTCGTCAAGAGTAGCTCATAATAGGGGTACAAATCCTTCACCCGCAAGTTTCTTATCAAAAAATTTCTCAAAATGAACTTTGGAAAATTTTAATTTCCAAAATAAGCGTCTCATGACAAAGCCGACGCTAAGTATATTCATTGTTACTATCATAAAACAAAGAAGCTCGTAAAAAAAAAATCAAAATCCTTTGTTCACTGTAAATAACACCGAACAAAAAGAGACAACGTTATAGTGTTGAAAAAACAAAAAATATGAAAACATGTATGTTCGCTGTTAGTAACAACGAACAAACATGTTTTTCATTTTTTTTGTCCCTACTAACAGCGACCATCGAATTTTGACTTTTTTTAAACTAGTTTCATTATTCACTGTTAGTAAGAGTCTAATAGAGAACATACTTGATCTTAGTTTCGGACATGTAGACAATTATTTTGAACAATAAGATTTTTTGAAGCTCATTTTAGAATTTTTTTTATAATAAGCTTTATTCTTTTCATTTTTTTCACGATTCCGTTTCTTCAATCAGTTTCATAAACAAAAGCCCAATGGGCCATTTCGTATTTCTTAGATCTAGCCCGATACAATTCCACAATCAACCAAACTCATCTTCCAAAATCTCCCCTTTCTAATTTCTCCAATCGCAATTCAGAAAACAATAATTCAGACTTCGAACTCTCAAAACATAAAACTTTTCAGAAAGGTTAAGCAACAACAATGGCGGCAGCAGATGTAGAAGCAGTCGATTTTGAGCCTGAAGAAGACGATCTCATGGATGAAGATGGACTTGCTGCTGAAGAAGCTCCCCATCCTAAACTCAAATCCGCCATTACTGGCGCTGGAGGCGACTCTTCTGGCTTCACCGCGAAGAAAACTAAAGGTCGTGGTTTCCGTGAGGACGACGCTGACCGTAATAACCGTTTGACTGCTCGCGAGTTTGAATCTCTTGATTCCGATGGCGGTCCTGGCCCCGCTCGCTGTTAGTTCTCTTTTCACTTCTCTCTTTGAAGTTCGTTAATTTTATTAGGTTTTCAGGGTTTATTGTAGTTTTCTTAGTTGGGTTGGTACATGTTAGGGTTTGGTGATTGTTAGGGGTTTAGAATTTGGAGTTTTCCTTGGAATTTATTTATGCGGTGGATTTCCTTTTGCATTTGTAGACCTGTAAGTTTAGGCTCGTTAAATATGTGCATTACTAAGGGTTTATAGTAATTTTCGTAGTTGGATTGGAAAATACTAGGGTTTGGTGATTGCTTGGCTTTTAGAACCTAATGCAATAGAGGGTACCAATGTGCAAGCAATAGAAAAAGCACTAAAGAGTGAAAAACACAAAAACACAAAAGTTTTACTGAGATTCACATGGTTTAAATGGAAATTTTATTACCATGTTGTCTTGGGATTTTCTCTAACGATTCAATATAGTGTGAAAGGGTTAAATTTACAATACTTGGTCCTCTATCAGAAGCTGACTTTCTAGTTTTCGGAACTTTGACGAAGATCACAAATAGAGCAGAACTGCCATGAATGATGAAAGCAATGTTCTGAAGTTTTAGACATAATAAGTAGTTGTTTTGGTGCGTTATGAAGATGAACTTCTTTTCTCTGACTTTATCTCCAAGGCAACTGGTGGTTTTCGTGGAGTTTTAGAATAGCTTTTGGTCATGTAAATGTTTCAGGGCTTACAATGATATACTGAAGCCCGGTGTCGTGAATCATCTTTGAAGTTTTTCTTTATATTCTTGTATTTAGAATTTACGAATGATGTATAAGTCAATAACATAGTCTTGAATTAACAAAAGAAATAGAACTAATACAAAGAATAAAGCAAAGAAATCAAAATTGCCTCATCAGCATCTCCACCATTTTCTGTACAATTCTCATCATCACTAATATTGTCTTCTTTATTATTATTATCATCATAAGCGTCTTCACCATCTATGTGTAGTAGAGGAGATTAGGTGAAGACAACGACACTTCAAGGTAAAGCAACAACCTTTACTCTTATGTTTCTCACTCCTTGATAGCTTTAGGTCAAGAAAGAAGGGGGTATGTTTTTTCTTTCCATTCAATAAACTATTAAGAAGTGAGGGTTGTTTCAGTAATATTAAGGATATACTTATTATTTATCAAAAATCACATATGACATACATGAGACACGCAAGGCCCGGAGTAGTGGAGGGTACGAGGCGCTATAAGGCACGCCTTGAAAGAGCCTTTTGTATCGCGCTGTACCTAGAATCAAAGAGGCGTTTAAGTGATCGCCTCTTAGCGCCTCGCGTCTAGGCATGCCTCGAGCGCACTTTTTAAAACATAGCCTGAAAGCATCATGCGCTCATTGAATACTTTGAGGAGTAATTTTATTCGAGTGGAAGCAACTGATCATATAGAATTATAGTTGAGACTTGTGAAAGTTTGTATATCATGGATGATATTTGGGGTTTGTTTTTAGTATATATGCAGTTTCTTTTGATGGTGGAACTTTGTGTGGACAAAATTTTTATCTATTCATGTCTGGATTCTTCTGATTATCTGAAGTACCTATGTTGGACCGTTGACACACTTTAATTTGGTTTGATTATTTAAATTTTCATTTAATAGCCAATATGTTGAACACGCACTTGAGTCGGACATGAGCATACCGGTCTTAGTAACACAACTGATAATTATGTAAGATCACGGGTTACAAATAACAATCATTCACTTCTTTCAGCTGGAATGTGTAGGAGCGTTTGAGGTTGAAGCCCTCAAATAAAGTTTGATATAGATATGAATTTGGAATTTACATGGTGTGTAGTTTTCTTTGTATCTTTTGTTTATTTAAAAATGTTTGAGGTTTTGTCTCAACAACGCATTTGTGGAACTTGCATGTGTAGGATGAGAAGAAATAGAAACAAATTTTAAAGAGAATTATATTGCAAATCTGCTTAGTTTGGTTCTCAAAGTTTAGTTCTAAGAGAGTGAAGTTGATGCTAGGGGAAGTTGGGATTATGAAGGAGTTGGGGGTATGAATAGATGAAAAACAAAACCACAAAATAATCAAAAGTATGATTTTAGAATTTCAAGCCTTTGCATGTTTTATTGGGGCCCACTGCTACTTTAAACTGTTGATTCTTCATGAAATTGTTTTTCTAATAGTTCGTACTGCATACTTTTACTACTGTCTTTGTCATTAGGACTTTTCCCCTCCGCTATGTCTACACTCACTGTTTGAGTCTAGCTTGTGGTTGTGAAATTTACTTTTGTAGTGGTTAGGGTTGATTTCTTGTTAATTGAGTTTCTTATTGGCAGCTTCTGAGTGTGAAATCATGACATGTTTTTTATTGCAGCAATCGAGGGCTGGATTATACTTGTCACAGGAGTTCATGAAGAGGCTCAAGAAGAGGATCTCCATAATGTCTTTGGAGAGTTCGGCCAGCTTAAGAACCTCCATTTGAATCTGGATCGTCGTACTGGATTTGTCAAGGTGAAAAGAATTTGCTTACTCTCCCCATAGTATGGTGCTTGTTGTGCATCTTTAGTTTGTGCATAGTAAAATCCTGGTTGATACGAGATCATATAGCATGTCTATAAGTTTCTGATAGTGTTGCTTGTCAATAAGATTCCTGATGATGTTGCTTGCCCATCTTTTCTGATGGTGTGGCTTGTCCATTGTCATATTTATCCAAGTAGGAATATATTTTAGATGGACTGAATTTTGTGATTTCTGTTTATTATGTGGGCATCCTCTTCATCATACAAGGTGTAAAGGAGCTCATAACAATTAGCTTGATCATGAAAGATAATTTATGATTAGTGTCTATTGGTGATATCCCGAAGTCGAGGAATGATATTTTTTGAACAATATGTTTCTTATTTGAAATCCATACAAGATGACTATGCTTCGTTTTGAGGAATGTTGGTTGTGGCTGTTATGGTATCTATTTTGCTTACAATAATTAGGTGATTGAAAGTGGCATGTGAAGGGAAGAGGCCTTAGAGAAATGATGATTATGTTATCTTTGTTTGCTTATGTTAAGTTTGTTATTTCTTGTTCATATTCAGTGCTCTGGGTGTAGCTCCTCCGTTTATTTAAAATCTTGATTCCCACGTTTGGAATGATTCATTATGGTTGTATGGAGGAGAATTGAAAAAGATTAGCTTCAAAAGTGGTTGTGAGCAGCATCAACTTGGGTTCTGTAGATTTAAAGAGTATCTTTATCTTTAAAAATGTAACAACCTGCTTTGTAGGGCTCTCATCACTCACAAGTCACAGCCAAAAGATTTTTATTGCATTCGTCTGTGTTTATTCAAAATTAAATTCAGCTTATTGAACTCTTGAAATGCTTTGCGTCAATCAAATATTTTATTGTGAAGAAAGTGATTGAGAGTTTGATATAGTTGGCTGGAGATGTTGCCTAATTTTGCGTTAGGTCTGAATAAACTTGAGTTGCTCTGCCTTTAATGACAGACCTAGGAAACAGAAACTGCAGGGAGACTAGGAATTTTGGTTGCGAGATTGTTTTTGATATACTAGGAATCTAAGTAGGTATGGTAGTGAGATTGTTTTGTTGACTTAGTAAGTTCAGCTGCTCTGAACATGGGTATCGAATATTACATTATGCGTTGCTTTGGGACTTTTGTTGTTTCATCTTCTGCAAACGGTAGCAGTTTTGGTTTTCTCTACCCCTTATAATGAAGGATGGTCTGCCAATGTGCATTTTTCTTTCTACTCTTATTGTGTGGGTTGAGTTTGATGTTTCTCCTTGGCATTGTACACACTTCTATCACCTTTAATATTGTCTGTAGGAATGAGTTACAAATCGTATGGAGTGCCAATGTGGTGCGTCTTGTTATTTAAATCAAGTTTTTAATTCCTTTTGTGAAATCTAGTCCTGATTTTCTCATGTGTGGTTACTTGATGGAAAATTTACCTTCAGGGTTATGCACTGATTGAGTATGAGAAATTTGAAGAAGCACAGGCTGCAATAAAGGAGATGAATGGAGCGAAATTGCTTGAACAGCCAATAAATGTTGATTGGGCTTTCTGCAACGGGCCTTACAACAGGAGAAGGGGGAATCGGAGAAGGTTTGTTTTCTCAACAGTTGTCTGTTCTTGATTTATTTTTTCCGGATAATGGAAAGCACCAGACCATGTTTTGGTTTCAATACTTGATCTTATTTGACATCTTGTTAGTAAAATTTCGTTTTCTGTGTATTTGAAGGCGTAATAGCCTAACTGTTAAATGGAAGAAGAGAGTTTCACATAGAGTGACTGTTCTGGTCTTTTGAAGGGGTTAGATCTTATGTGCCTTTTGTTTTTTTGACACACGGCTCTTCCTTTTTTGTTCTGATGTTTTGCAAACACTGAAAGAAACTATCCCAAACTTCTTGATAGAAGCATTTTAGGCCACAATGGGACAGAGGTTAAGAGTAAGGAGGTAAAGTACAGTATTCTTGAAATGCTTTTCCATGATCTGAAAAACGGCGCACCTAATGTTATGTTTTTGTTTGGAATGGAGTATCTTACAGTCATTTGCTAACTTCTAGGCTTACGTTTTTCCTAAATGTCTATTATTCCTGTCAGGGAAGAAGAGAAGCGGCTGTTTTATTTTAGGTTGCTTTTTTCTTTGGGGGTGGTGTGGGGTGGGTTTCTTTTGAGATTCTTTATGTAAAACTTAATTTGTCAACGGTCAGCATGGCACAACCATGACGGTCGATAAGCCGCGTTATTGCGATGTCTGCCTGGCCGACATGGGGTGACGACTGTCAGTTTGACCGACCTCCCAGCATTCCTAAGTCTGGAGTTTTCAATTGTGTATTTATGCAGTGCGCTCCACCATTTAGTTGTGATCGATTTGTTTAATCTTGTGTTACAAATGATTTTGTATTAAATATATATGACAATCATTAGTTAATACTCTAATGCAGATCACCACGTGGACAACGATCAAGGAGTCCAAGAAGAAGATTTTAAATCATATTGTTGCTTGTGGAAGTTGTGGATACCTCCTTATCCTGATTTCGAGTTAAAAGTGTGTGCTGGAGCTACTTTCTTTTTGCCAAGATAGTGAGGCATTGGGCTAATCTTTGGGTTTGTATTAGTTTGTTGATACATATAAGCTATCTTTTTAAAATGAACCCTCACTTTTGGAAGAGTGGCGTTTGGACAACATTCTATCCCTGTTGAGTGTACACTACCTTTATTGTATTATTTAGGTTTAGCTATTTGACAAATACTTTTAACTTGTGATTTTGTATTGTTTCTCCTCCCCAAATCTAGCACTCTCAGCTTATTGCTCCTTCACCCTATTCATGGCTCACGACTGCTCTCTATTGCACTCCTTGTGGGATGAAGAAATTACTCTTAGAACGTTACATCTCAAAAATGTTTCGATGAACCGATAGAGTATAGACATGTTTTATGCATAATCCTAAATCTATCAAGGTTTGATGCGTCGATTAATGCTATTCATAGCTGCGAAGAAAAAAATGCAACAATGTATTCTAATAAGCAAGTAAACAAGAATTAGAAAGACCTTCATATAGAAAATTCTTTGTACTTTTTACTATATTTGGCATTACATAAATCAAATCGAAGGAAGAACTTGTAATAAAATTACTGAATCAAGATCTATGGTTCTACACTTCTACTCAAGTTACATTCTCTTTTTGAAATTTGAACCAGGTGCAATGAATAGGCTTCAATATACCTAGCTTTAATACGGTTCGATGAAGTCCTGATTTTACCCATACATACCCATACATATTACACTATATACAATACTCTTTATGTGATTTTACCCATACATACCCATACATATTACACTATATACAATACTCTTTATGTTTGTTTGAGTTTGCACCGTAGAAAAGTTGTCGCACATTTGAAACATGAACATTTTAATACAATGCATTTCTTGCCAATATGGTATCTTTGCCGTAGTACAACATAAGAATCTTCCAAAAATGGAATTTGCAAACTTTAGCATGAACATTCTAGAACAGTGTATTTCTGTTAAGCATCAACTGCAAACTCCATTCTTTCATATTAATATCACTAATTATATCTCTATAAACTTTTTTCTTTAGCTCATAAAACCCAAATTTTTGTTCCCCAATCTTCATCAAAATTTTTCCTTCACATTCACTTTCACAATCATTACCATAAATTTTAGGCAAATGACCCAAAATTCTTACATCATGATGATCAATACCCATAAGATCAATCCTATATTTCTTCACCCAATGATTTGGAAAACCTTCATTTTGCTTCATCATCATCCATACATCCATATTTGATTCCCATGGTAATCTATCAGTCAAACATAATTTATCATTAATCTCCACCAATTCCAAGCATTCAACTGATCTATCTGAATACTTTTTTGGGAAAGAAACCATCCCAAAAATCTCCATACCCAAATCAAAAGACATGATCTTTATACCATTTGGGTTGTATTTTTTTTCTCCAATTAACCAATAAAATTTCCCATCAACATATGCATAATTTTTCCTACCAAGAACATCATTATATGGGCATTCTCCAATAAATTTCCAATCTTTTTGAGAATCAAAACTAGGTTTTGTCAAAATCTCACACATTACATCTTGCATTTGACAATAATGGAAATTGTCAAAAGTCTCAATGGTGTAAAAATGAAGAAGCTTGAAACCCTTTCGAAACATCCCAAATGCCCAACTGAAAGTGCAATTGAAATTTCTTGAATTAGGGATTTTAGATAGTTTTTTGATGATGGGATCATAGAAAAAAACATGGGTTTTTGATAATAAACAAAGTATTCCATTGCTAGTTAAGATATTAGTAATTAAAGGTTGATCAAAATTATTGGTAAGCATTTGACTTACTTGGGTTCCATCAATATAGCAAGAAGAGAATTGGGTTGAAGAATTTTCATTAATCTGAACTTGTTTAGTGAACAGCAAAATTGGATTTATTCTGTGTTTTTGATGGTAAAAACCTCTGAATTCTGGGTTTTGATGTATGTTAAGCCTCCATTTCTTACAAACAATGGTTAATTCAGTAAGTTTTTTCAATGGAATCCTTGAAAAAATGTCAAAGATTATGTCTTTTGGTAAGGTATTGAATTGCACTACTTTATCTGGTGGTTCTTTTTCCATTGATTGATTGATAAACAAAAAGAGAAAGGAAGAAGATGGTGATTGTGGATGAACTTTTTCTTTTCTTTTTTTGAAAATAATTGTGGATTAAATATTGTCTTTTTGTGGGTATTTTTCATTAAATCTGAAAAAGTCTGAATTTATTGAGAAATTTTAAGGGGAAGTTGAGTAGGAAAATAGTATAATATAAAAGGTTTAAGCTTGACTTGTGAGAAAGAACAAAGAAGTTCCAAAGTTAGTTTCTTATTGGTTTGGTTTTCCTTTGATTCATTGACCATAAGATACTCTTTTGAGATACGGTCTCTTAATAAAACGACTTTTAAATAAAAATAAGGAGTTTATATGCTAATAGTTGTACTAATTAGACTATTCAATCTATGTACGAGGAACATCTCACGGTGAGATCGTCTCATACAAGAATTAATGATTAAGTATTAAAAATGATAACTCTTGACTACACGTAATAAATAAAGCTTTGCAATTATGTGTGTTTAATAAATGATGTTTTTTTGATAGAGTTTTGAGACATGTACTTTCTTTTCCCTTGGAAGTTAAAGTTACTTTGGAGTACTTTCATGGTGAAATGCGGCAATGTCGTACGGTATATGATGCATATTAAGTGTATTATTAGCTAATTTTATTTGTTCCTTCCTCATTATTAAAACACTATATTTGTTCTTATATCATACTGTGTGAAATGTGAAAGTTTTATTTGTCCTTGTAATTTATTTAGAGATTAGCATTGATGCTTCAACTAATGCAATTACTTATCGCTTGTTAATTGTCTAAACAGGTGCTCTCTTGAGAGATCGTCTTTTGTAAAGACCACTATCAAAATTTCAGCCCAAATCTATATTTAAAGTTGTAACAATATATATATAGAATTACTTCAAAAATATATATATATATATATATAGAATTGGACTGGATTTTTGAGAGCCGTCTTTACAAAAGACGGTCTCAAGTAAGAATTTGTGTTGTCTAAATAGTTGTCAGCTATTGTCTATGAGTAACTCTAACCATAGTGCAAAAATAAGGTTTCGGTCACAGTTGCGGTATTGGTCACAAAACGAATTTGACGGCCAATACGGATGACCTTGTGGTCAATGTGGCCTATATATATTTCAGTCGTGATAAACTCAAAAACTTTTATAATACTGTCACGATACAGTGATGCGGCCTTGTTTATGTACTATATAGTTGTTAGCTATTCAATTGTGTAAATTGAAACTATTTGGTACAAGTTGTGCATACGGTAGTTATTGGAATATAATTTATTTATGGGTTTTTTATGAAAAACAGCCTCAAAGTTTACCCTTTTTATGAATTACAGCCTCGAAGTTTTTTTTTTTATGAATTACAGCCTCAAACTTTTTAAAGTGACCAGTATTACGGCCAAGTGACCATTGACCACGATTATAACCGTTGACCTTCCCTTCTTCCCAGTCACTAACCAAGGCTGGTTAACCTTCATCCCCAATCATCTTTCTCTCTCTTCCTCCTCCTTCTCCATCCTCCATTAATCTTCAACCCAATTTCTCTCCAATGTCCAAACCCTAAATTTCTTTCCACCATTAATCTCTCTTCATCACTTTCCATATTTTGTTATCCTCAAAGACCCAATCAAAGACCCAAATACTCAAAGACCCAATCGCCCAAATTTCTCTGCAAAACAAATTGAACAAAATAACCCAGATGAAGAAATCTGAAATAATCCTAAATTTAATATAAAGGTGGTATTTTTTAAAGAGAAGGGTGAAGATTTGGAAAACTAAAAACCCAATTACATTCTCTGCAAATCAAGCTGAATTCCTTTGTGGGTTTTTTTGGGTATTTGATGAATTAAAATGGGTCATGGAAAGATTGAGATTAAGAGATTGAAAATGCAAATAGTTAAGGTTCTGTGGACTATAATGATTTGTTGTTAGTTTGTTTTAGCATTTTTATTGCTCTTTTCATGTCATTCACTTGCACACTAGTTCTAGTTTATTGATTGCATCAAACACCTCCGTCCTCAACTTTCCTAACCCGTTATAACCATTCCACTTGGTAGTATATCAATCGTTTCATTTTACAAAATCAATCCTTTGGATATTATCCAGAAAGGCAGAAAATGAGTCAAATCCTTAAAAATTACAGCATACAATTTAAACAAGTTCTAGATAGAGGCAATTGAAACAAATTTTTAGTGACCCATCATCGTGCATTCCATGATAGTACTGGGTTCTTTGGGTGGCTTCTAAAAACTTGTCCAGATGGCTTAACTAAAATGGGTTGTGGAAAGATTGAGATTAAGAGAGATTAATGTGGGTTTTAATTTGATGAATTAACTAAAAACCTAGAAATTGAATTGTGGGTTTTAATTTGATGAATTAACTAAAACCAGAATTTAAAATGGGTTGTGGAAAGATTGAGATTAAGAGAGATTAATGTGGGTTTTAATTTGATGAATTAACTAAAAACCCAGAAATTGAATTGTATGATGGAAATTGAATTGGATGAAAGTGATGAAGAGAGATTAATGGTGGAAAGAAATTTAGGGTTTGGACATTGGAGAGAAATTGGGTTGAAGATTAATGGTGACTTTGAAGATTAATGGAGGATGGAGAAGGAAGAGGAAGAGAGAGAAAGATGATTGGGGATGAAGGTTAACCAGCCTTGGTTAGTGACTGGGAAGAAGGGAAGGTCAACGGTTATAATCGTGGTCAACGGTCACTTGGCCGTAATACTGGTCACTTTAAAAAGTTTGAGGCTGTAATTCATAAAAAAAAAACTTCGAGGCTGTAATTCATAAAAAGGGTAAACTTTGAGGCTGTTTTTCATAAAAAACCCTTTATTTATTGAAAAAAATGTAAAAAACATCTAAAAACGCTATTTTTGATTTTGAAAAGAGGCAAGTGTAACGTTTTGAAAATAACTACCTGTATCACTAAACGCTACCTAAATTGCTACCTTATCGCACAATAATATGTTTTCTAAAGTAATGTTTTAGCGTTATTAAATCACCACAGTTACTTAAACTGCTACACCGCATGCAGATACCAAATCAAAAATTCGAATAAATTTAAAGATACAAGGATAGTGATGTAGACATCTATTGGATTTTCTATCTTTGTCCCCACCTTATCTTCCACGCATTTATGTCTTTTTCTTAGAGCAACTATCTCAATATAATACAAAAGTATGAATTTGTCATTTTAATATTAACTATTGCTGTATTAATCTTTCAGATGAAGATTCAGTGATAGGTTGGATAACTGCCAACATCACAAATTATATTCTAGATGCATCATATCATGATTTAAATGATTGTTATCATAAACTTGCAACAAGTAACTTTATATACTTAATTGATTACATACACAAATGTGACACTTTGATTTTGTTGGACGTTTCTTATTAAATCATGTGCAATTCTTTGTTAAATAGGAGTATTTATGTGAAGTTGCAAACTATCATGGGTCAATCGGTCTTGGTGTTCTTGATGGAAACGGTGTAAATGCTATAAACATTGTATTGCATAGTCGATTACTATGCCTTTTGATTGGGTGGCCCGGATATTAAGGTTTTTCCCTCACGGGTTTTTTCTACCGGCGGTTTTCGGCTCCTTATTGTTCAGCGTTTCTTTGATAATATTTACCAATTTAAAAAAAAAAGGGTCAATCAGAAACAACTTTTGGTTATTGCTAACAGGGTTATGTTGCATACATCAGATTCTCTCAAACCCCGCTTAGGTGGGAGCCACCTAATTATGTCTGAGATAATGGAATGTTGTCCTTACTTAACATGCATTTATGATGTGTTTGTCTTCCTGTGCAACTATACATCAGACAGTGGGAGCAATACAAAGCAATTTTCTTAGTAGCTCATGCTTCTAAGCTGCATTGTATTCGATTATTGGTAGAGGGAATAGGCCGGTTTGGTGTCATTGCTTTACTATGTACAGTATGGTATATTTTTGTACACCTAGCTTCTAAGCTTCTGAAGTTATGCTTGTTATTATAGGGGGAGAATCCATATACTTCTAATGTTGTATCATGATCAACACGAAACGAAAATTTTAAAGCGCTCTTGTAATCTGCAGTTTCTGGTCGACCTAATATGTTGGGAATTGGATTAAGGCTTTAGCATTGTCGTCTTGTGATCTGCAGGCGTGGATTCTTCAGTTTTAAGATGCGGTTGCAGCCCAGAAGGTTTCCTTGCATAAGCTTGTAGGAGTTGCAATGATCTTCGACCATTTCCAATTGGAGTCCTTTGGTTGATGCATCTCTGCTAACTGTCATAATACATGGTGAGCATTGTTATGATTATAAGCTAACACAATCATTGAATAGTTAGAAAATGAATTATGATCTTTTATATGAATAGATTGCTTACTCTTCCCATCTCTGAGCTCAAAAATTACTTTATCATCTGCTGAACGAATTGGTCGTGTTGAAGCTATCTGTACAAGATCAGACGGCTCACTTATCGATTATCATTAATTTTAGTCGGTTCAAATATAACATATCTCGGGGCCTCACTCATTAGAGCTTTTGGTTAAAAAGATTCCTTAACGTGATATCAGAAGCTAACGTATCGAAAAGTCACGAGTCCAGTCTTATTCACTCCTTATTTTGATTGACAGCTATGTGGAGTGCCTGTGTTGTATCAACACTTCTAACCCCAGAAGACTCTCGTGTGAAAGGGCGTGATAGAGTGTATAACATATCAGGGCCTCAACTATCAGCTTAAGCTTTTGGTTGAGTTGGTTTCTTAACATCACCGAGTTAACAAACTTACATCTGATTACCTTAGCATCACAGTTTTCTGCATTGTGCACACTTTCTTTTTCATGGCAAAACCTCTTGTTTCTTTGATGTTTCAGCTCAACCGTGCCATCTAGTTCAACTTTTATAGTTTCGGAATCTGGAAATCTGTAGTCCCTCCATTTCCATTCCCCTCCATTGAAGAACCTTAAGTATACTTTTCCGTCTGAGCCAACTACAAACAACTGATGACCTTCAACACTTGGCCCGGGTGCTCCTGCTATTTTCACTTCTTCATTAGGCGTGCCATGTTCAACCCACACCCATCCATCAAGTGAGTTCCAATGATATTCAACTAATCCACCGTCTTGTGAAATCATGAACAGCGAGCATTCCATAGATAGCGATGGTCTAATAGCTGTCCCGGGTAATCTCGAGAGAATTAGGTGCTGAGATTGGTGATGCTCATGCCATAGTCCCGATAATGTGTTATATTGATACAATCTTCCGTTCCTTCCGATAACAAAAACGACTTTATCTCTACACACTTCCTGGTCAACTAGTGTTGCAATCTTTGTATTTGCTGGGTTTTTGCAGTCCTTCCATTTGAAGTTTCTGAGAGCAACCTAGACAACAGTGTCTGTAAGTTCAAGTAAAATTTATGATGGTAAAACATTTGTTTCTTAGTTGAGGATTATATACTAAAAACTAACCCTAGCTATACACAACCATTCATTCCTAATTATTTAGGTAACTTTTACTATAAATATTAGGAAAATTTGACAATAATAACCCAGCATATTTCCTTTTCATTGAAAAAAACCAATGTTTTGGTTATTCTTAACCTATTGCATGGCTTGGTCTTGGTCTTGGTCTTAGTCATCAGCCCAGTGTCCAGCACAAAATCAGAGTCCGAGGGAGAGGTAGCGGACAGATCATACCCGTACACCTCAAGGGAGAGAGAAGGAGAAATGCGTGCAATCAAATTAAACCCCCAGTGTCCCATCGCATGTGGGTGACGAAAATCTACCCAACCTAAATGAAAATCGGTGTTTTGATAGATTAATGAAGAAGGATAAAGACTTACGGAAAACACAAATTCTTGTATGAGACGGTTTCACCATGAGACATGTCTCATACTTGGGTTAAATAGCCCAATAATAGAAACTTTCTGTCTATGGACTTCTTATTTTGAGGTCGTTTCACCGTGAGACGGTCTCATACAAGACGAGCTGTATGGAAAAAGGATGAAATTTTTGGGTGTTTGACATGGCTGAACTAGAGTTTTACGAATGGATTATATAGATTGTGTACATTTTCAGCGGTTACATGCAATAGGTAGGATTATTTTAGAACAATCGAAACGGGTGTGTTCGTTTTTAGCAAATGGGCAATAAGTTGGATTATTAATGCAGTGGAAAAAACAATACTTATTTGCCTATTTGTGCTTTACTTACTGTGAACTGTAGTAGCCTACCCTTCCTGCTTATGAAATAAATTGCATCATTTGCTGTAATTCTTTTTCCTACACTGTGAATCCTGTCCCAAGGGGGCCCACCAATTAGTTCTTTCCCTTTCTTCATGGAAGTACAATTTATCCATTGAAGCTCATTATTGCTTCTTTCTCTTATAAGCAAAGTGCCATGGATATCGATCAAGAACAGACTTCCATTATAGCTTCCAACCGCACCCTTCATTGCTGTCGGGTGTTCATGCTTAAGCCAAAGTCCTACGTTATCACTATATAGATACTCGAAAGCCATACCATTTTTCGACACCATAAAAAATGATTTACCTCCTTGTATGACTCTCAACCCGAAGTTAGAATCCACCCAACTCTTACCCAACTTACCATCCTCCTTGGTCTCGTCTAGGTTGATACTCGACTCATCGGGGATCAAATAGTTCTGTTGTATTCCTTTTCTTCTTCTTGTCATAGTTCTTGTCTTTGTGTAGTCATTTGTTTCATCCTTAACTCCTATTACGCAATTAGAAGGTCCACGCTCCTCTGTGCAATACTCTGCATTCCATCCTTCAGTCTCGGGGGTATCCAATGTTGTCCAATAATACTTCGATGATATTCTTTTTCGGGTATTGGGTTGATGATCTGGCCCCGTATTTCCACCTCCAATGCCTGCAAGATGAAGTTCTGCAATCCTTCCATCGTCTAGGGGGAAAATTAGCCTACCAAATTGATATGCTATCCCTGAAATGCCTCTTGCTACCATTGCATGTGGTGGATGCATATGATTTATCCATGACTCTTCAAGTTGATGTTCTTGAACCTTTCCTATCATTATGCAAGCATCAACATTAAAAAAAAAATGATTGTATACACCAAAATCATGGGTTAGCCTAGTGGTTGAAGATTTCCCTTCCCCCTTGCCTTTAAAGGATTCCGAATAAAAAATCATCGTATACATCACACATGTCTTCTTTTATGAGTTTTTGTGTTATTTTTGATGAAATGATGGTAATAACAGTCTCATCATTACAATTTTCTATTACAACCTAATTCGGCAATCAAATTAGTTTAGGACAAGCATAATTATAAGCTTTGTCGAGTGAACTTTCTACCTAGAATCATATATTCGTTGACATTCCCACGATTTAATACTAACAACCAAACAGACCGTAAAAAGCTAGAGCGAGGTTTGTTTTCTTTATTGTATACCAATTTGTTTAGTTGTTTGATATTCCATTATTGAGCCTGATGCTGTTGTTAGGAACACTGAATACTTCTCACTAGATTCATCTTCTGGAACAGGTGTGATTGATGTCAGTAGTTGATCTTCAGGTCTCCCATGTATTATCCATTTCCATTTTCTCTGGTTCAGTCGCCTCTCAACCAATTCACCGGCCTGAAATGAGATCAAGGAAGTCACGATCATTAAGAACGAGAATCTTTTATCATCAAACCTTTTCAACAAATGCATATTAGTCATGTTTGATGGTTATTACACCTTGTTCAACAGAAACAATGATATTGATGAAGTTCTGCCTAGCACTTGAGCACTGCAACCCCCTGACGACAACAAGGAAGTATGTTCGGCTGACTCTTTTCTCCACACATGCTTCTTCCATGGCGGTTTGGTGCTTTTATCATGCTCGTAAAGATCTCCTGCCGAACTATGGTATGCGAAATTCATATCATGTCTTTCATGAGCGTTCTATCAAGAATAATAGCTGGTGTGGAGGGAATAGTACCAATCACAAAGCATAATAGCCCTTAAGTTTATACAAGTCAAGGAACCAACTCAACCAAAAAAGCTTAAGTTAATGGTTAAGAGGTTTGGCCCCAAGATAGTTAATCCTCTATCACATCTCCTCACACGAGAGTCATTTGGGGTAGAAGTGTAGGTACAACACAGACCCTTCTCATACTTGACGCTAAAATTTCCACTCAAAATGAGGGCATGTCGAGGAGCCAACTTAACACGAAGTTTAAGTTTGATAGAATGTATAACATATCCTAGGGGAGTAGGGCCTTAACCAAAAGCTTAAGCTGATGGTTGAAGCTCCACCGCTCCAAGTTATGTTATATATAAATATTAACATAATGTGTAGGAATATCTAATGGGACATCTACGAATACAAAGGAGGAACACTTAAAGGATCAATAGTTTGTTTTGCACTTGTATTAGTTCACCTGATTGTGAAGATAAGGTTTGGTTTGAGTGTCCCAACGTCAGCTATTCCTGCAACATCTGCCCCTGGGGGCTGTCCATGATTCACCCACCTGTTTGTTCACAATGCAGAAATGAAAACTTTTTTTAGTGACAGACTGACTTTTAACCATCAGTTTCAAGTGATTCCGAACGGATCATGGGCTAGAAAACAGTCAGAAAAACTGGCTGCAAACTTTGCTCAAAATCCGAAAAAATCAGGCCAAGCGAAAAAATGGCTCGAAAAATCTCACATGGGCAATATTGATCGGCTTTATAGAAGTTAAAGTGTGATTCTAGAATTTAGTCCATGAATTTAACTACCTTATCAACAATGTGATGCATCGTACCTGGGAGGTTCGACCCCAACAAGTTCAACTAGTGACCCATTCTTTGTGCAGAAGTAAATTCTCCTGGGGTATGTGCAAATTTTGTCAGTTTTCTGATTTTGGAAATTGTTTTTGAGCATCTGGATTATATAATTAGCTTTCATTAAAAAGCAAAATGCAACTACTCACTCCCCATCCTTTGTAACAACTCCAGACTTGATCATACTTTCCTCTTTTTGATTGTGGTCAACTCTAGCTTCAAACTTTGTCCAAAGTAGTTGTGAATTTTCAATCAGTTGCATCTGTATCAGAAAACAAACCCTTTGAATATGATGCAGAATTTAGAAAAATCATATGTTTTTGTAATTAGAGCGATCTAGGTCTGAGCCTGCCTAGGTCATGGCTCATAGAGAAACACATGTAGGATTGGGTCTACCTAGGGCCTGAACCAGATTATTTGATTAAAAACTGTCAGAGTGTATAACATATTCTGGGGCCTCAACCATCAGCTTAAGCTTTTGGTTGAGTTGGTTCCTTGACATGGTATCAAAAGCCAATGTGACAAGAGGTTACGGGTTCGAATCTCAACCACCCGTCCTTTAAAGTGGAATATTTAGCGCCAGGTATGAGGAGGGCATGTGTTGTATCCACACTTCTAGCCCAATAGGCTCTCGTGTGAGGGGACGTGTTAGAGTATATAATATACCCTGGGGCCTTAACCATCAACTTATGTTTTTGGTTGAGTTTGTTCCTCGACAAAAACCCTGTTAATATCGAAGAAAAATGACGGTTGAATTGGGTATGTGCACGTGTAGGGATGAGTATTTTACCCACTCTATATCAGTATTCTCCTTTGATAGTTATTCATCTCAAAGATACTACAAGTATATTGGGATTGCTGCTATACTTGACTTGGATCATCTAGACTTGGTTTTATCTACATTAGTTTTCTCATTTCATGTGCACAGAACAGAACTGTACCTGATAAAGATACCCAGATTCTGAGAGGGCAAGAATTGTCTGATTAACAAAGAACACAGATACAGCAGACTCTGCATATTCAGGCAAATCATGAGGAGCAATCACCCATTGCACTCCATTCCAAAATCTCTCGTAAATCGAACCACTCTGACCAGTAATCCAGATGGATGCATCCGACATTTTTGTCAAAGAAACGCGCTTCCTCAAAGGTAAAAGTCGTCTGTAACTCTCCTTATTCGCTTTTCGTGCAGTACTATCTCCATTTTTTACCCGAACATTCTCTGTTCTATTTGTTGCTTGACGGATAGAACCCACTACAGTACAGTTGCCGTTGTTGCAGGTAACTAGATCATAAGGCAGTTCAATAAGTACCCAACTGTCTGATTCCTCATCAAACCGAAAAAATCTATCGATTTTGTGTCTTGCCAGACTTGGGATCGATCCAAAAGCAGAAAAGTAAGTCAATGATAAGGTACTAATCAAGATTATGGATACTAAGTTTGCATCTAACATGATGAATAAGTTTAATCATTCAGAAAACTGTAGGGGAAATCCAGGATTATCCTACAGATGGAAGGATATTTTCTGATAAACAGACAGGAATTTGAATTGCTGGTTGGTATTGTGCTTGTTTTTGAGTGTGCTTGGGGGGAGGGAGGGTGACCCAAATGATATGGGGTCCCTAGAAGAATTGGTCCATGCTGAAATTCTTTGAAAGCTTATATATGCAAGTTTCATGACTTTTTCATAATAAAGATAGAATCACAATTTTTTTGGGGGACCATAAAAGATAGTTTAAGGGTAGTTTAGGTGGGGTTGCTGATTATGAGAAAAGGGTTTTTAGAAATCTAGCTACATAGATGAATAAGTACCAAAGTTATGGAAAGGAGTTGGTGGTTAATAACTTAATAAAGAAGGTAATCTGTCACGTCTTATTAAGTTAATATATCATAGACAGAGGAATTTAGGTTTGAGCCTGTCTTGGTCACTCATGGCATTTGATTTAAAACTCCGTAGCATACTTTATAACACAAAAAAATAGCAACTGAGTTGGTTCAACATACATGCAGAGATGAGTGTTCAGTTCACCTTATACTAGTATTTTGGATTCGAATGTCAGAAAAGAAAAGAAAGTATGTGAATGTGACATTGCTTTTAGAGAACTTTTTGAGGGTCTATTGCAGCCTTGTTTTTCTTACCTAATGTAATGACTTTCTAAGAGTATTAGTACTTGAAAGTTAATTATTCTATTTATTTTTTTGTTGATATTGATTCTTTATTGATGAAGCAATATATTATTCCATATCCTTTGCATAAACCAAGTTGGTCTTTGGAATCTTCTCAATCAGGGATCTATCTTGCATGTGGGTCCAATCCTCAACTATATTATTTACTTCTTAATTTTCAAAATGATAAGATGGGTCCTAAACCCATTTCTTATATCTTGCATCTATACCTATGGTCTATGGATGAAATTGCATCCATGTTCTTGTGCATTGACAATATATATATATATATAGGGGAGGAATCCAATAAGAGGGATTGTAAAAATAGGAAGGATAGGAAGGAGTAACTACCGTTGATTGATTAAGATCTAGCGGTCGAAAAACATTTGTCAAAGCAGCAGATCCAGTAACATATATTTATGAAGAAAGCATCACACATTAATTTACAAAGCATCACACTTTCAAGTAACACATGTTTATACAGAAAGTATCACATAATAATTAAGAAAGCATCACACCCCTATCCTTCCTGTTCTCAAACGCGTGCAAGATGGTCCATTGATCTAAGATCTAATGGATGAAATTCCTTCCTATCCTTCCTATTTTCACACCCCTTCTTATTTGATCCTAAACCTATATATATATATATATATATATATATATATATATATATATATATTGTTCGGACAAATTTAGTGTATTTAAGTATATCCAAAATTTAAAAAATGAATATTAGAAGTTTAATATTTTTTGAATAATAGACAATAATAAAGAGATTAGTCAACTTATGTGGTGATAGCGAAATTGTACAAGTGTAAAATTATGTGTGATGGTGTTCATCATTTTCCTGATTTGAATGGGTTCTGAAATGAGGTATAATGTGATCATCAATTGATTATTACCTCATGTCATCTAATTAAGGTGGGCCCTTCATCCGACGGTAAAGAGAGGTGGGATCAGGGATCTGTAAGGTGGGGCCTTCATCCAACGGTTGTTAAAGGTGGGATCTATGCTGATCATAGGGTGGAGCCCACAGGACTAGAATCTGAATCTTGATTCATTTTTCATTACTGTCCCATTTGTTAAAATGCCCTTATAAAACAGAAATAAATGTTGAAAGCTAAATATGTACATTTGTATAATCACACTTGTGTAATTTGTATAATTAAAAATAGAAATGTTATGGATTCTATATTTCTATCCTGCTTTTAGATAGATATGTATATTTGGGTGTTTGGGCGGATTTTGGATATGATATCTTGGGTTGTGTAAATTTTGATTCTAATATGCGTATAAATGTCTTGATATTCTAATAGTTTGTTTTTATATGTGGATCATTTCATGTAATTTAAGTTGTACTCGGTTTGGAGAATTGTAATGCTTTGAAATTGCATCATTTTATCTAAATAGTAGATGCATTAAAGATTTTGTGTGCATTTTCAGTTCAGTTTGTGCTTGTATCTGAACCAAGCAAATTATTTTACAAATGAATCAAACACAGACTAAAAATACATTTGATTGTAATTAACTTTTAGGTGCACACGTACAAGCGCAAGATCCTTATGTTGAAGGTAAGTGTTTTATTTCTTTTAACATGTCGAGCCATAGGGATTTCAAAACTACGTGAACATGAAAAGAGCGTCCAATTAAACTCGATTTGTCACTATTGTGCTAAACTGAACAAATAACTGTCGAACTGAATTGAATTAAATTGATGTAAACGATAACGAGATCCTCTTGACTTTCAGCAAACTTGCACAAGTCATTAGACATCATTTTGCTTGAAAGTTGAAAATGATGACAAAATTTACAATAGAGAAATATCTAAAAGTCATTTGATAGAATGAACCTTAAGAAGGAGCAATAGACTAGGCAAAGCAATGCTGAACATATCACAAGGTATAACCCATCAAGCAGCTACTACCTAAATACATACCGAAGAACCTAATACATCAAATATGGTATAACATCGCCTATATTAACTTAACCGATCCAAACACACCTAATCGAGATGAACGTTTCATGTATCATCTCAAACAATTGGCTTTACATCTATTACGCTAAACTGTCATAACCATTAGCTACCGAATTCTTACAGTTTTCTTGTACATGTTGGTTCTTAAGGATTGCTTAGATTCCTCAAGTCATCTTCCTTGGCGTACCAGCTTGGTATAATCTTCGAAATATGAGGATAGAGGTCCTTGTAAGAATTCCTTATAGTGCCCTCCGCCACACCAGTAGCGAGAGAAATATCTGTCGCATTTCAGAGATTTAAAATCATCGATGATTTCCGGCATAGAAAGAAAAAGAATAACAATAAGCTTACCCTTGAGCGGCTTTTTATCATCGGAAAGTTGGGTGACTATATAAATAATAGCAGCGGCAATTGAAATCGGACTCCTCCTGCAGAATAAGAATTACAAGCCGAAGTTTACTATTTGATGAATCTCATTGTTCTAGGTTGCTTGTCGACATTATCACAGAAAATCACCAAAACTAACAAATGTTTGATTCGTGAGTAGGATAGAGATCCCTAAAGAAAAGGGGGGGAGAGGTAATAAGGAACTTCTTGTATGTCATGAAAATTAAACCCCCTATCACAAGGATGAAATGAAAAACCTTCAACAGGGGCCCTAGGCTAACCGCTAACCCATGATTCTCAAAACCTAACAAATATTTTTTAATTTTACTTGGGTGTTTCTTATTTGACGAGCTTCTCAAGACTATTGGACGATTATATTTTCGATAAGTCACAAAATTTATGTTCAAACGATAGAAACATTCGAAGAGTTGGTGGCTACCCAAAGTTGGAAGTCATCATCATCGTCATTCCATTACCCCAATACCATTAGGTGGCTTCCACCTCAGGTGGGATTTGGGGGGTCGGGTGTATGCAACGCAACCTAACCTTTGTTAGTAGCCACAAAGAGGTTATCTGCAACTCAACAAAAATAAAAAGTGGACATGGTTTAATGAGGTAGGGTTCATTATAATTTGTAGGTGGAGGAGAACTACCTTATATCAAGCGCTTCAGATGTCTGAACAGCTTCTTGGGCAGCCTTTACTGCTTGTTTGTCCATGCCCAGATGCGAACAAAAACGCCTCTACAATCATAAACATAAGATAATTTACACGGTAAATCTTAAGACCGAAAACTCCACAAATAAATGGTTTATGCCTAAAAGGCCACAATTAGTATGAATTAGTCCTTATCGACAAACCAAAAAATCTCCTGCATGAATGGTTCCCATTTCCACGGATTGACCCATCTCCCCCTCTAGCTGCTTGACGATAAACTCTTTCGCACGACCAATTTCCTTCTTTGTGGCCCCATTAGCAACCGAACATATCTCTGGTGTTCGTGTAGTTAGGATTTAGTTAAAAGACAAATAAAGTGGGTGAATTAATGTTCTAAGACAACAAATACCTTTAACAGTTCTGGGCTTGTCTTCTTGTCGACAAGCAATATAGAGACAAGCAGCCAAAATTGCGTCTTGATTCCTTCCTCGAAGGGGTTTCTGATCTTCAACCTTCTTATATATTTCACTGGCTCGATCCTGGAAGACGAAACTGAACTCTAAGATCTTAGTTGGACTTGGCACATATGATTAGTGATTGTATATTCAGAACCAATAACATATTTCTAATTTCTAAGATCTGTTTTGAAAAAATAAAATACTTATGAGCTCACTAAAATAGCCTATCATTCACTTTTATCTTTGAAACCTGAAGGCAAACTATATATCCAGCAGAATGAGGATTGGACTCTTGATGGCTAAGCTATTATCTTGATCAAGGCAAAATCAAACATAAGCTCCCATATTCCCACCAACCAAATAACCGGAACTTTTTACTTAAAAGGGCTATACCATAGCTAAAACCACCATGGAATTGGTGGTAAAAAACTGTAATATTCCAATAGTTCGTTCTCTGTTTGAAGGGAGTACGGGTATGGATTGTTTGTCACCTTCCCTCACCCAAACCCTGTCTTTGAACGGGATAGTGGGGTTGATGATGATGATTCCAATAGTTCCCCTTTTCACAAATAGCTAAAAGGAAGAAGTAGCTCACAATGCCAGGAATGGACTTTCAAAAGGTAAAACACCCGCCACATCAGGACGCAGGAATAGCATACCTTCCATACTCAAAATGGGTTTTTCCTGCATGGCTACACTAGTAATAAGCAAATCCATGATAGAATAAGCTAATATCTATTAATGACAAATCGCTAGTCAACTCACTATGCGGAATCATATATACAAATATAAAACTAACAAAAAATCAGTGAAATGAAACGATTTAGCATACCTTTATGGTCGAAACAAGACCCAACCTGCAAAAAGAAAGATTGTCAGTCAGTGACTTATATGTCGTTGCATTAGCAAAAACCAAATAAAGGATGGTTTTAGCTTGATCCTTTTTCCCTCGTCATACACTTTTACATGTTTAAGTAGTTCAGTTCTTCAAGCCACAGTGATTAAATTCTGACAACAATCACCCGAAGTTCAAGCATTGGGCTAATGGAATGTGTTTTTGTCTGGTACGTCATAACATAAATAGGCATTTTTACCAAATTAAGACCCTAGCACAGAGGCCTTACATGAATAGTAGGAGTTAAAGCATTTTGAAAATATAATGGTCGACAATGGAGTATTACTCCTTAGTCTTTACATGCCAAAATGTTCCACATTTTATTCATTTCAAGGCCAAGAGCTTACTTTACAATCCAAAAAAAATTACTAAAGTATTCTAATAAACTAGGCCAACTTTTTATCAAAAGCAAGGGTGAATTCAAGGCGTTTATGCTTGCATGTCCAGCTCATGTGGGTTGGAATTTTTAGATTAATCACACCAGAAGATTGGAAACAAGGTTACTAGAGAGGAAAAGATCACATCACAAAGATATTATTCTTTAATTACATAGAGATTACTAGTCAGATTCACAAATTTGGGCAAGGGTCAAAATAGCAGAATCTATTAGCATTACTCCCTCTCTCGCATTAGCTGTTAATATTATCATTGAACATGAAAACTAGTAATCCTTCGAGAATCGGGTCTTGGCTAGTTGGAGAGGAAGTACCACTTTTCTAGGTAAGATCCTGGGTTCGATTCTCACATAGTTCTCCCCTTCCCTCATCCTACCCGGTAATAAAACAAAAAGTAATCTTCAATAAAAAGAATCATTTTTTAATTAATCTGGAAAGGGAACCACTCTTAATTATTGGCTAGGAAATAACGCATATTTAAAGATGGCAGACTCACAATCTTAGTTCTAGAAGGCGCAACAAGTCCTAAGGCATTGAGGTTACCAGGAGGCCAGACCCTAGGCACCAGGAGAAGGTGCTAGCCTATGGGTGTGAGGTGCCCCAAACCCATAAAAAATAAAATCCAAGTATCCAACCAAAAACTCACAAAACATCTAGAAGAATGAGAGAAATAAAGGAGAAGAAAAACGAAGAAGAAATGAAAACATATGTGGTGGGTGTTTGCTCCAAATGACCTTTTGATGCTACGACAAAAAATAGGTGCTCTAAGGTGCTCGTCAAGGAATTACCTCACCTACTCCCATCAACGCGCCCAACCCATCGGCTGCTGAAGACGTGGTTACTAAAAACTAAGTTCACAATTTGCTCTGACATATCTTCAAACCAAAATTCTGACTAAATTCATGAGATGGGAACATAACTATTTTATGAGCAACAGCTCCTATCTTTTGTATTCTAATAGAAGCCCAACTTAAAAAATCATTCTCCCTTCCCATTCTCAGATCTTTTTGATGATTAACCAAGAAAACTATAGGACAAACATGCTCCTTGGCTTTGAGATAAGACTACACAATCAATCAGCATTCAGCAATAATTGATCTATAACCAGCTTCCCGGCAACATTTCAATCCAACAAGAGTAGCTTAGTTTCTTATACCTTTGGGTCGTATCAAGGTATATCTTATAGTTCCGACTGATATTTAGGCCCTATGATAACTGCATCATTCCCGTTACCGCATCCGTAATCGCAACGGGTACTGCATTTATGGTTCAATGTCCCTACTCCACAACAAAAGTAGATCTCTTTCTCAGATTTTAAAAATATGTTACTTATACAACATTATGTGATCTTTCACCACTTAGAACTTGCTGTCCTCAGATTTTTCAAGTAATGCCACGGGCGACATAGGTTGGTATGCTAACTTTCTTGGCTACTCATACTCAACTAGTAAATTTACATTCACTCTTAGGTTCACAAAATATAAGCAACTCATAAGAGTAAATATTAAACTTCTAAGCACACCCCATGCCTCATGTAATCATGTACAACAATTCAACCTTATAAAATCAACAAAAAATAAAAAAGAAAAGATTCTTGTCCAAAAATAACATTCCACAGCCTCAGTAACATTAAGTGACTCCCATCTATGCTCATACCTAGGCTGGTTTTGGACCTCGTGTGTATGCAACTCAATTAATAAAAAGCGTCCATAATTAATTAGGCATTAGTATATACTCGAAAGTCCAAACCAAACATTTGGCTTCATCTTGGATTATCACTTCTTTACCTAAACAAGGAAGAAAAATGATTGCAAAAAAGCAAGATCTATTCACATTTCCATTCTGGGTATAGACAGGGTTTCACATTCATACAATATTCATTCACGTAAACACAAAACTTCTATAAATACCTCACTTCTTTACACCCCCAAAATTGCATAATTCAATCAACTCACCAAAGAACCTCTTACTTTAAAGATTTTAATTCACAGTTAGATTTATGACTTCTACAAAACCAGAACAAAACTTCACTTCTTGTAATAACCACCCAAATTGCACAATTCATCTAACCCACAACCAAAATCCAAAAGTTCAACTTTTCACCCCTAAAATATCACCTTAACAAAATCAAAATGCTCGATACGAGAATCGGGCATTGTCACAGTTGGAGCATAAACCGGTTTCCTACAAAGAACCTAGGTTTAATTCCTTCTTCCCCTTTCCCCTCAACGGCTCAACCTATCCTTACCAAGAAAATGTTCACAAAATGCACAACATCAAAACAATTACAAAACTATTCAACCAACCCATCAAATTAGTTGATCCCCACTCCCAAAATAAATCACAATACATAAACACAAAATTAAAAATCCCCATTTCCCAAGTTCAAAACTTTAGTATTGGAATTGGAATATGAATTCTCCTTTTATTATCAAGCATAAATACACCAAATTCACAAACTTTAGAAGGTGGATACTTAATTTATCATTACCTGTCAGCCATGGTAGCAATAGACTTAAAAGCTTGAATAAGATTCCGGTCAGGGTTAGACCCACGAGACTGCCACCGACCCAAAGACGAAGTAAGAAACTCCGTTGAAGACCCATTGGGCTTAGAGATGACGGTGGAAAGCCCACCGTCGGTAAGCAAAGGATTGGTGGGCCCACCAACACGAACAGGGTCATTATCTTGGGCTTCATTAGCAAAAGTTCTCCATTCAGAGTGTTCATCAATGGAATGAGCTTCCAAAACAAGGCCACACTCAACACAAACAGTGTCGCCAGCAGCATGGTCAAGAACAACCTCTGTGCTTCTCTTGCAATCTGGACAATATGAGAAATCCCCCATTTTTGGGTTTATCCAAAAACTCTTTCTTCTATAATTTAATCTATTTGCTTTTAGTTAAGTGTTGGATTTGACTTTAATTGTTTGTTATGGTGGGAGGATATTCTTTTCTAGAAACTTTTTTTGTTTCATCTGGAAGGGCAGTTTTGGTAATAAAAAGTAGTTTTTGGACTTATGGGTATATGGTTCATCATCATTATAATGCTCATAAAAAACTATGCTTAGGGCCTGAGAAGGAAAAAACGACGATAACTCATATCCAAAGAGCAGAGTATGGTCAAAGTGTCCCTCGACTCGAGAAAGGTCTTCAAAAAGAGAAAAACCAACAAGGCAACAACTTACAAATAGAATAGATAGCATACGTACAAATATTCATATGAATTTAGTAGAAAATTGCATCCTAATTGCACTTTTTTTTAATGAATGGGATATACCGAGTATGATGATGATGATAAATATTCATATGAAATTAATAAAATATAAAATATACGGATGAAACTAAAAAATTGTTGAACTATTAATAAAAAATAAAAATAATACAAAATAAATAAAATCAGTATAATAAATAATGCTAAATGACTTAAGAAAGGCAGTAATAGATTGATTGGTCATTTTGGACATGGGGTTTTGAATAATTTTATAAAAATGCAAATTTAGAGACTATACATTTTTGTCCTATAGAAAATCAGCTAGTCTCCTGAGAGTATATAATATTTTATATAGTGTATGAAATTAACTTTTGGTTGATTTGTTGGTGAATAAGGCGAAAAGAAAATTGAAATTGTATAAATGATTATTAGATAGAGATTTATAGAAAAGTAGTGAGAGTTGTACCCAAAATAGAAATATAATACTCCAATTTAATGAGACATTTCTTTAAGAAAATCATAGGAGTAGATAACTTATGGGGCTCTATAGAGTATGAATATCATACTTCTATTTGCTCCTTTTTGAGTTTGAGGTGAGAAAATGCTGTCATTTTACAAAATTTTTAGTTGTAGAATAAGAGCATAATAGTTGTATTTGTATATTATAGTTATTAGATATTTAATTGTCTAATTAGCTATATAAATTATTATTATATATGGTAACGGTTGAAATATAATTTGTTGAAACAAGTGTAGAGAAAATCTTAAAATCATATCTTTAATTTTAAAAAGCTACAAGTTGTAACATTATGAAAATAACTACTTACACTACTTTATCTAAACTGATACTCTACCTAAACAACTAAAATGCTATTCCCTCTGTTCCCTATTGATGTTCCCATAGGGAATGTTCACGGGAATTAAGAAAAGTAGAATCTTTTAGATGGTGGAGATATTATTTTATTGAATAATAAATTTGGTAGAGGAAAAATGGGGACCACAAGTATTAAAAAAATATATAAAGAAAATTAGTGGAAAAAATATAGGGACCACAACTAATCAAAAAATGTTTTTATGAAGTTAGTGGGAAACATGTGGGGACCATAAAGAATATAAAAATGTTAAAATAGAGTTAGTGGAAGATATGTGGGCCCATAATCATTATTAAAATATTAAAATGAGGATAGGTGAGGTTATTTTTGTCTAAAATTTGTGATATAAATGGAAAGATTCCTTATGGGAACAACAATTGAAACACCCCAAAATGAAAAGTTGAAACTTCTTTAAGTAACGGAGAAAGTATCTAGTAAGCATCAATCCTTAAAGAGAAATAGTATCAGTTGTGACAAAACACTCTTTTAGTAATACGACTTAAAAGTAAGGAACTTGTATTTAAATCTATTTAATCTATTAACAAAATACATCTTATAATAAGATAGTCTCATACAATAATTTATTTTAGAGGATAAACACGATTATGAAAAATTTGAAATAGATAAGATTCTTAATAAAAAAAAAAGCATGTAATAAGATCCAAATCAAACTTATTCCAAATATAAGCGCTTGATACCCCAAAGCACAGGTTCGAGTCTGTTCGCACTTAGTAAGTGCGAACAGTAATAAACTGGTCAAAAAAAATCAAGTGTCTGTTCGCACTTAGTAACTGCGAACAGGTCAAACAGAGTCAACATGCTGATTTTAAGACAAGAGTTGTTCGCACTTACTAAGTGCGAACAGCCCGAACCTAAGATTTGCGGATTACACGCTTACTTTTGAAATAAGTTTGATTTGGATTTTATTGCATGCTTTTTTTTTTATTAAGAATCTTATTTATTTCAAATTTTCCACGGTTATGCCTCATTTAAGATTTCTTCATGGGCCAACAACCCAAAGTCAACTTGGGAATGGGCCTAAATAACATGCATGATCCAAATTCAATGAACCTTATGCTAATGTTGTCCAACTAGCAAAAATGCAAAATATATACTTTCTTTCCATACTTGCATGAGCAGCACCTACTTTATATGATCATATGACACACGTTGAAATGTTTCTATCTTTTGGTCGCGCTTTTTTTTATGGGTATTACTTGCCGCTGTTCTTCCCTCTTCAGACTTTACCCATAATTTTCTATGAACAGGATACACTGGGTAGGATGATGATGATGATCACGCACATAGAAATGTATATATCTATATAGAGAGATTGAGAGAGTATTATTATAAGTAGGGATTATTTACCAACTACAGCTTCTAAGTTTACTCAATTTCAAATAAACAGTCGCAAACTTTATTTTTTACCAACTACAGCCTCCAACTTACCAAACATGACATCGAGACATCTAAAACATCCAAAAATAAGTAAAAAATGGGGTTAAAATGGGGTGTTTTGGTTGTCTCGATGTCATGTTTGTTAAGTTGGAGGTTGTAGTAGTTGGTAAATAAACAAAGTTTGCGACTTTTTATTTGAAATTGAGTAAACTTAAAGGCCGTAGTCGGCAAATAATCCTATAAGTAGTAATTTGTAAAAAAAAATGTTATTATACTTCTATATCCTTTTCATATTAAATTTAGCTTTGTTCTCTTTAACAAGGAAGAGCATAAAAAATGAACCTACATTATTTATACTCATCAAAAAGAAAATTCTTAATCAAGGAAAACTAGTTGGTAAATAACCAATTACTTTTGAATTTTGCCTTTTGTACGAATATTATAAGAAACGGTAATTATCATCTATAAACATTTTGATAAAAAGTCAAAAAAAAAAATAGTTTCTCTAATTTACTTGTAATAAATGAATTATTAAATTATTTGTGGTTATTTTTTTTCAAAAAAAGACTAAATGATGTCTAAAATCAAATATCAATATAAAATTACTTTTTTTTCTCATCATACAGACAATTTTATATGCATTCGACTCTTTCAGATTTCAAAGTCTAAACTCTGCACTCCACTTCACGAAACCAATTAGCTTGTTATTGTGGCAATGACATATGATTATATTTGGACCATTTGCCAACCAAAAAGAGGACACCAACTCAAAAAGAATTAATGTGAATTAATCAAAATAAACTTAACTCATAAGAAAGATAATCTAATTGAAAAGCCATAAAAATGAATAAATATTAAGTAGATGAACCCTAATAAATACTGAAAAGCAAGAATAAAAAAATATCTTCCACAAATTGAATTATGATTCGATAAATGCAGCGGTGTTCAGTGCATTAACAATTAGTGCACCTTCAAGCCTTCAACTAAATGTAGTTTCATATTGCTTTCTCTCTTCATTTAATTCTCTCCACCTCCAACCAATTCATCATTTTTACCTTTGCTATCTCTTGTTGAGAGATCGGTTTTTTGAGAGACGTCTCTCAAGCTTAACCTATTAAAATTTAATTTAATGTATGTTTATATTATTTTTAATACCTACTCATCGTATTTTTAATACCTACTCACAATATCTTAACACAAATTCTTACTTGAGACCGTCTTTTGTAAAGACGACTCTCAAAAGTCCAGTTCAATTCTAAATATATATTGTTACAAATTTAAATATAGATTTGGGCTGGACTTTTGAGAGTCGTCTTTACAAAAGATGGTCTCTCAAGAGAGCACCTGCTTTTTTAATGCCTAATTATAATACTTCAAAAAATATATATTGGGCCAGTCCAATTAGAGATGGTCTCTCAAAATGACCCTCTCTCACAAGAATTTGTGCTAGATAATATACTTCTTCGGTTTATTATACGGTTTAATTTATTTATTGGATTTTTTATATCTAGAGTAATATATAACTAAAAATTATAAAAATATAATATTATAAATATATACGACAAAACAAATAAATTAAGATTTCAAATGACTATATTTTATTTCTCGTTTAATAACTGCGATATGTAAAATATAATGAAATAAGTAACAGACATACATGATGATTTATATACTCCTATTATCTTTTATTTCTTTTTTATTTATTTTTTTCACAAAAAGTTTTATTCATTACCGTGGTAGATGGCCGTGTTTAGTAATTTTCTTTCGCATAACGGTTTTGGGAGGATGTCCAATTGTCCATCGTAAATAGTTTACAAACTAGTATAGAAACTCGTACAATGCACGAATTTGTTAGTGCGAAATATATATAACAACAGTTTCAAATAATAATGTAAGTAATGTATACTATCGTTATTAAATTTACCAAATACATGATTTTTTAAATCAAAACATAATTATTGACGTTTATTTTAATTATTTACCTGATACATAACTTTTTTCGTTCAATTGAACATATTAAATTCTAAGTTGACAAAATAGAGTTACTATAGTATATCATACAAATACTTTACCTAATTTAGCTTCAAGCTTAAACAAAAAATATTAAATTCTAGATTTGATAGATATTGTCGTGCTTCTTTAAATGATGACACTTGGAATTTTCCAAGACTTTTATAGTATATTGTTTGATTGTCGAAGAAGATCATATTTATTGGGTTGTATCAATATATATTTATAATTTTAAATTAAAGTAATTGTTTATCATCTTAAATTGATCAATTAAAAAATTAAACTAATTATATGAAGTCGTGTTATGTTGAGATTGTCTCATACAACTAATACAACACTTGTCGAAAATAGTTTGTCTTCCCTCATCTTTTTTTCGTTTGGGATCTATGAGGAGTTTTATCCTAAATGATTCACTTTTCTATATTTATATGATAAAATATACTCTCTCAAATTTACTATCATTGTCTTATTTGATTTTTTGATACTATTTATCAATTTCTTTTCTTGAGCCGGGGACTTTTTGATCGCACTCTCCTTTCTGGATATGAGTCTGTCATCGTTCTTTCCTCCCCATATCCTGATCATAGATTTCTATGAGCGGGATACACTGAGTATGATAATGATGATTTATCAATCACTCGTAATTATATTTTATTTTTAATTAATAAGTTAAAATATAATCAGGTAAGATCTAATTTGAGATCTCTTCAATATGTGCATAGACAAAAGTGAAAAAATCAAATACTTCATCCGTCTCATTATGGTTGCTATATATTACTTTTTATGCAATCTAATGTATAGTTTTAATCATTTATAGCTTAAACAAGGTTTAACTAAAGATTATAAAAATTAAAATATCATGAAAGTTTGCGATTAGATGATTCAAATAAAATCATATTTAACTATAATTGTTCTTGTATATTAGTTGTAATATATAAAATATATAATAAACTTAAAGATGAATACTACCATAATGTTTAATATAGTACTCATATCCTTCTTTTGTAGGGCTTTTGTTGTTTGAGGTAAAACAAACTGTTTTCCTCTAGTTTTTCCCTGTGAAGAAAATACAGATATAAATTATCCGTTACCTTTCCTCACTCGTACTCTACTTTCGATCGAAGTATTGAATATAATGATAATGATGATAACGCGTAAATAGTTAAAAGGTTATTTAAATCACACACGCTACTCAATCCCATTTCTTACTCTCTCAATCCCATTTAACACCTAAATTGTACTCTCTTTGTCTCACTAAAACTACACCACTCCATAGTGTTACTTACAACAAACAACTAAAAACATTATTATCATCATCATCATATTTAACTATTTCATTATTGTTTTATTATCATATAAATAACGTGGTATATATATATATATATGAAGAATTATATCATATGATATATATCACACATAAAAAGTTTAATACTTTTTTAATTAGTTAGCTCATAACTAATTAGCTTACTATTTGATCTAGTTCATCATATGGAGATTGAATCAGCGGTGGGTGCACCATCAACAAATGACCATACTGGTTCACATAGAAATTACAAAAATGCCATTTACGACGACGATGATGATTCGGAGGCGAGCGGTGGTGGCCGTGGTGGATACGGTGGGTTAACGGTGGCGTATTTGGTTTGGGAAGAGTTGACGGTGGTTTTACCTGGGTTTGGTAATAAGCCCACTAAGAGAATACTTCAAGGCCTTAATGGGTATGCTGAGCCCGGTAGGATTATGGCTATTATGGGCCCTTCTGGTTCTGGAAAATCAACTCTACTTGATTCTTTGGCAGGTTTTTCTTCTATCCCTCTATTTTTTTAAATTTTTTTTTTCTACAAGCAAAAATAGAGAATCAGATTTTATGCGGTTTAATTTTGGTTTTTTCATAGATTTTTATTGAGATTTTAAGATGGTCTTGCCGAGTAACGCGTCTATGTATGAGTTGAATAGTTTATGTACTGAAAAATAGTATCTTACAAAAGTATCTCTTTTATTGAGGTTATACGGAATTGTCGATGTTATAATAATGCAAATTAAATGAGATTTAATAGAATTTAATTTTTGTGTTTTATTGAAGGATTTATATGGAAAAATTTTATGTAGTGATGCAAATAAAATTGGATCTTTTATATATATATATATATATATATATATATATATATATATATATATATATATATATATATATATATATATATATATATATATATATATATATATATATCAATTAAAATAGATAATATCTTTACTAAAATTTAAAAAGTAAATATTTAATATTTTAAGTGTTAATTTTAATATTTGAATTACATGCTAAATTAATTAATTAAAAATGACTATTTTAAGTATAAAAGTGAATGTATTAATTAATTAATTTAAGTTATTTAGTCCGATTTTAAGACTGTCTCACAACAAAACTATCATAAAGGATTACCAACATTTTTAGTAGGAAAACAAAGTTTAAGAGTTAGATCCATATGATTTGAATATTCAACTACCTAATATTCAATCTTTCTATGTATATATGACTTTTATATAATTTTATTAAGCTAAATGTGCTATTAAGATCAAGTAATTATCCTTTTGTTTTTTTTAAAGATCTATGCACTTAATATTAGTAGAAGTTAGACTACAAATAGAAATTGTTTTTGGAATTTGTTTTCAAATCACAAAATTAGCAATTTGATTTCAAATCTTCTTAACTTCTTCATTAATTAAGTATTCCCTTTTGGCCTTTTCTAAAAATGTAATTTCAATATTATTATCTAACTAAATCCTCATTACTTACATGATTATATATCATATATGTCAATTTTTGCAACTAAACACAAAAAAAGTTAATCATGAATTTTTTAGCTGAAAATAGGAAAAAGTACAAAAAGAAAATAATTTGTCCATGGAGAAAGATCTTCCTAAATTGGGTTTTACAAATCTTGAATTCTACTAGCCACTATGTGTTCAATGTTCTAGATTTCTTACATTATTTATTTATCTATTATTCATTTTGGTTCACTTCAATTTTTTTATTCTACTTTGTACTAAATAAACTTGAAAATCCCAACAAATAAAAATCAGCAAATTTTGTATGAGACCGTGTCACCGTGAGACAGACCTATACAAACAATCTAAATCATTAATATTAAACAAATATAAATAAAACTACTAAACAGTTTTTTATTTTTTTATATATTTTTTAATATATTAAAATTAAGAGAAGTCGTTTCACGATGAAACGGTTTTAATAAAGAATTTGTCAATAAGAATAGAGGAAGATTTAATTTTTCAGCTAATGGTAAAAATGGAACTTTTATCTATATTCTCGTTAAATTCAAATTTAATATGGGTTAATTGATCACAATAAATATATATATATATATATATATATATATATATATATATATATATATATATATATATATATATATATATATATATATATATATATATATATATTCTTGCTAAAAGCTTTAATGTACTTAAATATTGGATGACTAGTGTCAAACTTGAAGGTAGTGGCACTAATAATCATTAATAAATGGCACATGGCAATATTTAGTTTTATCAAACGTATGGTCTTCCACAGAGGTAGTATGTATGACTGTATGAGTACTGAAGGACCATATTCATAATTGACCAATTATATATTTTAGGGCTATATATAAATAGAAATAGATGTTCTTGTTCACATACTATTTATGTTGAAGAGTATAAGATGATTGATGAATAATAAATGATATTTATAATACTAAGTATCGTATAAGATAATTTAACTTTGAAATGCGCTTTATATATGAGCTAAAGAGAAAAATTAATATAAATTCTTTATTTTATGATTATTTTACTACAAATAATCCTTGTAAAGAGTCATTGTGTTTATAAATAGCGTTCACAACCAGATTAATAGGCTTAGTTTAGTTTGGGTTAATTAATTCAACATTACAAAAAAGTTATATTTACAATAAATATATAAGGAGTAGTATATTTAATATATTGATATAATTCTTTTTTTAAAAAGAAAATGTTGATATAATTCTTGAAACAATATGATCTAGTGTATAAAATTATTCTTTTCATCAATTCAAAATTATTTCCTTGATTATATTAACATAAGAGTCATGTTCAATTGATGAAGCAAGTATCTTCGACGATAACTTCAACAATATTTGGATTTTAATTTTGTACATTAGTTTTTGTATAGTCGTTCAAATAAAATTTTAAGAGACAAGGAAGTAACTCTAACCAAATACTACGAAAACTCTGAATGATAATATTTTGTTCTTTAATTTTAGATTAAAAAAAATATGATGGTAATTTTGTAGATATAGAAAATATCTAAATTGATGATTAAAACAATAGTTCATCCTTCAATTCATAAAAAATCAAAAAGAGTTGAAAAATCAACTAGTACCCCAAAATTAAAGGGGTGCACCGTCCCAAAGAAACAAGGGCAGGCTGGAGTATAGGTGCAAAAAAGGGGTCTTTAAATGTAAAAGGAAAGAGATAAATGAAATCCAACCACCACACATTAATCACTTATAAATGCTTTCACCCAACTCACTGCTTTTGCTTCATTGTAATTTGTATCATTAACTTGTACAGCTATGTCACTAAACACTGAAAGCTCTGAAAACTTTTAGCTTTATTCTCAATTATATCTGGATTTATTAATTACTCTCTCCGTTCCATTAAATTTGCACTTTATAACTCTAAAAACTCATAAATTTGAGTCATACGATAGTCTCTCCGTCCTTTTAAATTTGCACCATCTGACTCTAAAAGCTCACTCAAATTTAAGTGGTACAGTACAGTTTCCGTCCCTTTAAATATGCGCCATATGATATGACTCTAGTTACTCTCATTAATTTGAGTCCTACAGTACTCCCTCCATACTTTTGAGTATGCACTATATGACTCTAAAAATGATTACAAATTTGAGTTATTAACAGTTGCCATAAATAATTAATTATTATGTTTATAAGGTTCATGCAAAGCAAAGGCAACAAAAATTTAATTGACTTTTTTGTAACTATTTTCAACATGAAAATTGTTATTTGAAACAACAAAAGTAATGAGGGTGTTTGGCAAATAGCTGATAGTTGGTAGCTGATAGTTGATTATAGTGGCTGATTTGACCAACTAATTTTATTAACTGGTTTGACCAGATGATTTTGAACCCGCTGCTATAAGCAGCTTGTTCAAAAACAGCTTATTCGTATCAATAAGTTGTTTCAACCAGCTAATTCACCAAACACTATCTTTATCTTTAGCTGGTTTGACCACCCAAACACTATCTTTATCTTTAGCTGGTTTGACCACCCAACCCTCTATTTATATCCAAATAAGCTAAAATTGCTCAATAAGCTAATTTGCCAAACACCCCCAATAACTAACAATAATTAAATAATTACTTTTATACTACATTAGTACCCGATTAAGACTATGCTTTAGGAAATAGTTACTGGTTTAATGATTAGAAAGAACTATTGACATTGAAAAAAGCATTATAATCGAATACATATAGCCATATAGGCATTGAAATTTAAGTGGTATATCACCTCTAACATCGATTTGTTTGGTTTATGTAATTAAGTTTATAAATTGTAAATATGGTTTTAGGTATATGACATATTGCATAAAATGGAAGATAAACAATAAAACTATAAAAAGCACCTCGATATGCATCCGAGAATTTTTTGTTTTCCGCTTCCTTATTTAGGTAAAACTGTAGATATTGTTTTATAATCAAGGACGGATAATAAACAAGAATAAGATTGAGTACATTTGACCCAAAAAGATGGTATTGACTTTATGACTTTATGGTATTAGGATAATGAAATATTGTCGTAATTGGAGATCTTCAACATTTTTGGTGAACTCCTCTTGTTCGGCTGCATTTGGTCTGAGTAGGAGCGAGACCAAGTGGTGGTGGGTTCAGTTGTATGGGGGCGATGAGTGAGCTTGATGGTGGTGGTAAGGTAGAGTGAAGGTGGAAGGTGGACAAGAGAGCAGTTGAGCCAGGGCGGTGATCAGAGTGTAAAAACAAGGCCGCATTGTATCGCATCGACCGTATTGTAATGGCGTTATGCTGCATCACTCCTGTTACCGCATCACCGTTCCATTATCACGATCGAGATCATAACCGTATTTTTTCACTATGACGGTGATAGTTGTAAACTGAGACTATCTTAGGATAGAAAAGTGAACAAATTTTGAACACCATAAACGAAAAAGATAGTTAACAGGAATGTGCTGCATATAAAACTCTGACATATGTATCTCTTGTGCAGGTAGACTCTCAGCAAATGTTGTTATGACTGGAAATATTCTACTCAATGGAAGGAAGAAGGGACTACAATATGGTGGTGTTGTAAGTAGATTACCATTTAGTATTATTCAACCAAATTCGGGTTTTCAGAAACGTGCATACGAAAGTAACAACATAACAACGTAAACTTGACTGTAATTTCAGGCATATGTGACACAAGAGAATGTACTTCTAGGAACTTTGACAGCAAGAGAAACAATCACTTACTCGGCATATTTGAGGCTTCCACCGAACTTAACCAAAGAAGAGATTGAAGGGATTGTAGAAGGAACCTTGATGGAAATGGGTCTTCTAGAGTGCGCTGATCAAGTGATTGGAAACTGGCATCTTAGAGGTATAAGTGGCGGAGAGCAGAAGAGGCTAAGCATTGCACTTGAAATACTTACACGCCCCCGGCTCCTTTTCCTCGATGAACCAACCACTGGACTTGATAGTGCTTCGGCTTTCTTCGTAGTCCAGGCTCTCAGAAGTGTGGCACGAGATGGGGGACGAACAGTCATTTCATCGATTCATCAGCCAAGCAGTGAAGTATTCACATTGTTTGATGATCTTTTTCTGCTGTCTTCTGGTGAAACGGTCTATTTTGGAGATGCTAAAAAGGCTATTTTGGTAAGCGGGTTTGATTTTTCAAGGTTCGAAAATGCATATATTATAGCCAACCATGAACGAATTTTAATTCTGCCTACATCATTGCAGTTCTTTGCAGAAGCGAGGTTCCCATGTCCAAGTAAAAGAAATCCGTCAGACCATTTTCTGCGGTGCATCAACTCAGATTTCGACAAGGTCACAGCTACGTTGAAAGGATCATATCAAGGACGAGTATGAACAAGGATATCTTACACACTCCCATCCCCTTTGAATTAGCTACACTACTCACAAAAAAGCTCAGACTTCGATTTGCGTATTGTAGCAAATTCTGAGGGACACACGAGTATACCCTTTTTATTTGATAAATTTTTGCTTTTCCCCCATCTGACATCGGTGTTTCTTTCTTCGCCTCATTTGATCCCTGAAGCAAATCCAAAGCATATCAGATCCTTTCTTAGATATGGAAACAGCACAAATAAAAGCAATGCTTATTGACAAGTTCAAGCGATCAGAGTATGCAGAACGAGTACGGACAAGAATCCAAGAAATAACATCAATGGTAAGCATCCTGATGTCACAGAATTCACTAATTTACTTGCAAATTGCAAATCAAAAAACGTAAATTATGGTCATTTTGAGTTCATTTTGAGCGAAATGCAAATTCAAAAGGCAAATCTTCTAGTGAGCTATTGGAAGCCATTTTGACAGAAATAATAGAATTTTCACTATGTCAATATTAATGAATAACCATCTATTGCAGACAGGACTCCCAACACCAGGACAGAAAGGAAGCCAAGCAAGCTATTGGAAGCAACTCACGACATTGACTAAGAGATCTTTCGTAAATATGTCAAGGGGATATTGGATATTATTGGCTACGGATAGTTGTATACATAGCAGTATCCCTATGCGTAGGTACCATCTATTATGATGTTGGAACGGGCTATAGCGCAATCTTGGCTAGAGGAGCTTGTGGGGGGATTCATATCAGGTTTCATGACTTTTATGTCTATCGGAGGTTTCCCATCCTTCATTGAAGAAATGAAGGCAAGTATCGTAATATACATTCTAAGTTCTTGGGACTGTTTTTTAAAAAATGGCGCTAAACATCTTCTAGTGCAGGTCTTCTATCGAGAGAGGCTCAGTGGGTACTACGGAGTGGTTGTCTATATTTTATCGAACTTCCTATCCTCATTCCCATTCCTGGCAGCAATAGGAGCAATTACAGGGACCATAACATGGTACATGGTGAAGTTCCGCCCAGAATTCTCTCACTATGTTTTCTATTGCCTTAGTCTCTATGGCTGCATATCCGTAGTCGAGAGTTGTATGATGGTGGTAGCTTCCTTAGTTCCCAACTTTTTGATGGGCCTTGTCACCGGAGCTGGAATCATAGTAAGTTGAACTAAATTCTTTACAACAATACACTCCAAAACAATCAATAAGAGTCCTTAACTGATAATGAACTTCTATACAGGGTATAATGATGATGACCTCAGGCTTTTTCCGTCTGCTACCTGATCTTCCTAAGGTGTTTTGGCGATATCCTATTTCCTATCTCAGTTTCGGATCCTGGGCAATTCAGGTAGTCGTTCAAAATCAATGATTCTAGTAAATCAGTTTAAAAGCTTGAACAGATAGAGCGTAGAAAATTATACCAATGACTTTCAAAACGAATTGGGCCCACAAGTCGTAATATATAGTTCACTAATTCAGAACTTGGTAAATGCAGGGCGGATACAAGAATGATCTTGTGGGTCTCACATTTGATCCACTTATACCGGGTGAGCCCAAATTGACGGGGGAATATATTGTGAAGAAAATGTTCGGGGTTCCATTGGACCATTCAAAGTGGTGGGACTTGGGTGCGGTTTTCCTGCTAATCTTCATTTACAGGGTCCTTTTTCTAATTGTCTTCAAGATCAGAGAGAGGGCATCTCCCGTGTATCAGACAATATACAGAAAGAAAATTCTAAATGACCTTAAAAAAAGAGCATCTTTCAGGAGGAATGCTTTTCCTTCCCGGAGATATCAACCTCAATACCCATTGTCCTATCAAGAAGGCCTTAACTCTCCTATCCCCTAGAAGGTGCAGAATAGTTTCAAGTGCACCGACAGTACAACTCCATAAGCTTCTTATTTACAAAAGAGATAGGCTTTAAGAATGACGATTTCACCTATGGATTATGTCTCAAGAACATCGGCATAAAAATGGTGGTACAGCCATTGAAGAAACATGCCATGCTATCGGAAGCGAAATTATCTTAAATAGCAAAAAATGATGTTTATTTAATTTTTTTTTTTGTAATCCTATTGCAGCTCTATACAATACACAAAAGCTGAAACCAAGACAGCACAGCACAATGCAAAAAAACAATTGTTTATTCTTGTATCACTCACAATTATAGTTCATATTCCTAGTATTGTTATAAAATTCAAAGGGACATACATGTTTCCAAACTCTTCCTCCTCATTTCTTTCTCACACGTGCACATACACACACACACTTTTATGTACTCATTCCTCTACAAATACTTCCCCCGTTCCATAATAGTTGCTACCGAGTGTGACATGTTGTGAGGAAACATGTCACAATCATAGTTGCTACCGAGTGTGACATGTTGTGAGGAAACATGTCACAATCAGTAGCAAGTATTATGGAACGGAGGAAGTATATGACACAAATAACAGTTAAAACTTAAAACTATACTCCATATCCATTCACCGGGAAATAATAGTTATGTACCATATACCCATCACTAAGATTTAATGATGAAGAATGTATTGGAATGACCCAACTATTTGTGCGAGAAAATGTATCGTACGTGATAATGAGGTTCGCGAATATGCAACTATGATTTCCGGATCAAAGAAAAATCAATCTAAACCAAAAAGTGATTATAATAAGCTACAGCACATAGTCAACCATGATATTCCTTGAGAGAAAGGAAAGATATCTTTGCTCAAGATACTATGGTTTACAAAAACAAGTAAATAAAATTTGAGGCTTCAACAAAAATCCTCACCCGGATTTTGCAAGCATATCTGTCAACCCAGCTTCTATGGTGATCTGCACTTGATATAAATTTCCCTGCATGTTGCGTTCGACAATACCTCATGAAAACCAGGTAGCAGACACAAAACAGAAACCGTAAATTACACTGGGTTAACCATCCTGAGAACAATCCCTTCTCTTAGCATTCTCTTGTGCAGCCGCTAAACCTGCAACGAAAAGATGGCATCATTGTAGATGTAAAAGCAACAGATAGCCATATAAGTCATGTAAGTAAAAGCAAAGGTAGCCAGAGACAGAAGGTTACCAAAAAAATCATTTCTATGCTTTGATGGTGCTAAATCATATCAAAAACTGTAGATAACAATGGATTCCTTATTGATCCAGTTAATTTTGCAGATTGGCACACCAAATAGAACAAATTCAGAACCCAATATCAAGCTCAAATATATGCTTAAAGTAACATCATGATGGCAAAGAAATCAGACCAGAAAATTAAGAGCTAAATGATAAGCACTTTGCATTGATTAAGAGAACATATAAGATTGATCATTCATTATACTACAACCTCATATATTGTACCCTGGAAAAATCCACAAGGAATATCTAATTCCTTTCGAGACACATCAGGGAAAGGAATAAGGAAGCCCGAATACATTTTTTTTCATTTATAACAATTAACTGTTTAAAACAATGCCTTAATGTTTGCTCTCATCTAATACACCGTTTTCAACTTGGTTGTCGAATCCATGATAAGGAACTTCAATCATGGGCTTTGGGATTGGACGGCCTTCAAATTCTGTGGGGAAGGATTCAAAGTCAGGACCAAAATTGAACTTCACCACACAATTGGGCTCGTTTGGAAGGGTGTACATTGATGCAGCAGGATAATACCGTCCACCAAAAAGATCCTTGAAAGCAACTCCCTGACAAACGCCATTCTTGAAAAAGGATATTTCACTCCCTGCACCATTGTAAACATTAATTGAAGTTAAACCTGAATCAATATGCAAGTTCATCAACAGATTATGGATTATGATATTCTAAACAGAAGCTCAGCAAAATAAACATAAAGTGATAAAACTATACAATGGTATCAGTGGTATTCCTCTTGTCCATGAGGTCAACTTTTACAAAACATGAATAGGTAGACAAGCGTGTACCAACCTATGTTACTCGGACTCTTCATTTTGCCACGCAACCGTGTCCGGTCCTTGTTGCTCGGACATTGGTATGACACCAAACACTTCATTTTAGGTCTAAAATTGAATATTTAGACATATCCGACACTTAGACACGTATTAGTAACCAACATCGGTACCCAAGTCCAAGTAACATAGGTACCAACAAACTAATAACTAACTCAATATAAGTTTTTGTCGAGGCAGGGTGGATGGGGAATCCAAAGCCTATTAATAGTTCACAATTTCTTGTAGTGCAAAAAAAAATTTATTCAACTTTAACAAAATTAAAGGCCACACAGGTTGTTTAGGGTCAGGTCATATTTGAAATCAGGCACATTAGCTTATCAAAAGTAAGATTTTTCACATCAATTTGGGCAAGATTTTTCACATTAATTGTTCTATTTTGGATATAATTTGACTAATTCCGAATGGATAATCAGAACCAATTCTACTAGTTTTAGACCCACAAGGCTACATCTTAAGAATGGTTCCATAATTTCTCCCCTCATTAATCACTGATCATTACTCCAAGATAACAGCCCCCCTAACACCTTTGAGTGATTATAGCCTACTAGTGACCACATGTAGGTATCAATAACAAATTTTCTCTCACCTTGGAATCAGCTCATAATGGGACAGGCATTGAGGTCTAGAAACTCAGAGGACTATCTATGCCTACATATGGGATTCTCATCCATTGCCAACCTCTCAACCTTTCAATCAGTTAACAATGTGACAAACTGACAAGTAATGAGTCCTCGAAACTGACCTATTGCCTAACTCTCGTCTTGAACAGAACTCACATATGTTCTAATATTCTACTTCTATAGTAAATACCTTCTTAAACCCCTGCCCCTCAATCTACCTCCTCACTCATTTTGTCTTCTAAGCTTCGGCCAATGTGAATAAACCACCTTGTATTCATCTCTCAGTCTCACCTAACTAAAATCCCTCATCTTCGAAAGGGGAGATACCATGATAGACAATGGTAACAGGAAATCACATACAACAAGGCACAATAGAAGAATGACGTAAATATTGGTCAACTAACCAGACAGTCATCTCATGGGTTTTTGACAAAAAATATCATGGAAAGTAATTTCACACCAAAGATTTTATCTAAGGTAGTTTTTGCAGAGCCATTTATATAAGGATGTAGCTCTTGCCGGATCTAACGGATGATAAACATGTGTACAAAACCAAAAGATTATGTAGGGGGGGTCTCCATTCTCCAAGCTTCAGAGAAATACGAAGGGAATAAACTATTTGTGCAATCTTGTACTTATATAAGGTAAATATAACTGATATTTAGCGAACCAGATCATTCAGCAGCACAAGGATTTAACCACACTAGTGCTTCCCGCCACAACATAGTTCCAGAACCATGTATGCTTTCTTATCATGGTTTTGGCAAAGTACTCAACATTGAAGCACAAAAATCAACCATTTATTAAACACAAAGCACAAACTATATGGTTAGCTATGTCTTGATATTAAAATCCTAATCCAATCAACAACAGCAATCCATACTTTCCATTATTAGATGAAAGCAGCTCAAAATCCTTAACATGCATTTATTCCAATTAGCAGAATTAATCTCCAATTTCTAGTATACAGCCATTAAATGGATTAAAAATGACAAATTGCATAAACAACAACCAACAACAAAATTTCAAACTTGAAAAACTCAACAAGACAAAAGCAACAACAATGACAAAGCTTTAATTAGGAAAGATCAGGCAAAGCTCACCAGGAATAATCTTAGGAGGATCTTCCTTAGGGTCCGGAGCACAAACATACTTCTGTCCTTTATACCAAACCAAACGAGGCGGTTTCGGAGCATACAAATTCCCATCAGGCAAATTAATATAAAAACCAATTACATCTCCTTCTTTATACCCTTCGTCCCCATACTTCTCCCTCAATGCCTTATGAATCTTACTCCCATCAATATCCCTATATCCAAAACTATTCCCATCGTAGCCAACGGGCGCTTGCAAGTCCCCTTTCTCCGTCGACCACCCCAACCTTGTATGCCCTGTCTCCCCCAATTTAACCACATTAATCTCAAAATACCAAGCACCTTCACTCACCCCTCTCGTTGCCCTCACCATTCTATACCCTTTACAACTCCCAGCACTTAATCTATCGTCACTCAATTCAACCTTTTCCGCCTTATAAACCTTTGAAAGACATATCTTTGATTCAGGAAAATCATCATTCTTATCAGGAAACCTCGGAATCGGAGTGATCAAAACAGTATCCTCTGCTTTAGGAGCAGCTGCATTGTGATTATTGCCGTTATTGAGATTGTTGTTCTTGGATTTTTTCTTCCCTTTCCTTGAAGTTGTCTTCGTCCACACATTGTTCCCTTTAGTCTTCTTCTTCGAAGACGATTTCTTGCCACTTCCTCCACCCGCATTGCCATTCCCATTCACCGGCTTCACATCAGATGCATCAACTTCAAAGTTTGCAAGTGATTTCTGTTTCTTCGAAGGGGGATTTTCATCTTCTTCATCATCCATCATCTTTTTTGTAGCTAAATTTTCTGGGTTTTGCTCATCTTCTGAAATTGACTCAGAAGAAACATCTTCTGACCCTAAAGTTTCGGATTTTGTTATCAATGGGGTCGGAATTTCCGATGATTTGACGGGCATTGAATCGGGGTTTGATTCGGGTTCAACGGTAGTGATTTCTGGGTTTGAATCTAAACTAGGGTTAGGGTTTTGTGTCGAATTTGTTTCATTGTTTTCAATTGAATTCGTTTCAGGAATTGGGTCTTCATGATTTGACATATTTTGGAGAATTTGGTTGTTTTCTGAATTTTCTGAATCTTCGTCTTTGTAAGTTTCTTGCAAAGTGTCCATAACAGAAAAGGGAGAGGTACTAAATAAACGGAGAGAAAGATCCGGAAAATATTAGGGTTTTGTACAATTTTGCAAGGAAAACTTAAAGAAGCATTATGTTTAGGGTTTATTGAACTGAGATTTGGGGGGAAAAACAGACAAAGAAATAGAAATATGAAGAGATAGAGCTGGTGCCTTGGTGGGAAAGCTTAGGAAGACTAAAAACTTGGTGTTCGAACAACTTCATGTTTAATTCAGCTTATTTTCTTTGTTCAGTTGTAATGAAAAATTATCTAGAATAATTCAATTTATTTTTGATTTTTCTACAATAATCTCACCTATTGATTAATTATGAATAATTTCAATTTTGAGAGGTATTTTTCTAGAGTAAACTCGATAATCGGATGATTTGTTGTAGCAAGTTTTATTTTTTTTAAAAAAGTGAAATTAAAATAAAATGTCGAAAAAAATGTTATAATTTATAATTTTTTATGTAAAAATTTCAAAAATTTTCTCTATTTTAAAATTAATTTTCAATTTATTTTTTTTGGTCAATTATCTACTATAGCAGGTCATCAGGTTACCGAAGTTTACTCTAGGCAAATACCCTTTAAAGTTGGGATTATTCATGGTTAATCAATATGTGGAATTATTATAGGAACATTACGAATAGGTTGGATCATGATTCATGCTAGGTAATTTTTTCTAATTCTAAAATAATTTAGGAAAGTTCACTCACAAAATTCAAATTATTTTATTAAAAACTCTTTTTATATTAAATTAAATTTAATATATATAAAAAATTCGAAGTATGTTCGGTGAACGAATTATATATATTGGTTCTTTGCTGATTTTAGACTTGTTAGTTGATCAACAAGTAAAATAATACTTCATATTTTGTTGTCTGATTGACTTTTGATTTGTAGCTCCTTTTTTTCTCTACTAATCAGTCAATACATGATTTTACCAAACATCTTATTAAACAGTTGGTTTATTCAACTAGTTTAAAAACTAACAAAGATAACTTATACTTTTGCTCAGTAAAACAATCAAACTAAAATGAAAATGAATTGCCCTACTATATAGTATATTCAGTTCATCTAAATGAGTGATGTGTGATGGTGAGAATTTTCCTCAATCATTAGCTAAAGCGAGATAAATTTATAAGTTGCAAGTTGATAGAAATCGACATGAAACTTCATATTGATGACAATCAAAACTGATTTATTGATTCGTATAGTTAATCCTAATTTTTTAAAATTAAAGATTTGACATTGTTATCATTTCAGTAATTAAGCCTCTAACATAATTAGCTAAATAGATATAGCCAATTTCTCAAAAAAAAAAAAAAAAAGATATGGCCAATGCCTATATGCGCAAGAAGATGACAAATGCCTATTATACTCTTGCTTGTGTGAATGTTTGTTATTTACAATTACTCTTTGTTAGCTGTGTTGGAGTATGCCCTCAAACCCAAATAATTTTCAGGAGGGCTTTAAATACTTTGTTTAACTAGATTATTAATTTTGCTGTTTTTTCATTCTACAATTTTATTTTGTATAAAGAGTTTTTTCATAAAATTTTTATATTGTAGCAATTATTTCCAGAATCTAATTTTGCTGTTTAAATAATTATTGTAGCAATTATTTCCAGAATCTAATTTTGGTTCAAATTTTATTTCATTCTTCAAATTTCGTTTAAATAATTATTGTAGCAATTATTTCCAGATTCTGTTTAAACAGCAAAAAAATTTATTTAAACAGCAAAATAAAATGTATAAAGAGTTTAAAAACAGCAAAATTAGATTCTGGAAATACTTGCTACAATAAATTTTATTTAAAAAAATGATAAATTAAAAAAAAATGTAAAAAAAATTATGAATTTTTTTATTATTAAGATTTTTTTATGTAAAATTTCAAAAAATTTCTCTAATTTTAGATTAATTTTCAATTTACTTTTTTAGTGAATTACCTATCATAGCAGGTCATCGGGTTATCCAAGTTTACTCTAGGCAAATACCTATTATTCATAGTTAATCAATATATATATATATATATATATATATATATATATATATATATATATATATATATATATATATATATATATATTTTGAAATAAAGTTGACTATAAACTAAAACAAGATATTATATCTATTAAATATCATGTCAAATTGTGATTAACTTCTAAATAGACTTCATGGTCGTCCTAATTTCAATGTCAAGAACATTAAAAATATGTGAGTTGATAACCAGTATTCTTCATTAAATTTCTTAGTATGATTCTATTCTAAATATTCTAATTATTTCAAAACAATAATATTCAGACTAATCAAATTTAATTACAAAACATAAATTTTATTTTATTTAAATATAATATTAAAATTTCTATAAAATTTTGGTTCAAAAGAATGAAATATCTAAAACAATATTGACGTTATTCTCCAAGGGCTTATTTTTCCTATTTCCTATGATCTATAGTCAAAAAAGAATGGTGTTGACGAATTGAAGTTGTCAATTCTTCATGGTCAAATGTGGAGTTCCTCATTTTATATGGGAGAACTTACAAGTCTTTGGTCAATAATTGTTTTTTAGGTGGGGATAAAAATAATTGAATACAAAAACAAATAATAATAATAATAATATTTAAATAACTATAAAAAAGTCAAGTCCCTCAAAACATACTACTAGCTAGACTTAGAGAGTTGCAACTTGCTTGAAATGTTCAACGATTTAGTAAGATCAGTTGTTGTGAATTACAACTCACATTTTAAAAATCCGTTAAAAAAATTTGGTCTGCGAAAATATATTTTAATAATAATTAATGACCGTGTGATTCCTCATTTAAAAGAAAAAGTCTCATTCTTATTTCTACATCAAACTTAGATTAAATTATTTTCGAATTATATATTTTGAGAAAATTTTCCATACATATTTATGTAATGTGAAAAGCTATGACCGTAAAGGTGTGAAATAGGAGGAATTTTGAAATAGAGAATCTTGCATAAGAGTATGTTTAGATGAATTGGTAGATCATTGAAGATCTCTTTTATGTTGTATTAGTTTGGGTGTCAAATCACCTTAACAACTTTTTTCTTCCAAATTGTTTTTTTTATTATAACTTGTTTACTATCCTTATTTATCTTCAAAAATTATTAAATTCAAATAAATATTTTTGTGGTTCTTTTGATTGTTGATATTAGATAGGGATTTATAGTGTAAATTTGATAAATATATCTTGTCATTTCTATGCTGATGAAATTTTAATCATAAAAAAAATTATTCATAATTTTATATTACTGACCATCTAATATCACATCTCAAAATGTAATGCATGAAATTTGTGAAGGAACTGAAATGGTTGGAGTTGAATAAACTTGACCATTTAATTTGTCGTAATTAAATTTTTTCTACTAAAATTAGATTGTTTTTTTATAATCAGTCTCATTATTTAATTCTGACATTCAATCGACCCTCAATGTAATCCCGTATTATAGGGAATGTGAAAATATCTACAAGAAAAGTAGTTTTGGCCGACAACTATTATTGCGACCCATTGTACCAAAACTTGTCACCCAAGGGATGGGCGACAAAATTATTTTTGTCACCGCATGTGTCGCCCAATTGGTGTTGCCCATGTATAAAATCATCGAGCCACATTTAATAGTTGTCGCCCAAGAATAAGATTTGGGCGTCAATTGTGTTTGTCGCCCATAAATTTAATTTTGGGCTTCATATTATATTTGTCGCCCAAGTTATTTCTTTGGGCGGCATATTAATTTATCGTCCAAGAGTATTGATCTGGGGCTTCATGTTTATTCGTTGTCGCCCAAACGTGGTTTAGGCTTCAAAAATTTTTATGGCCTAATATCAACTATTGAACGTAACTCCAATATGGGCATCAAATTTACTTGTTGGACAAGTACACTTTGGGCTGCATCTTTGTTGTTGTTGTCCAAAGTCAAAAATTAATCATCATGCTTTTGGTTGACATTTCCATTACATATTTGCTTTTGATTTTCTTGGAATAATATAAAATATTTTAACCATAAAAACTGGCGAATATTACTTTTTGGCAATCAATGAAAAGTGGCCAATATATTGTCAATAAGTTGTGCACAAATTACTTAGCCTACAAATTAAATATCTTGCACTTCTCGTAAAATCCTAATAAACTAAAACTATATACATGAGGGTAATATTTTAACTAGAAAACTATCTATGCGCGACATAAGCTTTCTTCCAAACGAACTTGAACATTCCTATGCAAACTTTAAATATTGCCACCTCAACCTGAAAAGAACACAAATTTATTAGAATATGCATAAACATGGTGAGAAAAATGTTCAATCAAAAGAATATAATAATCTTTTAACTTTGTCAGATTCTTATGGTAATTAACTTGAAATAAACTCTTATCTTTGTCATATTCTTTAACCTCAGCATCGCCTCATACATAAATTTAAAGATTGAAAAAAGAAAAAAGACTGAATATCTTCATTATTTCTTAAATGATCAATTCTTTATATTCAAATATACTCCATGACAAAATCTTTGCCTATTTCTTGAACATATAAATTTAAATTCAGTAACAATGTTCCAATTATTTTACCATTTCATTAATCAAAATTCAAAGAATTCTCAAATAAAAAAATACATTGCTCTTCCCAAAATCAATTAAACACATTTGGCAATAATAACATAAAAAATATGAGGAAAAGAAAAATAATTCAAAACAAAAAATAAAAAGAACAAACGAGTGTCATTAACAATTATTTGTGTAAACAAAAAATAATAAATACAATTTTAAGCAATTAAAACATCAAAAACAAACTCTAATTTCACAAGAACCTCAACAACAAATCTTAATTTGTAATCTTCATTTCAAAAGAATACAAAAAAGAGTTATGCAAATGGGTAATAGAAAAGAGTTTCCATCAACAAAGAATCCATTGAATCAACAAATAAATTATTAATGAAAATTGAGATATAAGAATTCACTGAATCAACAAAAAAGATTTAAGCAATTGAAAATAGAAAACAATACCTAAGAATTGTATAAACCAATTTAATTGAATAATCAAGAATTCATCCACAAGCTTAATAAACAATTGGAGTTTTAAAGATTGGACCGAACTGAATAAAACCCACAAATAGCTTCTGGACCAATTTGTATGAAGCTTCGACCGATGCTGTGTTGCGTCTCGACTGAATGTGGAGGCAGTCAAGAATTAATTTCAGAATTTGTTCTTATATAAAAAAAATCTTTATAAGAATATATTAGATTTAAAACTTGGAAATTTGAAAAATTGAATGTGTATAATAAAATAAAAATTTATGTTTTTATTAAGCTATTATTTTAGTTATTGTAAGTATTTATTTATTTGATAATCTTGTGATTTAAATGAAGTTAAATATTTGAGATTTTATTATCGTAACAATTTTTCGTTAATTGGAAAAAAATTGAATGAATATCAAATAAAATATTATATATCATAAAAATTCACTTTTGGCCAGAAACTTTCTGCCTTGTTTTGCATGTCGCGTTTTTGTGGGCTCGTTGTGTCATTTTTGGAACGTTTTGGGTGTTTGGTTAAGTTAAAAATCGCGTAGACGTTTAAAATGATTAAAAATAGTAAACGACCTTTATAAATCATGGGATTTGATACCCAAGATAATTGGTACCTTTCGGATGCAACGGTGAAGTCGTTTTTTTGATTCACACATCAGAAGTTGTCGAATCTGACCTGTTTTGTTGTTGTACGTCCAATCTTCTAAATCAAAATGTACTGACAACCGACATGTTAAGGGAGATAAAAACGGCACGTTATTTAATTTTGAGAGTTAGTGTAAAAAGAAGGGCGCCCTTTTAAAATTTTAACTCAAAATAATTGGATTTTCAATGTTTTATTTATTTGTCGCCCAAGAAATACCGTTGTGCTATACTTTATTTATTTGTGGCCCAAGCATACTATTGTACCACTCATTACAAATTTGTCGTCCAAGCAAAGTCATTGTGCTACACATTATAAATTGTCGCCCAAGCATTACTATTGTGCCATATATTTTAAATTTGTCACCCCAAGCAATACTATTGTGCCACATACTTTAAATTGTCGCCCAAGCATTACTATTGTGCCAGATAATTTAAATTTGTCGCCCAAGTTGTACTATTGTGCCTCACATTTTAATTTTATCGGCCAAAATTTATATGTGCTACAACTTTATGTTTGTCGCCGAAAAGAAGTCTTTTTTGTCGCCCAATATAAAATTTCTTGTAAGAGATGTTAGTTGTGCCAATATCGGGCTGTGTAAGTAGAGTAAAAATAAAGGTATGTTTATGTTACTTTTGAGTCTCATATATTTTGTATCAGTTAGAGTAAGTATTGATTTCCCTATGAAAATACATGAATTTGATTCTCACCAACCTCTCTCCTCTCCATCTACGCTCTGTTCGGAAAAGTATGTAACCTTATAATATTCATTAAAAAATAAATAATAATAATAATAATAATAATAATAATAATAATAATAATAATAATAATAATAATAATAATCCTTACAGGTTGTAATAGTGACATTAATATTTAAGTTTTGAGTTTCAAAAGATTAGATTTTAGGATATATTTTTTTTATAAAAAATAATTATATTAAGGATTATTAATTAGTAGTCTACTTCCCTTTTACTTGTATTGCTTTGCAAAATTGCAATTCTCTCCAAAGCCTTTGATTGGTCTTCATACGCGTACATATCCATTCAATCGTTTTCATACATCTTATAAAATTACAATTATGCACAAGTAATTAAATAAATAATAATCGTTTTCATTCATTTCTAAAAATTATCATAAATGCAAAAAAAATAAAAATATAATAAAGTGCAACAAAAATGAGCTGGATGATATTGATATGGAATCAATTATCAATACTAGAACACAACCATCTCCTAATTTTAGGTATTATAGTTTAGTGCGTTAAATAAAATTAACATCTAATTTCATATTAAAAATACTCACTTTTAGTTGTTTAGTGTTTATCCCACTTTTTGGAAATCTTAATATGACACTTGAATACAAAAATACTCACTTTAGTTGTTTGAAGGAGTCATTTTGAATGTAAAATTAGTCATTTTAGTGGTTATATCCACTTTAAAATCTAAAGTAACTATTTTAACTACTAAAGTGAGGGTTATAACAATCAAAGTAAAGATTTTCATCATCTCAAGTTTTGATCTATGTCAAATCAATATCAAACCTTATCAGATTTAAATTTGACTTTGAGTTCGGGTCTATTCAAATTCAAATTAGATCAATATAAATTAAGTCAGAGTTAACTAAAATTGGCTTAGTTTATACTGACTCCTTTGTATTGAATTTCAATTGTTTTAAAGTTTAAACTAAACCCAAAATCTTATATCAGTTTTCAATCTTTATATCATATGGGTCGAAGATTTCATTCAATATTTATTCTTCTAAAATAATCTTGAAAAATTTTGACATAAAAAAAAAAGAAAAAGAGAAAAAAAAAAAGTAGTAGTACAAATTGGTTTGTCAAAGATTCGAGTTTTTGTAGTACAAGGTACTTGGAAGTAGGATCCCAAAATCTAAACGTCAAGACATTGTAACTAACGAGTACGACCGTCCCACATTCTAAAGCGTCAAATCTCGGTGATTATACCAACCACGCGTTGCTCAACTAACCACACCTTAATTTATAGTTAGGGTTGATTTTTGCCAAACTTTTTTGATTTTTCCATGTTTTTGGCATTAGACATGGATTGGAATTTGGATTGTGGCATGTGCTAGTATGAGTCGAATTGGAGCGAGTCATGTATTTAGTAGGTCGTATTTTAGTGGATTACAAATATTATTGTGTTGTGCTTACTATTTTCAGCAATGGTCATGTATGATTTTTTTCTTTCAAGTTTTTTTTTACTTAAAATTTGTTATATGATCACACGCATATAAGCAAGTTGTGCACCTATCTATAAGTTTTAAAATAATTGAACGAGATATTATTTGATTCGTCACAATGTAAGTTTTAAAATTATAATTTTTAATAATGTATATGTAAAGATATTTAGGGTTAATACAGTGTAATGGATAAAGTACAAAAGTAAATAAAACAAAAATAATAAATAAGAAAAAGTAATATAAAGCAGCGACAAGAGTGCTATTACTGTTAATCGATGCCCCATCACCCATGAGACAATAGGTGCATACAATTTGTGTGAATTCACAACACAAACTTCTTTCTGATTTTTAAAATAAATTATAAAATAACGAATTTGACAAACTATTCCTACAAAGCATGTCAATTTCAATAAACAATAAATAAACATGATACGCTCATAACACACCACAAAGGCTAACAAGCTATGCAGTGCGTCGAGCACTTGAGCCGGGTCATGCCTCAAACGAGCCATGCTTGTGCCGGGCCTGCCGACCATGAGCCAGCGTGACCCGTTCCCATCTTTCGAGCTCTATTAATGGGTGTGTGGAGTTGAGTAGTTGACCATTCGCCACACAAAAGGCATAGTATCTCACTTTTATCTGCTTTCGTTGAAACTAATCTCATTCACATCTACAATATTATTTCTACAATTGATCAAATCCAAATTCTTGGAAAAGTCTCCCCACATTGAGTAGGTCCCGCAATCTTTTTCTAGAGTCGTCACTCTCCTTGTCATAATAAACTAAATAAACCCACAAATGTTGAAGACTTGAAGCTACTTACTCCCCCTATTTCTTGCTGTCTGATGATCATTGAAACTCAAAAAGGGTAGTTGAGAGAAAGAAAGAAATACCCAAAATCCCAATTTCTCTCATATTTCTCTTTCTTCCATTTTTCTTGGAATTGGATTTCTGGGTTTCTATTCATTTGATCCATCATCATGTCTCCTCGTCAGGTGAATTCAATTGTGTCTTTGTTCATTTGGCAAATTTGGAATCTTTTTTCATAAATGTTGATTGGGGGTTAGGGTTTTTTTTGTTTACTTTTGCTGTTATTGCTTCAATTTGGGTTGCTTGTTTGTAAGAATTGGGAATTAAGTTGAACTTAGTTTCTTTTAAGTTATAAGGGTGTTTTATATTTCACTTGCTTGATTTGGAAAATTGTGATTGAATTTGAAGGTATTTTCTTATATGCTAAAATTGTAAATTAAGGTGAAATTTTGGATGTTATATGTTTAAAAGTGGTTTGTTCTTAGTTCTCTATATTGGCAAAGTTGTGATTGATTTTAAAGGAATCAAGTTTTGTGTTAGAAATGGGGTGTTTTTGGATGGTTAAAATCATTTTTGAGTAGAACAATGTTAGTCATTTCATTATATGAATTACAACATGGCTCCAAATGTCCTAATTTTGTTTGTTTTATTTGTAACTTTTAGAGGGATTAGTGAATTGGATAACACTAACGGCCTGTTTGGTAGGTGGTAATAAACGGTGGTAATAGGAATGAAAAACTAGTGTAATTTTGGTTGAAACATCTCTTGGCTATCTTGATGGTCATGCTTGTTCAACTTCAATCATCTCATTTTCTTCATAAAATTCATTCCAATGCATTACCATTGGGAAATGTGGTATTAGGTGGTAATGGAAATTTGTGAACAAAAAAACTTTTTTCTGATCAAAGTTTCATTACCATGGAAATGACATGGAACTTTTGATGAAATTTTACACTATAAATCATTCTCATTACCACCATTTAGTAACCTTAACCAAACAGGCCGTAATTGGTTTATGTTGAAATGTTGATTTCTTCAGCTAATGGAATTGAGTGCTTAGCTTGAATGTTGTATCAATTCTCCTTTAAAGAAAATCAATTGTTAGAAATGGATTATGTACGAGCTTTCGTTCTCCCAAATAGATGGAAGAAGATTTATGAGACATAAATTTTCTAATTTGCATTAGGTGTACAAAGAAAAGGGGTTGTATCTTATAGGAGTAATGAGTGTGTATTTCCTTATTTTCCATGATTGTATTGTGTTACCATCTTTTTTGTATGGGGAGGGAGTATAGAGAAGAAAAACGAAGAGTACCCATATTCTTGGAGTTTCAATTACCGCCTTTTTTTGTTGAATCTTTCTACTTGATTGCAAAGGAGGCTGAATTGGAAGTGTATTTTAATTATGTTTGAAGGGTAGCGCACGAATAAAGGAGGAGGGTGAGTTTATGATAATCAACTTAGTAAAACCTAGTCATATCCATTTTCACGTTCATGTGGATGACCACTCGAACTGAAGTAAAGGTTCATGTGGCTGACCTCAATCTTTCGGCATTAAGTCTTTGGCATTGTTGTTGTTAAGGGTGGTGGCTGGTAAAGTTACTCCTATTTGAGTTATACTTGACCTTGTACTTACCATTCATGGCTTGTTTCATGTAGGAATCTGGAAGTGTTTCCTCTCCACCGTATGAAAATGGAACTTCAGATTCACTTTCCCTGTCCTGTTCGGAAAAGGAAGTACAGGAGGTCCTTCAGCAACCTCTGCAAGGGATAGATGAGAATCTTGTTGAGTTTTCCGAAGCTATGCGAAGTAAGATTTGTCGACATTTGATACTCCTTTTTATGAGAATATACTTTTTAAGTATTTTGACATGTAATGATATTCTTATGGAATTATCTGCTTCTTTAGCTGTCGCAAAGGCATTAAGGCATGTTGTAGAGGGAAAGGCTTCAGCTCAAGCTGAAGCAGCTGAATGGAAGCGGAAATTTGAGCTTGAGAAGTCGAGGAACCTTCAGCTGGAGCGCAAAGGTTCGTTAAATGCATACAAAACTTGTTTCAATTTGCTTGTTTTTACTTTCTATACTGTTTCTTAATTCTTTCCATTGTGTGTTCTTGGTCTATAGTATATACTCCTTATGGAAGGGGCATAGCAAAGATTTTGGAGACCCTATTTATTTTTGCGATGTCTTTCAAAATGGGACCCTTTATTATATCAATTGATGAAATTTTTTCCAATTAAAGAAAAATAATTCAAGACAATATGTATTGTAAAATTATATTCTAAAATTACTTCAGATATAAAAAAGTTTGCAAACAAATCACTTAAAAAGTGTGGCTAAGAACCGAGTATGAATAGCACCATTTAATAACTGAGGCCCTTTATTATTGGGCTCTAAGCAGTTGGCTACCCGATTTGTGCTTAGAACTGGCACTGTCTTATGGGGTGATTTCCTTGGTGGAACAGTTCTTCAAGACCAGCCTTTTTCTCAGTTCTTTCTTTTGACTAAGTCCTAGATTACAGGATAAAGATAACAGAGGAATGTTTCTTGCTCCATGATTATTGTTATAATTATTTGAAGTGAGAAGACATAGAAATATTTTTTGACAGAGATAACTCGTGATGATTTCTTTTATAAGTGTTGTGATAAGTTGTTCGTTTCATGGCAGCGTTATCAGTTGGGAACCATGGTTGTGACCTTCTGAATATGAGAATAGAAAACTCAACTAACCAACCAGAAGAGTATCTCCCAGCGGACCCGGAAAATCGGAAAAATGGGCACTGCTGTGGAGCAAATGGAATATGCAATCACGAGGTTCTTCGCAATGGGGAATTGTCAGCAGATTCTGAGTCTATAAACAAAAGGATGCTGAAAAAGGTAGTTTCTTAGCCAAAGTCATCATTATATGTGATCTAGCATGCAGTTTATAGTCTGACGCATTAGTCTCTGAGTTATAGACCCATTTTTCACATCTTAATTGTCGTAGTGTTGACGTTATAGTTAATGTTTTTTATGCAGGCGTCATTCAAACTATCGTGGAATAGCGAAGGTACAAACGGCAATCAGTATAAGCATGATGTCGTCTCTTTTGACAGAGGAAACATATCAATGACTGAGCGTAGTAGCAAAACAGGTATACATGGAAACATATAAATAACGTGGCTTGTTTGAGTAATGCGTAATTATGATTGCTGATTACTGGAGTCTTGATAAAGTTAGCGTGTTAAATTGTTAATGCAGCGGAAATGAGCTGTGGAATTATGGTACAATATATTTAACCCCTCTCGTCGTGTATCACAATTGAACGATTGGTTGTTCATGCTTTCAGATATTTCTCAAGTGGGAGAGTGAACCCCAGACTGTGCTTGTTTTGACCAAACCAAATTCAACTTCTGTACGACTTTTATGCTGCGAACTCGTCAGGTATACAATACTTTTATATGCTAGTAGTTCCAACATGACTTATATGTTACTCGGACTCTTCATTTTGCTTCACGTACCCGTGTCCGATCCTTGATCCATGGGTATTGTACGACACTTCAAGACTCCATTTTAGGCGTAAAACGAATATTTGGACGTATCCGGCACTTGAACACGTACCTGTATACATCAGTACCCGAGTCCAAGTAACATAGCTTAATACAGTTCAATTTGGAAAACTATAAGAGTTTCAACTTTGAAGTTTTTGTTATATATGTACTTTATTTTTTGCAGATGGTTGAACAAACACAAGAAGCTAAACGTATATGTGGAACCACGAGTTCGAACTGAACTCTTAGATGAGTCATCTTCTTTCAACTTTGTTCAGACATGGAAGGATAGTAAGTTTTGATCTTCGAAATTCTGATACTTTCACGTTCTTTGTCTTTTAACAATTGCAACTCATGGTTATTACTATATCTACTTCAAAATTCTTTCAAGGAACCTGGATTAACTTATAATTTTATCAATAATTGACAGACGAGGAGGTCTTACTCTTACATACAAAAGTTGATCTGGTCGTGACTCTTGGTGGTGACGGAACTGTACTTTGGGTATGTGTCAATGTTCCTATCCTTTATTTTCTTTCGGAAATGGTTATAACGATGTGGATGTTAAAAATACGAGAGAGTAACTTGAGAATTATATTGGGTGCTTTTCATAGAATAGAAACGTCGTTCACTTTAACTCTTCAAAACCTCTTTGCTTGTTTTGACTTATTAGGTTAGAATTAGAAACGGGTTAACCTCCCCTAGCCCGCATATTTGCTTTCCTCGATATGCAAGTAATTCATGCGTGTTGGTGTAGGCTGCTTCAATGTTCAAAGGACCCGTTCCTCCTGTTGTTCCATTTTCTATGGGATCTCTTGGCTTCATGACTCCATTTTGTATCCTTTCCAAGTTTTTTTCTTGGTTATAAAAAATAGTTATCTACTTTATGATAAAGTATAAGGGGGCGTGATAGAGTATATAATATATATTGGGGACTCAAATATTTAGCTCACGCTGATAGTTGAGGCCCTATGATATGTTATGTACGCTTATCAGGTTTTTGCCTCTGAATTTTTCTAGTTTTATGTAGTTTACCTTTTTGTATTTGGAGTTGTTCTTTAACATTCCGTTAGACAGTGAGCAGTACAAGGAATCACTTGATTCAGTGCTGCAAGGACCCATCAGTATTACATTACGACACAGATTACAATGCCATGTAATTCGGGATTCTGCAAAGCACGAGTATGATACGGAGGAGCCTATTCTCGTTCTGAATGAAGTCACTATTGATCGAGGAATATCCTCGTATCTCACAAATCTGGAATGTTATTGTGACAACACTTTCGTGACTTGTGTTCAAGGAGACGGATTAATCTTATCCACTACTTCTGGAAGCACTGCTTATTCATTGGCTGCTGGAGGATCAATGGTTCATCCACAGGTATGTTTTGATAGCTAAACTTAATGTCTACTCGGCTTTCTTAATAGTTTCAGTGTCACATGTTTCACTGATCTCCTCACGAATCACGAATCGAAAAATTAAATTATGTCGGTTTTGGGCTAAATTAAGACCATTTTGAGGGAATCGTAAATGCAAAAAACGAATCACTTGGCGACTTATCTTACACTGGTTCATACGTAAGATACCTACTTATCAGAGTTCTCGTCCTTACTACGATTTTTTGACAGGTTCCTGGAATTCTATTTACTCCCATATGCCCACACTCTCTTTCCTTTCGACCGTTGATATTGCCCGAACACGTAACACTGAGAGTGCAAGTACCATTCAACAGTAGAG
>CM025921.1:21961614-21998977 GCA_000753965.2 Amaranthus hypochondriacus | reverse complement strand
AAAGTTATTTAAAATATTAATTAATAACATTATAAATTCTCTGGGTGTTACATATATATACAGTACAACATCAGTATGAAAATAAGACTTACTTTTTATAAAGGGTTTCCTTACCTCATTCTTCATATGCTATGTCACAAGAACCTCACAACAATATAAAATGCTAAAACAACCGCTAAAATAGGGTAGCCAGGGGGTCAACAATAGACTCAAAAACAAGAAACTCGAAACAAGATCTAAAACAAATCCAACTAAAAAACCAAGAAACACTATAACAAATTTAACTTTTCGGGAAATTGAATTGACATTAAAAAATGCCACTGATTTATATTTTTAGTAGAATATTTTTTTGTTTTATTTTAAGTTTTATTATAAAATAATTTAATTAGGCTTTATTTGGCCTTTTAGTGGCATATGAAATTGATACTATAGTCTATAGTGACATTTATGAGAAACGTCACTAAATAAACTTTAATAGTAGTATGATTTTTTTATTATAATGCTAAAGGGTCTAATAAATATCATCAATACACTATTTTAAATTAAATTTCGCCAAATATATGTTGTAATGAAACGTAATCTCCATTCCGAATAATCTAAAGATTCTCGCTCTCCATCCACATCCACATCCACATCCAGTCGACTCCTGGAATGTTAGGGTGCACACTGCACAGCTTGGACACGCTGATAATTGATAAACCTCGTACTTCGCTGTTTGAACAACTCTATCGGGATTCGGGCGTCCATACTCTCTTGTTCCATACGTCGTCGTTGCGGTTTTGCCTAATCTGGTATACAAGGCTGCTTAGAGCTACTTTACAAAAATATTTGAGTTAGTACAATGGAAAATAATTTCATAGTAGTTATAGTACTAGTAAAGTCCAAATTAAGACTTTTCATGCAAATTCATGAACACATTAATTCAATAACTATTATTTGGTTTATATAAATAAACCAAATTACTTTAACATAAATTCTTGTGAGAGCGATTTTTTTGAGAGATCATTTTTAATTGGACCGGTCTAATTATATATTTTTAAAATATTATAAGTAGACATTAAGAATGATGTAAGTAGACAATTAAGATATTGAAAGTAAACAATAAAGATACAGTAAGTAAAAGTTATGGATAATGTAAGTAGGCATTAAGAATACGATAATTAGCTAGGCATTAGTCTTTAATGGACTGGACTTGAGATAAAACTCTCAAAGAGACGGTCTCTCAAGAGACTAGTTATTACTTTAATCATGTCATACTTCCTCCCTTTCAAATTATGTGATTACTTTTTAATTTATACGTTAAAACATAGTCAAATGAGATACTGTTTGATTCGTTTCAATCCAAAGATTCTTGTCTCTAATTTTTATAATTTTTTATTATACATAATTTGAGATATTAATTAGATACTTCTATTAAATAAGTGCATTTGACTGCATAAAAACATAAATGTTGCAAGTACTTTGAAACAGATAAAATTTTGTATAATCATATTTAAATTTATATATTTATGAAGGGAACTATATTCATGTTTATTATGAAGAATATCTTGATTAATATTGATAGAAAAAATATTTGATGCTCGTTTGTCATTTAGAATAACACTCCGTCCGAATCATTTTAGATGTCTCATTTGGGTTTTCACGGTTTGTAAGGGTGGTATGGGATCCATTAAAAAGGTGGTAGTTGAGTATTTTAATTGATTAAATTAATTGTACAGGTGGTAGTTGAATATTGGAAGTAGTAAAAGTGGGGTATTTAGGTAAAAAAAAAAAGATAGACAAAAAAGGAAATAGGATAATTGATATTAATTTGCCAAATAAAAAAATTGAACAACTAAAAAGAGTAGGAGGGAGTATATGATATGATGATATATAGTACTCCATATTTATACTCATTTGTCATTAAGAATATTGCATTTAGTACATATAGATAGGTGTCTATTGTACCGCTACAATTTTGTAATGGAAAAAAAAAATATAATACGGGAGTGACATGTGTTCAATAAAATAATGTATTTAATAAAAAATAAGTATTTTATAAAATAATACTAGTACTTCGTATAGAAGCTCTTTGATTGCACTCTCCTCTATAACTGCCGTTGTTTTTTTCTCATATCTTGACCATAGTTTTCTATGAGCCGTCGTTCTTCTTTTTCAAGACCCAGATCATAGTTTTCTATGAGCGGATATACACTGGGTATGGTGAGATGATGATGATGATGATGATTTCTTGTGGGAACTTCATTAAGAAACAAAAGAAATTTCCGTCTGTTATTTTGAGGTGTTTCATTTGTATCACAAATTTTGGACAAAATTGACCTTGTACTATATTCATCTCCATTTTAATATTTTAACAATGTTTATGCTCTTCATATATCTTCCATTAACTTTAAATTAACATTTTTTATATATTTCTTATAGTTTCCACATGTTTCTCATCAACTTTATAAACATATTCAGGGCTGTCCCTGACATTTTAGGGGCCCTAAGCGAAATCGTAAAAATCGGCCCTTAAAAAACAATAATAAAAGATTTTAAATTTATTCATTGATGTACAAAATCAATTCTAGTATGATATAATACAATAGCACCTAGTATTAATCACTTATTTTTCATCCGTCAATAATTCAAAACTTAAATTTGACCTTTTATTTATTTTTCTTGTCTTACCTATTTATTGCCACTATTTTCTAATAACTTTTAGTTTGTATTTTATTTTTAATTTATAGTTCAAAATATAATCAAATGGGATATTTGTCATTCATCTTAATATAAGCATTATTAATATCTAACTTTACATAATATTTAACTATGCATAATTAGATACTTTAATTGTTAGGTGAAATGAATAGGGGAGAGTACAATATTAAAAAGATACTCCATTTATAATTTTTTTTTATTACAATTATAGTATTATAATTTATACCATGTCAACTAAATAATCAATACTACTACTCAATACGGATACTACCAAATTATACGGTATAAAATGAAATCATAATCTAGACAATTGCAATTAGCAAGTCAAATAATCAAATAATCAATAATACCACATTCCAATTTCCATTTGAAAACAAAGGAAAATATAAAACTAAAATGAAGCAATTTCAATTGGCAAGTAAATACCGCAGAAGACCAAATTTTTAGTTTTCCAAGTATTAAAGGAAAATAATACTTTAGAACGGGAGTTGTCAATTGAAAACAAAGGAAAATATTAAAGGAAAATAATACTTTAATTGTTAGTTTTCCAAGAAAGTAAAAAAAGCTGTTGCAATAATTACATCGGGAGTTGTCAATTGTCAATTGCTGTTCATATGTTTTCTTTTTCCCACCATTTTTGGGCCTAATTTCTTATAAAGTTTGGGCCTCAAGCTCAATTTTTTGGGAAAATTTGAAACATATAAGAGTTTCAATATAAAAAAATAAAAAAATAAGATCCAAAACAAACTATATCCAAAAATAAGCGTCTGGTAGGTTTGGATAAGGGTTTGGAGTTGTTCGCAGTTAATAAGTGCGAACAGAAGAGAAGATTCAAAAAAGAAGCTTGTGCTGTTCGTAGTTAGTAACTGCGAACAGGTCAAAATCAGTCAACAGGCTGTTCGCAGTTACTAACTGCGAACAGGTTGTTGACTGATTTTGACCTGTTCGCAGTTACTAACTGCGAACAGGATGTTTGCCTTTTTTACCCTTTCAAAACTAGCCGTTGTATGGTCCAATTAACGGTCATTTCCATTTCTCTATAAATACACCCTAAAACTTAATTTATCACATATTCTAAAAAGCTATTAGCCCTTTGTTTAGGTAAGTTTATTTGTTAATATTCTTATTTATATAGTTATTAAGTTTTCTTTCATTTTATTAATGCTATTATTGATTTATATTGATGCATTTAATTTATATGTTTGTGTAAATGAAAGATTCATTGCCCATGGATGAGCATTGTCATTGTGGTTATGAAGTCGAGTTTGGTCGTGATTGGAGCGATACGTATCCCGGGCGTCAATATGTTGCTTGTCCACTATTCAAAGATGACATGACCTTAGGATGCACCTACTTTAGGTGGGTTGATCCGGAGGGCACCGAATGTCAAAGAGCAATCATTGTTAGGCTTCATAAGGAGAATGAAGAGCTTAGAAAGGAGATAAATAACTTGAAAAGGGAAGCGCTTGATAAGGCTCGTAGAAGTGAAGAAACGAAGAGGATTTTGAATAAGTTTAAGAAGAAACCCTAGATTGTAATTGTAGTAGTTAATTAACAAACTATGTATGTGTAATTGCATGATTAACAAACTTGAAGATCATTAACATACAACTAAATATATACATATGTCTAAAACATACAACTAAATATATACATATGTCTAAAACATACAACTAAATATATACATATGTTTAAAACATTCGTAGTCAAATACATACAACAAAATCCCGATCACTCATCTACCCTATCCAACTGAGTTGGTCTCCTAGGCCTCCTACGGTAGTAAGACCCGGTTGCTTGAGTTGGTCGGGGAGGGGTCTGATATTGGGATGATTGAGATGGTTGAGTTGGTTGAGATGGCCCCGCATCGATAGCTGTGTAGGACAACTCCATCTCCTCCAAATGAGCTTCACGCTCTGTCGATGATGACCCGGCAGCAACTTCCGGTATGAAGTGCTGGAACTGCGTGCCAAGGAGCACATCCTGCGCAATCTCTCGGACCGGCTCCTCATGAGTAGTCCGGATAACGTCCGCCACACCTTTTGCCTGGAAATGTTAATTAAGAGCTTAGTTAATCTAGTATTACAATATGAGATCGAAAAGTAAATAAATTAAATGTAAATGAAGACTTACAAATCGAGTCAACGTGGGCGCAGCAGGAGTATATTGTGCTGCCTCAGTGACGCCACGTGGTGTCATCCATCGACTTCCGCGTAGATTTCTAAAGAATGGGAAATCTTTGAATGCTCCCACATAGCATCTAAAGCGTACTCATCCTCAACCGGAAGGACTGTATATTGTCCACTCATGAAATACTTGAAACTTATATCAACGGTAAATTTTGTTAGATCCAACCCAATCCTAGAACTTATAAGGCGTTTAAACTCAATAAATTCCATGTTTGATTTGCACGCAAACAACTTACGTCTACCACCAACATAATCAACATTCCCACTACTTTCTCGAATAGAACCATTCCAAAAACACACAATAGTCACACGAAAGGACGCCATTTCTACATCAATACAAACATAATCAAGAACATCATCAATCCCAAAACAACATCCTCAATTCTAATTATATATTTCTAGATCATCATTTCTATTAAAATACAAATACTTAAGTTCAAATATTTCTAATTAATACATATCAATGCTCATCATCACCAACAACTAATCAACCAACAAAATAGAGATAATATAACAATTATACATTACCTTGATCAAATGTGGAAGCTTCAAAAGAGTGTTGATTGAAGAATTTACCTACATTGGAGTATTTAAAACAAAGTTTATTATTAACCTAAAAAATGACAACAAATTGAAAAATTTTAAAAAAAAATTACCTTTGAGCAAGCTAGACTATCCCAAACTAGATTTGAAGAGCTAAATTAGATTATGAAAGCAACAATTGATGGAAGCAAGGTAGTTTAAGAGGGGTTTTAGAGAGAAAAATGCCGTTTTTTAGTAAAGTTAGGGTTTATGAAATTGGGAAAATGGTTTCTGGGAAGAAAGAAACTGACTTAAAAACACGCAGACCTGTTCGCAGTTAGTAACTGCGAACAGCACAAAAACACGCATAGCTGTTTGCAGTTACTAACTGCGAACAGGTCAAAAAGTTAGCTTATCTGTTCGCAGTTAGTAACTGCGAACAGCTCCAACCCTCTGCTTTGGGAATTTCACGCTTATTTTTGGATATAGTTTGATTTGGCTCTTAGTTTTCTATTTTTTTTAATTGAAACTCTTATTTGTTTCAAAAATTCATTTTTTGGCTTTTAAAAATACCAACTTAGAGGCCCCACACACATTTGTTTTCTGATTTTTAGAACGGGCCCTGGGCGGTAGCCTTTGGGCCTACCCAGGGCCGGCTCTGAACATATTTTTTTATTAGTAGTAGTCCATATATTTTTTTCACGAATTTTTTTCTTTAAATATTTTTTAAATTACTATTTAATAAAATAATAAATTTATTATTTTATTTTTCTTTGTTCTTATGAATATTTTGTGTACGCTTATTTAAGAAAAGAAAAAAGTATAAAATAGGAGACAGAAGCTATGTTTTTACGAGTGTCTAAAGGCAAATACAAATGATACCCTTTTTCCATTTAATAAAATAAGATTTTTCAAGTATATAAGGGTTGTATTATTTGTTTAAAAAAAGTTAAAAGTAGAATTAAATATTTGGTGAAAATTTGTGCTATGTGCATAATATTTGGTGAAAAATAAATATTGAAAATATAATATTTGATGAACAATAAAAATTGAATACAACGTTATTGTGTAGTTTTCTTTGATATCATAAGATAATTCTGCAGGAAATAATAAAAAGAATATTTAGGAAATAATAAGCGAATAAATTAAGAACATATTTAGTTTAGGTCTAAAGCTTAATGTATTGTTTTCTTATTCTCATTAATCAAAGAGAGGTAAATGCCTCTTATAAATACAAAAAATAGAACTTGAAATAAGAAAACAAAATAATACAAATATCTTAACTTTCTATATATTATTTCTTACATTTTGCTTATTCTAGAAAGTTAAGATATTTTGCTTATTATTTCCTAAATATTCTATTTATTATTTCTAGAATAAAATTAAAAATATTTTGCTTATTATTTCCTAAATATTCTATTTAATTATTTTTTACATTTTTTTTAATATGAATTAAATTTTAGAAATTCACGTCATTGTTTCATACTAAACCAATAATTCAAAAACTTGAAAACCTGCCAATAAAAATAAAAACTTTATTACATCGAATAATTATCTTAAAATAATTAATATCCCGACTTACTAGTATACTCCATTGCAAATTCTTTTTTATAATTATGGCGCAAACTCAGTAGCAAACCAGCTGCAACGATGACACATAGTACTGGCATAAGATCATTCAAGAATTCTTCAATGGGTTTTGTAATTAGTGGTAAAAAGTTAAAATTGTGAAGAAATTCACCATCCCCACTACATAAATACCAAACAAAGCTATAAGAATTATTATTAATAAATTATTCATCCTAAATTAGTTTTTACAAACAAAACTAATTCGGTTTTTATAAAAAGCTTAATTCATTGGCTTCTCATTCTCATTAATTGAAGAGAGACAAATGCCTCTTATAAATACAAAAGATAGGACTTAAATAAATAAACTAAATAATACAAATATCTTAACTTCCTAAACACTCAAAATAAAATTCTAGAATAAAATTAAAAATATTCTGCTTATTATTTCCTAAATATTATGTTTATTATTTCCTACAAATTCTATATGCCGTAAAGAAATACAATTTCATAAACAATTTATATGTAATCCTTCAAAATTTGTGAAATTAATAATTGTTATCCATCTATACGCCATGTTCGATAAACAAAATTTAACATAAAAAATAAATAATTAAATATTGTAGTTATATTATATATATACACATGCATCAATTTATTACTTACATCAAAGAAGTATTTACATCCCTTACATACATACATACATGAGCAATTTGATGTTGATGGCTAGGTCCCCAACACCCAACTTAAATGAATGCCCCACAAACGTTACATCAATAAACAATGTGCTATATATCAACATTGTATTCATTGATGTTTGGTACAACCTTTAGATGATAACCACAAACCCCATGATTTAGGTGTACAAAAAGATCCAAAGAAAGTGCATCATACAATAAATAACATATATATACACCCCAACTTGATGCTTGAGATTCCTCTTGTAATTTGTTGTATTTTCTTTTGGTTGAAATTTCATATTAAGACATTTCAAATGGTGGGCCCTAAGCGAAAGGCCTTTTGAATGATCTATCAAAATCAACCATGGATGTTGTAGGGTAGCTAAACCCCTTCATAGATTGCCATAGAACTATAAGTGAAAATGTGGGTCATAAGCAAACTTCATGGCAAGGGCAAAGTGGTGGGCAGTGTCGGGTGAGTGGTGCTCGACTCTGGCTCGTTCAGGAACTGCCCACCGGCCCTCTCCATTCCTTACCATACCCTTGTTGAGATCTTGCCTCCATCGAGGAGGGACCCCGTATTCAGACTTAAGAAAGTTGGAGTCCTTGTTAACAAGAGCTATATCTCTCTTGGTAGCTAGGCTAAAATTTTTTCCTTTGCCATGGTAACCATCAATGAGGTGTAGATGAGCTTCAAGATTGTGGGTACAACCTATATCAGCGGATGGTTTAAGAAAAGGCGAATGAGTATGATCCAATGGAAGTTCAGTCCCCACATGAGCATAACTCCAAGGAAAGTGTACCTTGTCTTCTAGATACTTTTGTAACTTATTCTTCTCATTGGCTATAAGGCCAGGCATAGTAGGAACCTTATCATGAACATTAATCACTCTAAGTTGTTTAATTCCTAACTCATCACACCTCTCCTTAAACTTAAGATTTCCAACCCTAGGACTTGCAAAAGAAAACACAGAAACTGGTATTTTCTTAGTACGATTCTTATCATCTCGAACAGTATTAAGCCTCATTTCGGCTATATCATACGCACTCAGTAACGCAAGCGCACCACCTAAACTATGCCCCGGTGATTGTTATACTGAGCTCCTCCCCTTTGAACTGCTCGACTAGTCGCTTCACCTCGGCTAGGACTTGCTCGCGAGCCGAAAACGAGCAATACTTGCAATTCTCTTCCTTGGTGGTGTAAAGATCATAAAATCCGGACTCAATTTGGACGTTAGGGTTGTCTCTAAAATGGACCGGGCGAAGTATATTTTTAAGGTCATGTAACCATTCTAGGTATGTGACTGTTCCTCGCCATGATATGAGGATGTCCCTACGTCCAAGCCTTTTTTGATCTCTTCTTCATCACTAGTGACCGCAACATAACCCATCCAATTTGCATGTGGGCTCCATATACTCCTAATGCTTCTTGACTTTTGGAAGAAACTTTCAAGATTGATGTTTGAGGTTGCATAAAGGTACCTATAATTAGGGCATAAAATTTGAGTGCTAGCTAGGTTAGATAAAATGTTTGTAGGCTTGTATGGAACATCCACTAAATATTTTAGCAACAACATAATTATGTTAAAAAAGTCAATTCAAAAAAAAAATTTAGCTAACGGTTAATATTTATAATATATTATATTCTCTAACACGTTTCATCATACGAAAGTCTTTGGGTAAATGTGGAAGCAACATATATACCCTCTTCATTCATAGCGTGAAATGAGGGGTGGTTGAGATTCAAACTTGTGACCTCTTGTTATGTTGGCTCTGATACCATGTCAAGAAACCAATCCGACTAAAAGCTTAAGCTTATAGTTAAATCACTATAAAATGTTTATATACTTTAACAAATTATAATCAAGATGACAATTAATTTCATAGTTGTCAATGGAATATAATTAGACCCACTTTCTTACTCGAAAATCTAAATTATCATAATTATAATCAAGTAACGTTACGCCATTATCTAAAGAGGGTTGTTTTTGTTGGAGTAGACAGCACTTACTCTCCAATATGAGGAGCTTATTTCGGTTATTGGTTCAAAAAGTTTTCAACATTTATATAATCAACTAAAATTTTGATATTAACATGTTTTGAAATAAGAATTAATAATAATTTTAGAGCGAAAAAGACTAGCTAGAAAGTTCATATAAATTCAAATAAAACTGAATAATGGTTGGCCTTTATTTTATATTTGTTATTGTTATTATAGAAATAATAAGGTCAATTATATATAAGAGTAAATGAAGTTTCAATAAGAGTCTTTAAGAGTTCAAATCTTGCCTAACAAGTTTGATACAAGCAATATAAAGACAAATATGTTTGAATAAGTTTATGTAATTTTAAACAATTATATAAAAAAGCCTTAATTATATTCTATATAAAAGTTTATCACTTTTAGCAAATTACAGTCTTAATGTTTATCACTTTTGCAAATTACAGCCTTAATGTTTATTTTTTGTGAATTACCGCTACCAAAGTATCAAAGTTTACAAGTTTAAGCTAAAAACACAAATTTCCGACCACTTAACCTAAAATTCTGACCACCAAAATGGTCGGAATTCTGTGTTTTGGCTTGAACTTGTTAACTTTGATACTTTGGTGCTGTAATTCGCAAAAAATAAACATTAAGGCTATAATTCGTAAAAATGATAAACTTTAAGGCTGTAGTTCACAATTTATTCTATTAATTATTATGGTCCATTAGTAAATGATTTTTGTAATTTTTTGCTTTAAACGTACAAAGACTTCATAAGTGTCCTTTTTAAAGAAATAGAATATCAAAAATCAAACAGGAAGAGTACTAAATAGTATATTTAGTAATTATAGAACTATAATTACTATTTTGCCCCGAGCCTCTCAAGTTTTAGGGTTGGCCTAATTTTTCCCAAAACAAAATGAACTTTTTGTAGGAACACTAGCATGAGAAATGAATAACAATATGAAACCTAAATAAAGTCGAGAGAATTTTTGAACGTACATACCTACAAATATTATAGCCATAATGAGCCATTTCCAACTTGTCAAAGAACTCAGCAGTCACATACTTACAAGATCCACAATACATAGAATGAGGATCAAAATCAAAAGAATCATAACAAGCTTGAGCAAACTCCCCATAACGTAGCACTTCTTGACGAAGATGGGAGTTCATAGGGTCTAATAACCCTTCCCAATCATTCTTTCCATGAATTTCTCTCCATACCTCGCGCAGAAGCCTAGGATCTTCTTGAGGTTCAGGCTTCTGCGCAAGAAAAAACTCTTTCTGCCTTTTCTCTTCCACCGATAATTCAACACGACTTTGCACTAATGCATTTTGAATCATTTTATTAGGTTTTGATGATTGACGTCGACAAAATAAGGAATAGTTTGTAGTTTTGGTAAGATTATTTGGCCATGGATTAGAGAAAATTTGGTGATGGCAAAATTGTTGTTCTAGTAGCATGTTTTGTGGAAGGTAAGGATAGCTAAGTAGATAAGCCATGAAGGGATGAGCTTAAGTATACTTGCTTAGAGTAAGAGTTTATAGACAAAAGAAAATTAAGATGATATTTTTCTTTTTTCTAGGACTATTATTATATTGTGTTGTAATCCTTTGGTTGATTTAGAGCTTTTTTGAGCTCTTATATAAGATTGGAAAGGAATGGAATACCGTATCACATGTTTCATATTTCATAATTATTTATTTCTATGAAGTAATTAGGTCAATAGTGTCATAGTTTGTAGTAGGGACAATAATGGAGTAACGAAGTAAGAAGCAACTTAAGAGTAAAAAAGTAACACGGCAAAACAAGTTCATTGTGGTCCAAAGTCTAACACTTAATATCATGGCTGACCATAGATATTTTGGGGTGCTAGATGAGATAACACATTGAGGTCTTTTTTCATTGTAATTGATCATCACAGATCCTTCTACAAGACTACAACTATTAACTTTATTTTTTTGACATGAGGCTCTGGGTGACGGCTCCTCTTGCGTGCCCACCCCTAGGGTCGACCCTGCTTAATATACATGTGTATTTTTTTGGATTACTGGACTAAAAAAATGTGATATTGAATAAAAATTACAATTATGATTTTATCTGAAAAAGTGGTATTTACTTTTAACTGACATAAGACATGAATTTCATGTGTAGTTTTAAATTATATTATATTATTTGTCAACTTATAAGTTAATAAAGTCACATGTTATACATATTCTAAAATTTTTAAAAATTCATAATTGTTAGAATTTCAAAATGCAACAAATTATACCCAAGACAAAAGTAGATAAATTTTAAAAGTTCTATTAGTGTAATTTGTTTCTTATAAATACTCCACATATCTAGTTGTCACTATTTTTTTTGAGTTGTCTAGTTGTCTACATTTATTAACGAATTTTATATTTTTGACATTTTATGTTATATATATATATATATATATATATATATATATATATATATATATATATATATATATATATATATATATATATATATATATATATATATATATATATATATATATATATATATATATGATTTCTATTATTCTACATTTAAAGTATATCATGCTATCTATTATTATTTATTTTTTATACTACCTCCGAAAAAATTTAGTTGTCCCATTTGCTTAATTTAGTTGTCCCATTTGCTTGGGCACACTTGTCGAGGTAACATTTTGACTTTTAATATCTTTAATTTTGCTTAAATAAAAATTATGAAAAGGTAATAAGAATAATCCTTGCATTTTAGACGAATCAAACAAAATCTCACATGACTATGTTTTAACTTATGGATTAAGAATAAAACACAAATAAAACGGGACTAATAAATAGTGAGAAAAAGCAAATAGGACAACTAAATTGGTTCGGAGAGAGTATATATATGACTAAAGAAGTAAATTAAAGATACTACTAAAAAGTAATGTTAATGGAACTTAAGTATGGCGGGAAGGGAGTATATATATATGACTCGTGTCCATGTCTAAGATCAAGGCTTGTATAAAAGATGTACCACGATTGACTTTGTTCAACGAACAAAAGGAAGACAATTTCATAATTTTTGAAAGGATTGAAAAACTAAGGTTGTTCGCTGTTTATAAAAGCTACCAAACCAACAACTATATATTTTTGTCCCTGCAATAGCTATGACATTCTTTTATTTAGTTTTATTTGCTGTTAATAACACGAATAAAAGAGTTTTTATTTTTTGACCATTTTATTTGTTTGATGTTGGTAACAATGAATATATAACAGATCACTTTGGCATGAAAATGTTTATTTTTTAAAATTTTTTAAAAAATATTTAGCATTTTTTTTTCCAAATTTTCGGAAACCGTACGATTGAGTTGAGGGACTGAGGGCATAGGTATTCGGTTTCTCACCCGGCCCAACTTTGTCGTCTTGTCTATTTTTATAGAGATGTTGTATAAAGAAATTGAAGTTATGTTATTGCTTTTTTATCCATACAAAGAAAGTCCTCCAAACTTTGTTCTTCGATCTCCAATTATTGTAGCCTCAAATAATGATCTTTCCAATTATTGTAGCCTCAAATAATGATCTTTGAGAGTCCAATCTGATATTATAAGTGGGCATAGTTGAGCAAGACATTTGGAAAGGTCCTTCTGGGTATTCCGCACAAGGCAGGATCCGAGTGGGGACAAATCATACCCGTACCCCTAAGGAGGGAGTCGAACCCCCAATTGATACCTGCGCCCAATAGGGGTCGAACCCCAAACCTTCTGCTCAATATGCAGATACTCTATCCATTGAGCCACAAGCGCTTTTCATCCATAGCTTATTAGTTGTAAAAAGGTAAAGCTCATTATTCGACACAAAATTCAAATAAATAACCTATTACACGTATGTTAGTAAAACCTAGAAAAGAAAGTAAATTGATGATGGGATGAAATTGTAAATTAAATATATATGATTAAAAGTTAAAAAATAAAGAATATAAATTTAATAAAATTGATTAAAAAGAAAATACATTAAAGTTGAAAATTTGTCATTTGGAAAGGTAATTGATGAAGTATAAGCTACTAACCATTAACACTTAACTCTGCTACAAAAATGTACTCTATAAGAAATATGCCAATAGCCAAGTTATGACGATTGACACGGTTCGGTTTAGGACCACTGACCAGTATTTTACTCTGTATGAGATCCGTGAACTCATATTTCATAGTTTTGATTCTTATTTATCGTCCTTTTTTTTATTATTATATTACTAATTTTCATAAGATTTTCAATTCACAAATTTTTGTAAGAGACGGTCTCTTTGAGAGATAATTTTTAATTGAGTCCGCCTATAAAGAAAAATATAAAGTAAGAATAGGAATTAAACTCTAATGGATTGGGTCTGAGAAGCGTCTCTCAAAGAGCTGGTCTCTCGGGTGACCGGCTGTTTTCAGTTTTGCACGTCATTAAAAAATGGATTTAGAGAAATCTAAACAAAGAGAAGATGGGACAATCTACTTACAAGTTCAAATGAGATTTACTATTTAATATCAACTGATAATAGTAGGAGTCATATTCTTAAGTCTTAAGCTTATAAAGTGATGTATATTTTAATTTCTTTGAAATAAGACAACCAGTGGTGGATCCAGAATTTAAAATCATAGGTAGCGTCAATGTGTTGAACTAAATTAATAAAAAGTTCGACACACTCTTATTTGTAAAATGAACAATTCAAAATCTTTTTATTATTCCAAATTGACCTGTAAGTAAAATATCGCAATAAAAATTGCATGTCGCTGCCACTATAAAATAAAAAGGGCGATAAATGTCATCCACATCGCACCGTACAAAGTTATAAGTTACAAGTTACAACAAGATCAATGAATCAATATATGCAAATGAGATCTTATTTAAATCGTCTAATCGTTTACTTTTATAAAATTAACTTTTTATAATATTAGATGTGCATATTTCAATATCAAAATAACTAAAATATTATATTATACGTAAAAAGTTAAATGTTGCAAATATAGTGAAACGAAGGAAGTCTAAGATAATAAAAATAGAAAATTAATTTTTATTTTTAAAAAGATGGATAACCTATATTACCCATTGTTATAATGTAGATACGCCTATGAAGACAACGTTAACTCAACAAGTAAACACTATAACATGTGTAAATTGTAACGTGTTTTGCATGCATTTATGTCCATGTATGTAACCATTAGAATCTAGCAAGGGTGGAGATGGTGCAACCGTGCAATTGAAAAAACATGTCATTAAGAAAATCTGTTGAGTAAAGCGTGGGATTTAATTTTATAAAATTTAAAATTTAATTTAAAATATTTTTTTTCATATTTTAAGCTAAGGTGTTTATATTTATAATTTTTATCATTTAAAATTTAATCCTGTCTCACATCCTGCCTAGTCTAAACATATAACTAAACTATGCCATTTCTTTAAAATACTTTTTATGTCTTTTATACATCGTCATTTTTATTTTACTATAAACTTTTTTTTATAAAACTATTCTTATTTTTTATTTTAATTTTTTTATTTGTACGTCTCAAGCTCCTTTAATATCATTTATACTATTCAATAATATTGCTATCTTTAATTTTTATGCAACTTAAAACTCTGACAATTTTAAAAAAACAGATGGATTAGTGGAGTAGAAGGATAAGGATGTAATCGTTGTTGATTTTGCATTGGTCGATCTAAGTTGATAGGTAATCTAATTTACATGAAATGACGGTATCTCATACTTCGAGTCCACATAACAATTACTACGTTACATTTAATTTGCAACATTTTTCATATTGGTTCGTTTCACTTAATTTGCATTATTTCTATTTTTGGACTATGACCTACCACTTTTTTTCAATCTCATCAATACATTTTAACTCTCTTTTAATTTCATCGACACAATTCGTTCTCTTTCTTCATTTATTACCACTTTCTTAAAATTTACTAATTTTCTCTATGCTAAGAACTCATCAGAACGGAGGGAGTACATAAACCTACATGCATGCATGATGAATGACCATGTACTTATGTCACATCGCATATACGTAAATAGACCGAACATGGTCCAACCGTCCAATTTACTTTTGTGCATTTATGCAAATGATACATCTCACTTGCAAATTGCAATATATAGGTCATCATGCAAATTTATCATCTAGAAGTATATTCAAGATACTCCTTTAATAATTTGCAACAATCTATTATTCTAATTTTTTTATATAGAATAATTTAAAAAATGATTTTAATGTTGATGGAATTCAAAGATAAATAATAGAACAATAAAAATATATTGAATAATTAAAAAAATGATTTTGACAACGTTGATAGAATTAGAATATAAATAACTGAACAACAAAAAAAATATAGCTAAAAGTTAAGCATTTTTTTAACCTACGAAAGGTTAAACACTTGGGCCGATAGAAACTCGGAGATAGATTATACTCCCTCCGTTCCCTATTGATGTTCCCATAAGGAATGTTCACGGGAATTAAGAAAAGTAAAATTTTTAGATAGTGAAGATATTATTTTATTGAATAATAAATTTAATGGTGGAAAAGTGGGGACCGCAAATATTAAAAAAGTATTTGAAGAAAGTTAGTGGAAAAAATATAGGGACCACAACTAATTAAAAAATATTTTTATGAAGGTAGTGAGAAACATGTGGGGACCATAAGGAATATAAAAATGTTAAAATGGAGTTAGTGGAAGATATGTTGGCCCATAATCATTATTAAAATATTAAAATGAGGATGGGTGAGGTTATTTTGTCAAAAATTTGTGATATAAATGGAAAGATTCCTTATGGGAACAACAATTGAAACACCTCAAAATGAAAAGTGGGAACTTCTTTAAGAAACGGAGAGAGTATATGTTATTGCGTCCCTCACAGCCTTACAGAGGCAACACCAAAATTTTTAATTAGGAGGAGCCAAATATGCAATATACTAGCAAATTATTGACTAAATAAAAAGTAATTAAACTATGAGTATGAATTTAAAAATCATGTAGACTGAAATGAATTTGAATCATAGCAAAAATTATATTCAACAAATAGAGTCAAAGTCTTCTTATCATTATCGCTTTTTGAAAAAAGAACCCAAGTATTTTTGATTCCTCATATGGGTGTATTAAGTTTCCAAAAAAAACAACACTACTAAATTAAGATAAGTCACAAATGTGTTACTCCAATTATTGACACTCTTTAAGTTACATAAGGGGTCAACTCTAAAAAAAATCAAATAATCGCACTTTTATTTAAAATGAGAGGTAAATGAGATTTTAAACTATTACTCCCTCCTATTCACCCAAGTTGTCTCATTTGAGTTGGGCACGGATATTAAAAGTGGGATGAGGTCCACCAAAAAGGTGACAGCGGGGTATTTTAATTGATTGAATTAATTGTAAAGGTGATAGTTGGGTTTTAGGAATTGGAAAAGTGGGGTATTTAGGTAAAAAAGATAGACAAAAAAGAAAATGAGACAACTTGAATGAATTGTCCATAAAAAGAAATGGGACAACTTGGATGAATAGAAGAGAGTACTTTTTATCAAGTAGTTTACCATATTAAAAAATTAATTTAACAATAAACTTAAACTTTTTAGTTGGAACTTAAAACTCTAAAAAAGTGTTATATACTCTACAAAAATAATTTAAATTCAAAACTAAAAACAATTAACAAAATATTTTCTCTCTCACATTAAATTTGCTAATTTTTTATAAAATTACTTAGAAATATCATAGTTCTCTCTTAGTACAAACTACAAAGTACAATCTTCTCAAAAAAAAAAAACTACAAAGTACAATTGTCAGAATAGATTATAGAGGGAGAAATAATGAGTGGGGAAGGAAAAACCGTTTGTGTAACCGGAGCGTCCGGTTACATAGCTTCATGGATAGTTAAGCTTCTTCTTCAACGAGGTTACACCGTTAAAGCCACCGTTCGTGATCCTGGTTATTTTTTTCTCTCTCCTCATCCTTCAATTTCTCTTTTTTCCGATTGAATTTCATCTTATTTTAGTACAATTATAATTTTGGTAGTTTAATTGCTTCTAAATCCCTCTATAATTATATTTCTATTTCTTAGAAATTATTGACATGTTTTTGGCAAGAAAAAAAATTAGAGATAAAAGGAGAGTGTCTATAATTCTAAATTCATGTGCTAATTTTAAATTTTAATGTTCAACTCATGGAAATTTTCATTTAGTGCGACTATTAAAACTTGTTTTATCTTTGTAAATTGTAATAGTGATTCGAGTGTACTTTATTTATTATTATTATTCTTTCAATTTAATTTTGTTGGCAGATCCCAATACAAACTTTAAAATCATACTCCCTTCAAACCAAGTTAGTTGTTTCATTTGCTTTTTCACACTATTTATCAATTACGTTTAATTTGTATTTTATTCTTAATCTATAAGTTAAAACATAATCATGTGAGATCTTGTTTGATTCGTTTCAATGCAAGGATTATTCTTATCAACTTTTCATAATTTTTATTTAAGAATAATAAGTGATATTAAGAGTTAAAATGTTACCTCGACAAGTGTGCCCAAGCAAATGGGATAACTAAATTGGTTTGGAGGGAGTATAATTTTAATTGTTAGTTTTTAAAAAAATTCTAAAAAAGTTGATATTTAGAAAGTATAAGAGGAATTTAAGAAGATCACATGTGAATATGTTTTTTCTTATACATTAATGAGAAATTAAAGTTAAAGTTTAACACTAAAATTTATAAATTCTATTTAAGAAAATCATATGAAAAAAGAAGTTAGAATTGTTCAAAATTGAAATAGTGCTATATGTTATGTTGATTTATCACGTAATCACCATATGAGCTCATTCATGTTGACACAATCATGAGTTATTTATGGATTCAAGTCTATAAATCCACTAGTAATGAGCGAATGAGCTTTGACTTACATATAATCATCCTACACTACAAAAATTGATAAAATGGCGACTAGCAATTTGAACGCCATTTGGAAGCTAAATGGTCAAAAAGTAAAAATGGCGACGGGCTGACGACGACCTTAAGATGGACGCTAAATAGTAAATCGACGCCAATTCATCGCCTTATATGGTCAAACTCATGACGTCGGAATCCACCCAGCGTCAAACATTGCGGCGTCCAACCAGCGTCCACGGATGACGTAGCTGTTTCGTCGCCCCAGGTAAAGCTGACTGGCGTCCAACCAGCGACCACAACCCTGGCGTCCACCTTTCCGTCGCCATTTGAAAGCGTGTTTTTTTTGATGCGTTTTGTACGTTTTTATATATTTATTGAATCGTATTATATATTATATTTTTTATATATTTATATATATATAAATATATTTTATATAATTTATATATATATATATATATATATATATATACTTGTTGGCTATAAAATAAATAATTGGTTAGACAACTAAACAATTAAACAAATATATAAATAGATAATCTTAAAATTAGCATAAATTCAAAAGTATGTTACATAAATATATCTATTGATTGGGAGGTTGGGGGGAAGGGTTGATACAAATTATTTTGGCGAAGAAGATTTTGGTAAGATTCTCGTTCTGCAATTAATTGATTGGACAACGTTCGGTGAATCTCAAACGCGTTGGCCGTGTTCAAACACTGATTTTGGAAAGCTTCCTCTAATCGAGCGTTAAACACCGATTGTCATTCCTCCAATTCTTTAAATTTTTCTTCAATGATAGCCAAAAAATCCAGTTGAGAAGTCGGAATACGTGACGGCTCTGACGAATAAATAATTTGAGAAGCAGACCCAACCCCATACACTATCTTGCTTTTTTTCTTTTTACCCTGATCAACATATATGTAACATAACAAATTAAAAAAAAACAGATATTAATTTACATGAAAATTACAAATCAAATTTAAAAAAAAACACAAACACAAATAAAATAAAACAACATTAAAATACACATGAATGAAAACATTAAAATAAAAAAACATACACAAACTACACAAGTCAAAAAAAAAATAACGAACATTCAAAAAAATACTTCCTTATTCGATACTATAAGATAAAAATATAAAATTACATCAAACTTTATAAAGAAAAACAACATCAAAAAATCTCAAAAATCAAACACATATCCGAAAAATCTAAAAAATCAAACACATATCCCAAAAAATTTAGAAAAAAAAAAAATAAAAACACACAACAAACCCAAATTCGACAATAAAACATAAAAAAATAAAAAAGAGAGACATACACAAATTAATCATATGCATTATATTATCATGAATCATGAACATAAAGAGAATTTATAAAGAATAACAATAAATACTAACCTTTGATTAAGAAAAATCCGATTATAGACTTGAAGAAGAAGAGTAAACCAAGATGAAGATGAAAATGAGTATAAAATTAATATTAGATTAAATCAAGTTTTGAGATCAAGAGAGAAAGGATTGAAATGAGTAGAGAATTCAAAGAGCAATATGAAGTTTAGGGTTTTGATAGGGCAAATGAAAAATTGGGGCAAATATTGCATTAAGTGTACGTTGGATATGGCTGGCGTCCACCTTGCTTGCATGGGAAACAAGCAAAATCTTGCCTGCAGCAGTAGAAATTTTGATTTTTAGAACTTTTGCAGCTGGCGTCCACCTTGACGGACGCTGAGTGGTCGCCAACATTTTAAAAATCAAAATTTCGAAATTTCCCCCCCAATTATTATTATTATTATTCAAATTAAAAAAAACGGACTGAAATGGCGTCCACCTAGCTACCACAAGAACCGTCGCCACATTAGTAAAAAAAAAGATAAAAACCTTTTTATATAAGGCGTCCACCTGGCGTCCACCCTTTTCGTCGCCATATTTCAGAAAAAAAACGGCGTCCACTTAGCTTCCATATTTCTCGTCGCTATTTATCAAAAATAAAAAATTTTGACCGTTTAAATAGGGGCGTCCAGATGGCGTCCACCGTTTCTTGTCGCCAATCGTTTTTTAGAAGGTGGCGTCCAAATGGCGTCAAGCTCCTCGTCGCCTCTCCTCCAGCGTCCAAAATTGTCGATGCCAGTTGGTCACCTTTGGCGATGAACTATTTTCGACGCTGTTTTCCGACGCTATTCCAATAGTTATTTGTAGTGCTTGAGCTCACTTATATTGACGCACACATGAGGCATTTGTGGACTAGATCTGTCTCACAAATCTACGGGTGTTAAGTGTTTGACTTACATATAATCACTCTATGAGCTCACTTATGCTGACTCACCCATGTGCATTCGTGGACTCAGGTCCACAGATCCACACAGGTAATGAATGTTGATTTACATATATACAATTGATGAGATTAACTCTCTCAAAATCCACAATAACTGAACTTTTGTGAAAAAGAAAATCTTCAACAGCAGGAACAACTTAATGATTTTCATAAGTGGATAAATTCATTTTTTTAATTACGGGATAGATTGAAAAAAAGAAAAGAAAGAGGGTGAGAATCAAATTCAGAATCTTAAAAAGATTGTACGTACTCCAACCGAGTTAAATTTGATTCTCACATGATAGATTTTGAAATAACATAATTGATGTACTGAAATATTGTTCAATACTTCATAAATAAAATGTTGAAATATTAAATCTTATAAGTTAAATATAACATAATGCCAAAGAAAATGTAAGTGTAGGAGACCCAGAAAAGGTAGAGCACTTGCTTTGCTTAGAAGGAGCAAAAGATCGGCTTCATTTGGTGGCAGCAAATCTATTGGAAGAGGGTTCATTTGATGCAGCTGTTGAGGGATGTCAAGGTGTTTTCCATACTGCTTCTCCTCTTCATAATGATCCGAATATCACCGAGGTTTGAAGCTTTTTTCTTAACTAATTTTACGAGTTGCTATTGTTTTAATGTAGCAAATTCATTGAGACAAATGGGTAATTAACCACTTTATGACCTTAAACTAACAAGTGTGGTTAACCACTTTAAGCTTTTCATACTTAAACCCATATTCCACCTATTTCTGATATATCTTTCTTGCTCGCCTGGCTGGGCAACTTCCTTGCTCATCCGAGCAGCCCCGATTTCTTCGCAATTTTGTTTTGGTTCTTGATACAACAGTGGTGTGATCATCTCAAACACTCAAGTCATTGCATTTGATCATCATGAAATTTTCAAGCTCTATGCAGTTGTTTATGATTTTAAGTCATAAATACGGGAGTTCGCTCAATGGAAACAAAAAGGCTTATGAAATCATGTGCACTTCTTATTTATGTGAAGTTATTGATAACATTAGTTACCAAAGTTGGAAACAATCCCTTTATGTTATCCTAAACTCGGGTAAGGTTGTATAAATTGACCCTCTAAATCTTGCCTAAATGGAAACCACTTATTGACATTGAGGTAATGGAATGTTGTCGATGTCTATAAATTATGTGCACAGTGCACTACTTATATATGCGAAGTTGCAGATGAGTTTGCTAACAAGGGTCAATCAGAACAATCTCTTTGTTATCACAAACAAGGGTAAGGTTGCATACAACACATCCAACCGCATTGGAATTATGGAATGGGACGGATATTTGTTTGTTTTCCAATAGTATTTTCTATAGAAATCTTCATTGATTCTTTCCCTTCCCGAGTTCTAATTACATTTTCATGGCACCCTCATATCAGGCTGAATTCCTAGAACCTGCAGTGAAAGGAACACTAAATGTTCTAAACTCATGTGCAAAATTTTCATCAATAAAAAGAGTAGTTCTGACTTCTTCAATGGCCGCGGTTTTGTGCACTGGGAAACCTCTAAGTCCTGAGGTTACAGTCGATGAAAGTTGGTTTTCTGATCCTGATTTTGTTCGACAGACTAAGGTTAGTGATTTGGGTTGTTCACCGATTTTTCTAGTCAATCATATCGACGCCTGATGCTCCTATAATGTATCTAAACAGATGTGGTACGTTCTCTCTAAAACTTTGGCCGAAGAAGCTGCCTGGAAGTTCGCAAAAGAGAAGGGTATCGACTTGGTGTCGATTAATCCGGGAGTGATTATCGGACCTTTGTTACAGCCAACACTCAATGCAAGTGCAGCTGCCATATCATGCTTCTTTGATGGTATGTACTGTGTAACCGTTAAGGAACCAACTCAACCAAAAGCACGTCCTCTCAAATGATAGCCAATATGGGCTAGAAGTGTGAATACGCACACGCGCAGAATATTCCACTTTTAATGTGGGGTGGTTGAGATTCGAACCCATAACCTCTTGTCACGCTGGCTTCTTATACCATGCCAATATACCAATTCAACCAAAAACTTAAAATGATAGTTGAGACTCTAGGATATGTCATACACTCTAACAGTAACACATCTAAGTTTGACTCTTCAATTCACCTCTAGATTATAATTATAAGCATATAATCCTCTATCTTAGTTCGATTGCTACATTCCGTGTGTTTAGGTGAGAGCTTTTGAGGAGAAGTATAACAATCTTGATGCGACAGATGAGTACCTTGCATCTAACATGGTTGTGCCTAGACTTAACATATAAACCCATGTGTACTAACAAGTACTTGAAGTTGTAAGTAGATGTCATAACGACTTCTGTCGATACTGATGTCGCAAGCCACAAATTTAAAGTCCTTCAGTCTCTGATGATGTTTGCTATTATGGGTGAATCGGAAAAACCTCTTTGATCATACAAAAGCAACGCTAGGTCTTATACATCCGATGAGAGTCACCTAATAAAGCTAACCTGAACTATTTGTTCTTGCATTGATTTGTGCAGGTTCAGAAATATATCGGTTTATGTTTTTCGGTTGGGTCCATGTCAAAGACGTTGCCATAGCGCATATCTTAGCACTCGAAATCCCTTCAGCACACGGGCGATACTGTTTGGTCGAAAGCGTAGCACCTGGTTCGGAGATCGTAAAGATTTTAAGAGAGCTTTATCCTAATACCAAACTCCCTGAAGTGTAAGTGGTTTAATACTTGCTCAAGTGATCTGTTTTTCTTTGTGTGTTGTTTTGAGCCTTTGGTTTATGTTCTACTTCTATGCTTTAATTGTTTCAGTTCTGCTGAGGATGATGTTGATAATCCTTTGAAAGCAACATATTATCAAGTTTCTAAAGATAAAGCTCGAAGTTTGGGCATCGACGAGTTTATTTCTCTTAAAACAAGTCTTCGAGATACTGTTGAGAGCTTGAAGGAGAAAGGGTTTATCTGCTTTTGAGTCTAACTTATCGGGAAATTAACAATTCGTTAAGTTGCTATTGGAATTAAAATTCCGTATAAATTTATAACGTATTGGCTATTACTTACCTTGCTACATGTTTGATATGTTAATTGGTAGTCAATAAAATAAATGGCTAGACTAATACTAGAGAGTTCTTCGCTTATTTTACTATTTCTTTTCATCTTAATTTTTTAAGTCAGTTTTTTTATATTAGATTAACATTTCTTGTAAAAGCTTTATTTCGCGAATAATTCATTATAAAAAACTTATTTTCAAAATAAATGTTTTAATAGTTTTATATTCAAAAGTTTGATTTTGAGGGGTTTATCGTAATGTATAAGCATTATAAGCTATACAAAAACTGTACTACAATCGAGTATTCAGTGATTACTAGATGTGGGCACGACCTACTTATGGCCCGACACGATATGATATGTGGCCTGCGCTATAGCTTGCCAACAACTAGGCACAAATTTTGACAAGGCTTATGCCACCATAATTACCATTTTGTGAGATTGACACGACATAGCATATAACTAGTTTTAAGGCTTACCAATAGAATCTACCAAACTTGTCATATTATGATCAAATTACAAAAAAATATAAAATCATTAAATTGAAATTATGGCTCATGAGTCATGACATGACCAACACAGCACGACACGACCCTTTTCGTTTACATGGTTTGTCATGATAGAACTCGCTAGACACACTTGACTCACTTTAATATGATTCATGACAATTCAACATGACACGAATTTCATGTCTAATTAAAAAAAGCAAATGATCACCAAATGAACTCACAACTAGCATTATAAGTCATTCCATTCAAAATAAATAATCTTGATCATTATAACTTGTAAGCATCATTTATTATGATAATTAAAAATTTTAATTAAAAACAACAATATATAGTGACAGAACAAAAATCAAAATAGGCATGAAATTCAGACCTCCACGACTAACGGCATAGTTTCCTTGAGGTGTGGGTGCAGCAGCGGGAGGTTCAAGAACGTCGAGTTTGAGTTTCATGCCACCATAACAATAGCCTTTGCTACAAATGAAGTAATATGGTTTGGCTTCCGTTAATTGGTATACGTCTCTACCACCTTTCGTTATATTTGCTATGAAATTTTCTGAATTACATTTCTCATAATTTGTTTCGTTTACTTCTAATACATCAAATAAGTTCTTGTTAAACACAAAGCCTGAAAAATAAAATTGCTAAAATTAAATCCGATTACAATACCACTATACCAGCACAAGTACACAACAATACAGCATAGCTTATAGAGAATGTTATGCAAATCTAAACCCCATGCCCCATGGTCTTGGTCACCCTCACCACATATACCGAAAATTATTATAGTAAAATGATTTAGTATTTGTATGAAATGTTCTTGTATAAGACAAATTCATATAATTAACTTATTTTTTCAGTTAATCATTTTAAAATTGTAAATGATTAGTTTAAGACTATAAAAATAATCATTTTAGGGTTACAAGTAATTATTTAAGACACTAAATATTTATTGGGTCAGCTCATAAAAAGGGTCTACCGTAAAATCATCTCATTTAAGATTTCTTATACTATCGAGAAAACCATCGTCATCATCATACCCAGTGTATCCCGCACATAGACTATATCTATGGTCAGATCAGGGAGGGAAGAAAGACGGCGTCTCATACCAATAAGGAGAGGACGGTCAAAAGAGTTCCCCGAACCAAAAGGGTCTTCAAAGAGAGCAAATATTTGAAATTTTGCATCTTACACTCACGTTAACCAATATCGAGAAAATTCTGAAATCAAAGTAACTTTTAAAAAATCTCGTTTGGTAGACATAGGAACTAAATTTCAATTGAAATTTCTATTTATCTAAAGTTAATTCTTGATTGAATTTCAAAAAATTGACATTTTTTTGATGGAGTTAAATAATATAATTGACACAAGAATTTAAATTGTGGCGATTGAATTCCTAAATTTTGTAGAAAATTAAATTTCCAGAAAAGTTATAATTTAATCTCAACCAAACAAGCAATTACTGCTAAAAAAACTAATTCATAAAATTTCAAAAAAAATTACAACTAATCTCTAATTTTTTTTAGAGAAAAAAAAAAAAAAAAAAACTCACGTAGCCAATCTCCCATGTAAACAGTTTGTTGAGAAGACCAAAGAGTATAATTAACCCCTTGATTCCATCCTTCTACTCCTCCGACATCTACACGCCGTCCATTTACGGAGACCACCATTAGCATTACCAGCACCGTCCCACACACGATCACTAATTTCTTCATATTTTTCAAATTAAACCTTTTTTGTTACACTTTTGTTAAAAAAAATAGACGCAAAGAAAAGTTGGGGAATGGAGACTGTTCTCTCAATTTTAAAAAGAGTAACATAAAATAATTCTAAGCCTTTAGGTTACAATAAAGGTTTGTTAAAAAAAAGGTTTATATTTTATTTATGTGATTTAATATTATCTTTTTGATAAGTTAAAATAATTATATAAAATATTAATTGTTTTTTAATTTTTAGATTTAATTCTTCTGAAAAGTTGAAATTATTAATAATAAATAAAACTTTTTAATTTTAATATACAGTCTTAAGAATTGTAAATATTACTCCCTCCTATTCGCTTTGCTTGTCCCATTTGGTTTTTCAACACTATTCATCAATCACTCTTATTATGTGATTTGTTCTGAATCTATAAGTTACAACATAGTCATGTGGGATCTTGTTTGACTCGTCTTTTAGTAAAGTTTATTAATATCAACTTTTTATAATTTTTACTCAAGCACAAATAGAAAGATTTAAGATTGAAAACGTGCATTGGTAAATGTGCCAAAATCAAATGGGACAAGTAAAGAGAATATGAGAGAGTATTATATATCACGAATTATGAATAGAGGTGTTCAACGGGGCGGGGCGGGTCGGGTCAAAATTTAAATGGGCCTGAGCGGGGCGGGCCATGTCAAATGATAAACAGGCTGTGCCGGGTCAAACCCATTTAAATTTGACCCACTTTGACCCTTTTTTAAAAAGTTCATAGAATAGCTTTTTTATTATACTTTATGGCCCATTGGGTTGACTTACTTATGTATATAATAATATTATTTAAAAAAATAAAAAAAAAGTGGTAAATTTTTTTTTCGCAATTAATACTTATAATTATCCGATCCGGCCCGGCCCGACCCTTTACACCAAGGCCCGTTAATGACCCGCCCCATTATTGACCCGTTACAATGTGACCCGATCCTTGACCCGTTGGGTCGACCCGCCCCATTGAACACCTTTGATTATGAATCAAAAAAGGAATTATTCTTTGTATATATCATTAATTCCTTATTCAATTTATGTGTGAAAAGAGGAGGTTTTAGCCAATAATAACTATTTTTTGTTACTTTTTTTGATGAAAATAATTGGAGCAATTTATTGAGTCATTAATTTTATTGCCTTTTTTGCATGTTTTTCCTCGTATAGTTTTACATTTTTTGGAAGTGTATGACTATTGGCTCTTCACACGATTTTTCAAAACATTAATCAAAAATGAAAACATTAGTCTCCTACAGTTAATAAACATTATAAAATGAACGTATTTGACATGTCACCACACACCACTCACCATAATGTACATTAGTCAAAAATGCATGCTCATGACTAGATCAGGTGTTCAACGAGGCGGGTGGATCTAACGGGTTAAGGGTCGGATTATATTTTAATGTGTCATTAGCGGGTTGGGTCAATAACAGGTCTTGGTGTAGAGGGTCGGGCCGAATAACTATAAGAATTAATTGCAAAAAATATTTACTAATTTTTCTATATTTTTAAGTGATATTATTATATACATAAGTGAGTCGATCCAACGGGCCATAAAATATTATAAAAAAATTATTTTATGAACTTTTGAAAATCAGAACAAAGTGTGTCGGATTTAAACGGGATTTGACCCGCCCCACCCGTCTAATACCTCTACTCATGATGATTAAATAAAAGAAAAGTCATAATTGGCACCTAATCCTTTGACTTTATTCTTGTACTTCCTTTATACCCCAGTTTTAGGTTGTGAAAAAGATGAATTGTGCATCAGGAACAAAGAAAAAATGAGCAGAACAGATGGGAAGATAGTGTGTGTGACAGGTGCATCAGGCTACATAGCTTCATGGCTGGTTAAGCTGCTTCTTCAGCAGGGTTACACTGTTAAAGCTACTGTTCGTGATCCCAGTTTGTTTCTTTCTCTTCCTTCCTCTTCTTTTTCTTACTCATTTTTACAGTTTTTATGTTTAACCTTTTTCTTTCGTTTTTTCATAACTTGATCATATGTGTTGGAATTAATGGGTTATCAACTTACCTTAGGGCCGGCCCTAGGCAAGAGGGGTCGTCGTCCAGGCCTCATGTCGAAAAAACAAAATTAATGATCGTAGAAGGGTACATAGAGATAAATTACAATGGGAAAGGGCCTTAATGTGCTATTCCGCACTAGGCCCCAACATATCTAGGGCCGGGTAAGGATTACTAATTCAATCTTATCAATATGAATGATCATCTTATCAATATTGAGTAAAATCTTATCAATATGAATGATTGTTAAGGATTACTAATTGAGCCCCAACATATACAAGTCAATGTTCATTACCCGTTAGTTTGTGGGCTCAAGCACTGCCCCATGAGTATGCTCATATAGCTAGGTGGGTCCACAAGATGATTATGTGACGAATTGTTACTACCTCACAATATGAATGATTGTTATGGATTACTAATTCAATCAAAATCTCAAGCCGATAGTTTCTAATATTCATGATAAATAAAAAAACTCAAAATGAAAGTTTTTATATTAAAGCCTAAAAAATAATAGTCATTGTTAAAAGTTCTAAAAAAATTTTAGACCGGTTAAGTGGGTTAAAATTAAGTCAAACTGACTGTTGCAGTTCAGATCAAGGTTAGGATTTTCGATCCAAGTAACTAAACCAGTTAGGCTTAGATGATATACATGATCCGAATCCAAACCTAACCCAACTTGATCCCTACTTAAATTTCATTTTTGATTTTACAACTGAAATTCAGACTGATCTTTACTAGTTTATGAATAAATTAAATATGTTTGCAGATGATCCAAAGAAAGTAGAACACTTGCTTTCTCTAGAAGGAGCTAAGGAGCGGTTGTACTTGTTTCCTGCAAATCTGTTAGAGGAAGGTTCTTTTGATGCTGCTGTACAGGATTGTCTGGGTGTTTTTCACACTGCATCTCCCTTATTTTTTGATTTTAAGGACCCACAGGTTCCAATTGTTTATTCTCTGTCCCCTTTATTACATTTTCTTGCATTTTGCTATTTATTTACAACATTTAATTGCCCTAATATGGTTGGTGGATCCCACTTCAACGCGTTTTATAGGATCTAATATGTTATAACAAAGAAGTTGTTTCTGGCCGATATTTGATCGCAAACAAACATGTACAGCTTCACTTGAATAAAATATGTATGATTGACTGTGCACTTTTAACATAATCCACTATGAGTCATTTAATTCTTTGCATTTCCCATTGTGATGATTATTGAAGTCAAAACAAGTCCATTTTCTCAAATTTTCTTTTTCAATTTGTTTCTTGCTATCAAAACAAACTCTTTTATTACTAGCTAGGTTAAGGTTGCATACTTCTGTTCTTTTAACCCGCCTAAAGGGGAGCCTCGGTGGAAATCATTTAATGCCATTAGGGTATCAAAACGTTTTTGATTGATCTTGGTTTACAAAGTGTTTCAAGGGGAAAGTGATGAATTTGTTATTGTGCTTGTAAATAACAAGACCCGCATAACAGAAGAGTTAGTTGCACACAAATCTGATGAGACTTCATCTTAAAATTATTGGTGATAAGAGAAGTAGCCCAGCAAGCTTATACATTAGTCAAACTCTCTTTAATTTTTCGATGTGAAATCACTTATGGGTTATTTTTCCAAATAAGTGATACGTTATTGCTTGATGTTAGAAAAATGGTGTTTTGGTGTGACCAGGATATGATATATGTTTTCCACTTCTATTAATTAGTATCGTACGATACAACAAACAACATTCCACTAAATGGCTCCAACCTAGCGGAGTTTGGCTGGTCAGGTGTATGCAACATGACCCTTATTGATTTTTCGTAGCAAATATCATCTGCAACTAATTCACATCATAGCTACACTAAATTTATTGGTTCTATAAACTATATTTCCCTTCCTAACTTGTGTTTCTTTCACTTGTTGATCATATTAGGCAGAGTTAGTTGATCCAGCAGTGAAGGGAACACTCAATGTTCTCAAATCATGTGCAAAGGTTCCTTCAATCAAGAGAGTAGTTCTGACATCTTCAATGGCGTCGGTTCTATACAATGGAAAACCTTTAAGTCCTGAAGTCGTAATCGATGAAAGTTGGTTTTCTGATCCCGATTTCTGTAAGGAATCAAAGGTGTTCATTCACGATTGTGTTTGATTTGTTTTGATCTTGTACTATGTTTTACAAGTTTTTTGTAGTCTTATCTATGAATATTTGCAGAAATGGTATGTTCTCTCTAAAACTTTGGCTGAAGATGCTGCTTGGAAGTATGCCAAAGACAAGGGTATCGACATGGTCACGATAAACCCATCAATTGTTATCGGTCCATTGTTACAGCCAACACTTAACGCGAGTTCTGCTGGATTCGCAACATTGTTCAATGGTATGCATCTCATCTAATCAACTAACTAAAAGATTAAGCTAATGGTAGAAACTTAAAAGTCCTAAGATATGTAACATATCTTATGACGCTCCCTCACACTAGAGTTTTTGTGCGGATGCAGCACATAAAGCAACATGTCAATGAACCAAGTCAACTAAAAATTTAAGCTGATAGTCGAAGTCTCTTGGTATATATTTTGTATACGCACTAGATTCCTTCTACTACATACCGACCATTCTTAAGCTCCTGTGGCTTTTACTTGTTACTTGTGATAAGACCTGTGCAATGGGTTATATAAGGGTTGGGTCCGGCTTTACAATTTAGAAAACGGGTCTATAACGGGCTGGACCATTAAACGCAACCCGGATCGGCCCATTTAGGGCCCTTGTCATAAACCCGTTTTAAACCCGTTCTGTATGCAGTAAAAGTTGACCCTTCAATAGCCTGGTCCATATAAGGCCCAACCTCTTAAAAGCCCGTTTAATTAAGTTGTGATGTTCATTTGTATCTGTGACAATTTGTGCTTTGATTTGTGCAGGATCGGAAACTTATCCTAATATAACTTTCAGTTGGGTTCATGTTAAAGATGTCGCGAATGCACATATCCAGGCACTCGAAATCCCTTCAGCTAATGGTAGGTATTGTTTAGCTTCAACTGTTGCACATTTTGCAGAGGTAGTAAAGATACTAAAAGAGCTATACCCTGATGCAAAACTCCCTGAAAAGTAAGTTATTTCCTCCTACAATCACCTTATCCGGTAAAAATTAGTTGTTGATTGTTCCGATATTTTTCTGAATAGCCAAATTTGTTTAGGTGTGCAGATGATAATCCTTTGGACCCAACCTACCGGGTTGCACAAGAAAAAGCTCGAAGTTTGGGTATCGACTATATTCCTTTTAAAACGAGTTTGAAGGAAACCGTTGAAAGCCTGAAAGAGAAGGGATTTATCAGCTTCTAAGTGTCATTTGAAGATATATAGATAGCTGGCTAATACTTGTACTATAATAGGCTAATTAACTTTGTGTTTGTATTAGTGACTGTGCTTGTGCCTTGGATAAGCACACTGGCCAGCGCTGGTTTTGATTTTGTACTAGAAAGTTATTTTGAATCGACTGCTATTAAAGTATTAAGTGCTTTTCTCCCGGACTAGATTTGAAGGTTTGATTTATGCAATCTTACCCTTGTATTTTTGTCGGTGTATTTGTAGCGGTGATTGAGCTTGTGCCTTGGATAAGCACACTGACCAGTGCTGGTTTTTATATTGCACTAGACTAGAAAATTGTTTTGAATCTATTGCTATTAAAATATTAAGTGAATTTTATTTGGATCAGGGTTTTAAAGTTTAAATATATTAATTAACTTTTTATGTAGTCCATTATAATTATAATTAGAAATAAAAATGAAAGTGAAGAGGTTTACCGTCTTTAAATAGCGCAACTACACCATACAACGAATCAAATTCAAGTCAACAAGAACAAGATAGTATGAAGCACACTGCGACCAGAGGAGGCTCGGTCCTTCCGATTCAATCGCATGGGTGTTGTAATTTTCATTTCACATAACATTCTTAAGTAATTAGAATACAATTAGTATTAGTACAATATAAGAATCGCTAAAATCTTACTAATTCAATTAAAGTTGATTTTCATTGGTAACTTAAATATTTTAAATTACAATTTAATATCGAAAAAGTATTAGGTAAACTTGGTTCATATTAATTTTTGGATACTCTTACCCTCCACTTTACTTCTAAGTTCTAATTTCTCACTCTTTTTAGTTTTTACCCTACTTTAAATTTTTTTTAAAAAGAACAAAAATAATATAATTTATTTTTTAAAATTTTTAATTTAAATTTAAAATTTTTATTTCAATTTTTAAATTTAATTTTAATTTTTTAATATTATATATTTTTAAAATTTTAATTTTTTATAATTTTTTTATAATTTTTTTTTAGTTTTTTACAATTTTTCTTTAAATTTTTTTTAAGTACAACAGTGAAATGGACGAAGTGTGAAAGTATAAGCAAAGTGAAATAGAGTAGGAGTGTGAAGTGAAGAGTGGGGAGGGGAATAAAGTAAAGTGGAGTGGAGTGTAGTAAATGGAGTATAGTGGAGTGTAAAGACTTGGTCCACACTAGTGAACCAAGTCCACACAAGTCCTTCTCTTTAATATTTTGTACAAAAAAAATTAGACAATTTTTAAAATTATCGATCACTGAAATGGCCCAAAAACTTCTAATTCACCTAAATAAATTATATATTTATTGTTAATTTGGTGATTATATATTTATATTATGAACAAATAATAATAAAATTATAATTTGCAAAAAACTAAATTTTAAGTTATTATTTGTAAATGAATTTTTTAGGAAAATTTACTTTTAAAAACTTGTTTTCTTTTAAAGATCACATCTTTCGATTATTTTATTAAAATCTGACCTTTTGCCTCCGTTTTCTTTTATAGAACATTTTTACTGTTGACCGAATAAATTTGAAAATTCAGCATTTTTTACAAGAGAACAAGGAAGATGTCGTATTTTTAAAAAAGAACAAGCAAAAGGTGAGATTTTTAAAAGAGAACAAGTAAAATGTAGGATTTTTAAAAATAAATTTTCCTATTCTCTTTTTTAAAATTTAAAATTAATCGGTGTTCAGATAAGTTAGGGAGTTATGTACTATAAAAAAAAACAGAGATAAAAGATCTGATTTTTAAAAAATAAAAAAATAATGAAATTTTTAAGAAAATAATAAAAAAGTCGGATTTTTAAAAGTAAAATTTTCTTTTTACCATTACTTCATTCTCGATTTCTAGTAGTGGGTCAAACATGTTTGACCGTAATTCAAAATTGTTGCTCGGCAGTTGGCCATACAGCTGTTGAATCTAATTAGCAAGACTAAGTGAATGAATGGTTCTTGTTCCTTCACACCAAACAGAATGGGGTCGACACCGAATCGGGCAAAAATGAATGAAACAGGGAATGGATCCGGGTCGGGTCACCGCCATTTGTACAGTCTACACCCATTAATTAATCATTATTATACTCCCCATGTGTGGTCTGTCAAAATAAAAAAGAATCAAAAAGTGAGAGCAAAAGATAAAGAGCAAGGAAGAAGAAGATGAGTGGAGAAGGGATTGGGAAGACGGTGTGTGTAACCGGAGCTTCAGGTTTCATTGCTTCATGGTTAGTTAAGCTTCTTCTTCAACGGGGTTACACCGTCAAAGCTACCGTCCGTGATCCCAGTTTGTTTTCTCTCTTCCCTTTTCTTCTATATTATCTCTTCTTTTCGCTTGATTTAGCTTTACTTAAATTGTTGGATTATGTTATTTTCGTGTTCTGCGAAAATTATTTAATGGGTAGTTGATTCTGTTGAGTTATTGCTAGATGAGTAATAAAAGTATTTTGTTTTGTGTAATTGCTGTTTATTATTGCCAAAACTTCTGTTGGAGACTTGGAGGGGATAGAAATTATGCTTTATGTCTGTAGGAATTTTGGGTTATAATCAATGATTTAGAATTTGAACAAAGGTGGACCAAAAATGCATAATACTCCTAATTTTTAGGTTCTGATTTATTTTAATATTTTCAAAATCTTTTTTGCCCTTTTAGTGAATCAAAGATATCCCAATTACTCAAACTGATTAAAGAAATCTTTGTAGCCTTTTTTCTATAGGATGATTCTTGTAGCGCAAATATAAACTTTATGATTTATAAGGCGTCTGAGTACTTGCCGTAGGTAGTAAGTACGTAAATGCCTATTATGTAGCTCATTGGCTGTGTAGGTGTGCAGGGACTGCAAATGGCAGTGTGCTATATGCTTTAATTCTCATTCTTGATTGATCTGTAATTCTATTTGTACGCCAACTCTTTGAAACCTTTATGTCGTCATGATTTAATTTGAATAGCTCTTAAATGTAATTGTATTTCTGCAGATGATCCAAAGAAAGTAGAACACTTGCGTGCTCTAGATGGAGCCGACGAGAGGCTTCATTTGGTTGCTGCAAACCTGTTGGATGAGGGCTCTTTTGATGCTGCTGTCGAGGGGTGTGATGGAGTTTTTCACACTGCTTCTCCTTTCTATCATGATGTTAAAGACCCACAGGTAAAATTCAAATTATACCATAATAGTACCTTTGGATTTGTTTTCATTTCATAATGGAAAGCCTTTTCATTTCGACCTACCTTGACCTTGGGTATCGTGGTATCTTTAGTGTTACTCGGAATGATATTCGGTGGGGGAAGAGAACAGGAATGAGAACGAGGAATGCAAGCTAGATTGATTCGGGAAAAGTTACAAAATATATTTTGCATAAAAATGTAGTAAGTAACAAAAGAAAAATAAATCGTAGTGTAAATACAAGGTTGCATCGCATCGCAATGGCCGCCTTGTAAAGGTTTTCAAAATAAACGAACCGATATCCCCGCATTGTAAAGGCGTAAAAAAACCACCTTTTAGGACGTATCAAGGGATATCTTATGGTTTTGACCGATATTTAGGCGTTATGATAATCACATCACTTCCGTTACCGCATCACCGTTCTATTACCGCGATCACGTCCATTACTGCATTTTTTGATTTTATTTATTTAAAATGGGTCTTTTTAGTTTTCTAGGCTGTTTTATTTCTTGATTTCCTTCCTTCTTTCTTCATTAATCTGTAATTTCTAGGCCAGCATACCTTTAAAAAAGGTCTGTCAAACCGGGACAATACCTTAAAGAATTTTGGACAGACGTTCCGGGGTTGTGGAACGTGGCTACGTTCCATGTTCCATGTTTCTATGCTTGAAAACACAAGTGAACGACAGGATGAGTCTAATCTGTTTTTTTTCCTTATATTGGTTCTTTTCCTTCCTAATCTGTTTTTTCCACTTCAAACTTTCAGGCTGAGTTGCTTGATCCTGCTGTGAAAGGCACACTTAACGTTCTTAATTCCTGTGCAAAAGTCCCATCAATAACAAGAGTGGTTCTGACATCTTCAATGGCAGCAGTTGCATTCAATGGAAAACCTCGCACTCCTGAGGTGCTGGTCGATGAAAGCTGGTTTTCTGATCCTAATTTCTGCCGGGAATCAAAGGTGCGTGATTTGCTTGTACAGTAGTTAAAATTTTTACTCTTTACCTTCTCCACTCCTTAAGTAGCCTGATAAAGAAAAATTTCGAAAAATTAACAAATGTATAGTAAGTTTCAAGGTTCAATCAGATAAAGCTCTTTGTTATTACAAGGGTAAGTTTACGAACTTATGTAAATACAAGTCCCCCAAAATTGATTCTTATATACATCTATTAGTGAAAGACATGACAAAGAGCTGAATGTAACAATATGCTGGTGTTATTCGAACATTTGTGTTCATCTTTGTTAAATTTAGGAATCTTATGTGTCTCTTCAGATGTGGTATGTTGTCTCGAAAACTTTGGCCGAGGAAGCTGCATGGAAGTTCGTAAAAGAGAAGGGTATTGACATGGTGACAATAAACCCGGCAATGGTTATTGGACCTTTGTTACAACCAACACTCAACACAAGTGCTGCTGCTATAGCGAGATTATTCAATGGTATACTTTCTTTTGGATTTCCATCCCCATCAAAATCTGCTACTTTTCTTTTTGGCGAAACCATACCAACTTCATTAGAGAAGTGATAAGTTTGTATCCACATGTTAAGACCATTTCCTTTAATGAGGGATGTCCGAATTTGTAATCGATGTAGGTTATGGCGTTCCTCTCAAAACCTTGTTTTTTAAACGTATGTTCTATGTAGTACGTACGCCCAAAGACATCGACCGAGATCACTAGTTTACCTCGTAATGAAACCTTTGACTTTACAAACAATGTACAATTTCCTTTTTGGCAATTTCTATACAAAATAAGGCGAAAACTCTTTCTCATGCTAGTAGTACAATCTCTTGAAATTGTGATACCCCAGATTGAACTTTTAAAAAAATAATTGATAGTTTACACATATCAATAAGGTGCATCTTTTTTTCTAGTCCCATTTGCTAAGAACTCCACAGTTAAGTGTGTTTGATGGGGAGCAATCTTAGGATGAGTGACCTCCTGGAAAGTTTTCTCGGAAGCGCATGAGTGAGGCAAAAGTGCGCTAATAAGACTTATGTTGGTCTGTTGCCAGTCTATAGTCTCTATGGGTAGTCACCGGCTGTGTGATGGGCCGGAGTGTTACAGAAATGGTTACCAAAACATTGAAATACTATGATGAGACGATCTTTTCTACTTGTTAAATCATCGCATTCAAAATAGCCCAAATGGACATTGGTGCTTGTTTTTGCAGTATTTTGACTGGTTTTGTCCTGTGCAGGGTCAGAAACTTATAGTAACAATACTCTAGGATGGGTTAATGTTAAAGATGTTGCCATGGCACATATCCTGGCATTTGAGATCCCTTCGGCTAATGGTAGGTACTGTATGGTCGAATCTGTTGCCCATTATTCCGATGTTGTGAAGATTTTAAAAGAGCTTTACCCAGATGCCAAGCTCCCTGAAAAGTAAGCAATATTCATCTTCAACATCATTTTCTTCGATTATAAGCTCTATGTTCTTTTGTTGATCATATTTTTCGACTAAAAATCTTCAGGTGCGAAGATGACGGTCCTTTGAAGCCGACATATCAGGTCTCCAAGGAGAAAATTAAGAGTTTGGGCATTGATTATATTCCATTTAAAACAAGTCTTAAAGAAACTGTTGAAAGTTTGAAGGAGAAGAAGTTTATAAACATTTGAATCTCACTTGAAGACCAATAGCTAGTACTCTATTGAATAAGGGTCTTTAAGTAAGAGTTTATCTTTAGTTGGAAGTAAACTTGTATTGTGTTTGTTCCAATTTTAGATGTTTGTATTCATCTATCGATTATTTTAAGG
>CM025921.1:21933042-21956508 GCA_000753965.2 Amaranthus hypochondriacus | reverse complement strand
AAGGGTATAGATATGGTGACTATAAATCCAGCCATGGTTATTGGGCCATTGCTACAGCCAACACTCAACACAAGTGCAGCAGCAATTGCAAGATTGTTTAACGGTATGTATTTTGCGACATGCCTTCCTTTTCATAAACTTCTCTTATGTCTGTTCCATATCATCCATCACTTTTGCTTATCAATGACAAACATAGATTGATGACTTCTTATCAGTATATAAAGTACTTCGTTTTAAGGTTAATATTACGAGTCAAAGTTGGATCTTGAAAATCGGAAGTAAAATTTCTTTACAGCCCAGATAAAGTAGTGTGGAAGGCCAATCTTATCGTAAAAAACATGTTTGTTGATTGCTATTCTTAGTATGTCTACTTCCATGCAGGAGCCGAAAGCTATTATAACATGACATTTGGTTGGGTTAATGTTAAAGATGTCGCCACCGCACATATCCTAGCACTCGAAGTCCCTTCAGCTAGTGGAAGGTACTGTTTGGTCGAAACTGTTGCCCATTACTCGAAGATTGTGAAGACATTAAAAGAGCTTTACCCTAATGCCACTCTCCCAGAAAAGTAAGTTCATTCCTTTCTTCTTCGTCCTTAACAAGAATTAGTTGTTTCTTTATCGATAATTTTCAAACAAATGCCAAAAAATTCTGACTCTGAATTTTTCAGATGCGCCGATGATAATCCTCCTAGGCCACAATACGAGGTCTCAAAGACGAAAACTCAAGGTTTGGGTATCGACTACATTCCTCTCAAAACCAGTCTCAAGGAGACCGTTGAAAGCTTGAAGGAGAAGGGATTTATCAGCATTTGAGTCTCGTTTCGATGATAAATAGCAATTCATATAAGAAACTTTGATGAAAGTTTATTAGTAATTTCAATTAGCAATTCTCAGAATGTTATGTTCAATGATTTCTGATGATTGATCCTACCAAAAAACTTCATAAATAATAACACAATTAGCCAAAGAAAGTGGCATCTGTATCTCATGGATTTTTATCACTAATCAAATTTCTTTGGTCTTATTGTGCCTTTTGCTTGTTATGTGCTGTTTTGTATGTTCTACTACCCCTTTTTTCCAAGAACATTTTTACTTTTGCTCTATCGATATTTGTGTACTTTTTTCACTTGTTATCTGGTTGTTTATGTTAAGTTGTACATTATATTTGATAATAGTCTTGCATTCTTTTCACTCCCTTCATATTCTAAATATTTCTGTAATTCATTTAATTTTATTTAAATTTTCCGCTAATGATTGACTCGCTTGCTTAGAACAAAGAGCATGTTTGCCAAATGGGTTATTAGTTAGAGTTGTTGATTGGTTTTATCACCTAAAAATATTGACCAAAAAGTCAGCTATTTAATATTTAATGGTTGTTAGACTGTTGGTTGTTTATTAAAGAAAAATTCGGCAAAAAACCAAAAGCTAATAAAAAACAACTTTGACTAGCCTTTTGATTTTAACTTAAAAGCGAGCTAAAAGTCATTACGAGTAATTTTTTAGCTGTTTGATCCAATAAAAAACTAAAAGCCAAGAATAAAATAAAAGACAAAAAATAATTATCAATCAACCAAAATCAATAATCATTTACGGATTATTCTTGGTTATCTATACGTTAATACGTATTCTTTTAGTGTGTAAGTCAGTTACTATGCTTTCGGTCGGTTGATTCTTATGCTTGGCTAACGTGGGTGTAAGATGCAGGATTTCGGTTATTTGCAGGTCCCTCTCCTCTTTGAAGACCCTTTTTGAACCGAAGGACTCTTTTGACTGCCCTCTCCTTATGGGTATGAGACACCGTCGATCTTCTTCCCAGACCCTTACCATAGATGGATATGATGATGATGCTATTTACGGATTATTCTGATTCACAATGATAGTAAATCTTAATCTTGAAATCGTATGGGCCCAAGACAAAAATGACTTTAGAGGTCTCAAGTTACCCTCAACACTAGGACCACAATTTTCTGGGTATGGTTATTTGGCAATAATTTGTGATCTCTTGACTCTTGTTTTAATAATTTTATCACTTTTTTTGTGAGCTAGTCTCTGAAACCCCGTCTCTTTGAAAGACGTTTTTTTAAATACAAGGTCTTCTGAGAAACGTCTATGGTAAAGACGGCTTCCCAACAGTACAATGATTTTAAATTTAAAAAGAAGGTTGATGACTAATCACTTACTTATTTTGCAAAATAAGCTGGCCCATATTTACTCGTCTATGCTATAAACGGTCTATAGCAAGAATTTGTGCTTTTAAAAAAATGATAATAGGCTCATTAAATTATATTTTTATATATTTAATATTAATAAATTCGTGCATTGTACGAGCTTTTATACTGATATCAAATAATTCCACAATTTCTTAATTATTCTCACATACCCTCTTCTCTTGTCACTATTCTATAATAAAAAAAAATTAAAAAAAAACTTAATAAGCTAGAGGGAGAATAAATAGAGTAGAAGAGGGAGGCCAATATCATTGAAAAATAAAGAGCATGGATGAATTAACAAGAAGGAAAGTATGTGTAACTGGAGCATCAGGTTTTGTTGCTTCATGGATTGTTAAGTTGTTGCTTCAATCTGGTTATGTTGTCAATGCTACTGTTCGTGATCCAAGTAATTTCTTCTCTTTTTTCTTTCTTTTTCTTTCTATTTTTCTCATTATGAACATAATGATTCAAATCCTAACATATGTTAACGATAACCTATTTTTATTTAAAAGTTTTTTTTTTTAAAAAAAAATTACCTAGAATAATCCGACCAAGCTAAGGTTATTAGGATCGGGATTCCACCTAGGATCGTTGAAGGGGAAGGATCGAAATCGGTAGAATTGGATTGTAGAATCGTGTGATCCTACAAATATGCATTAATGTGCTTTATATTACTGATTAGGAAACATATTTGTTCTCTTTTTATGTTTTAAAGTGTAAGTAAAATCAAGAAATAGAATTTTATACGATATTGATATAATTATATTAAATATATATTTATACATATGTGAATTTTGTATTATATAAAAAAAATTACGCTTGAACTACCCATGTAGGATCGGATCGTTGAATCGTAAAATCGATTATGATTCTACCACCTAAATTTCTGAGCTAAGTAGGATCGCACAATTCTACCACATTAAGATCCTACCTACGATCCGGATCGATCGCCTATTTTTGAATCGTAAGATCGTACAATCGTACTTTAGAATCGAAATTCTGATAACTATGAATCCAACTATTTTAGAGTGACTTATTCAAAAACATTGTTACCCTACCCATATGATGATAATCAGTTTTTACAGAATAATTGCTAAAAAAATAAAATTAAATTAAAAATCAAAAATATTAAAATTTAAAATTTAAAATAATCTTACTTGATTTCTTTTTTTAATTTGAATATTTTTTTCAATTTGTTTATGATATGTTGAAGTGCCCCTGTGTTACCCACATGTGAGTTGTCCCACATTGGAGAAAGAGAAGAGTATGCATCACGTTATATACTCAAGGAGTAACTCCTACTATTACCAATTGGTTTTTGTAGTGAACCTTCTTCGGGTTTATAAGTGTACTACTTCTTCTCCTTCTTGTTTGGGTTGCCCAGGTCCATTTTCTAAATTCTATCATGATATAATTTTATATTTATTTTTTAACTTTTTATGTAAAATGACTTACTGTATAAGTAAGAGGTTGTCTTGGTGCATTCTTAGCAAACAACTCTTATAGTTGAGATTACTCATAATCTTGGTTAAAAATTATTGTAGAAAAATTAGTAAAATGTTGAATTATTCTGAATAATTTAAAAATATAAATAAAACTTATGTCCATTCACGCTCGTGACTTGAATCAATAATATTGTGTTGTTAATTAGAAGTAATGAAATCTAAATACTAAATATATTTATGAGTATATATTATATTATATACTTTAACATTATACATAGGTAAATTAAATTGGTACTAAATATAATCGTCCCATAATATATTTTATCATATATAATCATAATTTATAAAGTATTTAAGTAACTTAAAATTAATTTAAAACTGGTACCTATATTATATAGGTGATCCTAAAAAGACAGAGCATTTGATGGAACTAGAAGGAGCAAAGGAAAGGCTAAACCTATTTAAAGCAGAATTAATGGAAGAAGGCTCATTTGATTCTGCTGTTGCTGGGTGTGAAGGTGTTTTCCATGTTGCTTCTCCTGTTATTTTTACTCCTAAACATCCTCAGGTATAATTTTTTCCTTTTATTATCCTATTAGATTCAAATTTATTGAGAATCAGGTTTTATATCAGTATGTTCGATTAAATATATATCGCTTTATTAGATAAGATTTTGAGATTGATTTTTACCTTGTTTTTCCCTTTTTTTAGTCTACCCAATAATCAAAAATTTAAACCGTATCCCTTTTATATAACACTCAATTTTTAAGAGGCTTAATGTGAAATTTATAGTTGGAGAATTAAGACAAATAGAGGTGGATGAGTGAAATGAGTGATTGAAGCATAGATAGAGAACGAGTCTGTGGATTAGAATAAAAAATAAATAAAATCAATGTCAAAAAAAGAAAAAAAGAGATTTGTAAAAAAAAATAGAAAAGGGCGTAAAATAAAGAGATAAACTAAAATGAAACATTGTATCAAAGAAAGTAATCCTATTAATTATTAGCGAACACAAATTGGTATATATTCCTCTGTCACTTAGAAATCACAATGTAACAAATGTAGGGGACAAATGTGTATTTGTTAATGTATATAATATATTCCGAGGCGTCAACTAAAAGTTTAAGCAAATTGTTGAACTGTTGAAGCCCCAACATATGTTATATACTTTAACGGTAAGAGCCGCGATCTATAATCCATGAATATGATGATGTATGCTAGCTAATTAAGGTAGTTAATAATAATAATTAAAGGAGATAAAGCCTAAACATTTAATTATTTATTTGTATACATTATTGATGTGCAGGTAGATGTAATTGATCCAGCCCTAAAAGGAACACAAAATGTTCTAGCTTCTTGTAAAAAGTTTTCAAGTGTAAAAAGGGTCATTTTTACTTCTTCAGCAGCTGCTGTTTTGTTTAATGGTAGAACCCTAGCTCCTGATGTGCTGGTTGATGAAACTTGGTTTTCTGATCCTCAACTTTGCAAGGGTTCGGATGTGGTATGTTAAATACTATTTTCTTCGTTTCACTGTACTTATTACATTTGATTTTTTTACGCAATTTAATATATTATTTTAATCTTTTATATATTAAACTATGTCTAACAATTATGAAAACTTAATATTTCTATTATGAAAGTATGTGATTAGACGAAAGACAATTCAAATAAGATCTCACTTAATTATATTTTTTTCTTACATATTAGTCGCAATATATAAAATAAGTTTAAACAATAAAGAATAATGCAAATATATACAATCGTGATTAAATTTATTGAATATATAACTTTTTAAAGCTAAAATCAAATACTAATTTTTTATAATTACTCATTGAATACATCACTTTTTCATTTAATTAAATATATCAAATTTTAAAAATAATCAAATTCTAAATTAGGTAAATATTGTCATGTAATCAACTATCATCTACTAAAATCATTACATTTGTCAGACCTTCTTTAAAGATGACACTTAAAATTTTCTAATATTTTTATAGTATTGTACGATGATATGATGTTTTGGTGTTAATTTATTTTCACAAGATATTATATTGTTCCTTTTAAATATTGTACAACCATATACTTCCTCTGTTCCATTTTAGTTGCACCATTGGGTTTGACACATTTTTTAAGGGTCGTCAAATCAATATGGTAAAAGTAGGGATGATGTATGATTGATGGTGATATGTGGGGTAAAAATAAATTTTTTTTTATTATAAGTAGATAGTGGTTGTGACTTGTGGGTATATTAAATAATTAATGGGATGATGTATTATTGACGGTGATAGTGGGGTGGGAATAAATTGAGGATAAAATAAGAAGATTATTTTCGCCAAAAATAGTAATGTTGCAAGTAATATCAAACTTCCAAAAACGGTAAGTGTTGCAAGTAAAATGGAACGGAGGAAGTATATTTAGTATAGATCTATCAGATTACAATGGAATATAATTTTGGTTACCCAATTCTTATTTTCCGCCACCCCTATTTTAAATTAATTAATCAAAATTACGAAAATGCCCCTTATCTTTAAACTTTTTTAAATCTGTAAAATAAAAATCGAAGAACAAGGACGAACCAAAACGATCATGAATACGATTCGATAAGTAATTAATCGATTTCAAAATTAAAAAAAAAAATTTTAAAAAAAACCTAGAACAATCACACTCGCACAAAACGTGTGAGTTGACCATGGTCAACTCGCACAAAATGTGCGAGTGTGACTGTTCTTGGTTTTTTTTAATTTTTTTTTTTAATTTTGAAATCGATTTATTACTTATCGAATCGTATTCATGATCGTTTTGGTTCGTCATTGTTCTTCGATTTTTATTTTACAGATTTAAAAGTTTAAAGATAAGGGGCATTTTCGTAATTTTAATTAATTAATTTAAAATAAGGGTGGCGATAAAACGAAAAGGGTGGCGGAAAAATAATAATGCATTTGTGCATGTAATTACATATGTGCATTGATTGTACGTAATTACATATGTCGTCATATGTTGTGCATGTAATTAATTATATATAGAAGTATGTGACATTTGTAGATGTAAATAAATTAGATGTGGTATGCACTGTCAAAGACATTAGCAGAAGAAGCTGCATGGAAATTTGTGAAAGAAAATGAGATAGACATGGTGTGTATGAATCCTACCATGACAATTGGCCCTATCTTGCAGCCTACTCTTAATGAAAGTGTTGCTTCACTTCTCAACTTGATCAATGGTATTTTTATTCCTTTCTTCATTGCTTTAATATTCTCAAACAATTTCATATATAATACATTCTTTATTCCAAATTAGAAGAAATATTTAGTCTTAAAATTAAAAAAGTCGGGACGAATAATATTCTCAACTTGATCAATGGTATTATTGTATTAATATACATAAAACATATAAATATATTATATTGTTTTGTTGGCAATAAGCAGGATCAGAGTTTTATCCAAACTATGCATGTCCTTGGGTACACGTTAAAAATGTAGCAGAAGCTCATATACGTGCATTTGAGATGCCTTCGGCTAAGGGAAGATACCTTATAGCGGAAAGGGTGCTACATCTTTCCCAAGTATTAGAGATTTTGCATGAAATTTACCCCTCTTTGAAGCTTCCTCATAAGTAAGTTATTGATAATGCTTTCTTCTTATGGGATCAATTTTACATATAAATATTTTTTTTAAAAAATCACGTGAAAACTAATTAAAGTGGTAAAATTAAAAATCAGATCAGTTATATATGTTTAGCATTTTGATGTACATATCTATGTAAGACAGTAAGAGACTAACGATACATTTTAACGCAATTAATGTAAGTGACATTTTTAAAAATATAAAAAAATAGAACTCAAAAAAATGTATACTCTTTAAAATAACTCGTGTACTCATGAAATTAATTTTTAATATTTTCATGACATTAATGGTTTTCATTAGACCCTTTTTGTCTATTTATGTGTCAATTAATGTGGGATTTGATTATAAAATATATTTAGGTGCGTGGAAGTCCCTGGGCTTATACGTAACAAATTTAAAGTTTCCAACTCTAAAGCAAAAAGCTTGGGGATCGAGTTTATTCCATTTGAAGTAAGTCTTAAGGAGACTATTGAAAGTTTGAAAGAGAAAAAGTTTGTACAATTTTAGTTTTGAACGTAATGATGATTGTGATTTATATTATTTTAACTTTTTGCCGTTACTTCATTTTTCAATCATTTGTTGTAATAATGTGTATAAAGAGAAATTTGAATTAATTATGTATGAACTTAATTTATATTAAGATAATATGTATTAATTCAAGCAGTTAAGACTATCAAACTTAAAGAGTAAGTTTTAGAAAGTGTAGTATAGTGAAGTGGAGCGGATTGTAGGCTAGTGAATTAAAGAGTAGTGCACAATTAAAATAATATTATGTACTAAGTTTGTATTAGGATGGGCTAAAAAAATTGTCATATTAACATCATAAAAAGTAATTTTAGACATGGGTGTTGATAATTGTCATGAGTATGAAGTATTTAGTAGTTCTGAGAGTCAAATATTATAATTAGAACGTAAAATTAAAATAATTTAGGCCAAAAACTTATATACATTAGATGTTTACTAAATTTTTAATATTTAAGTTAAAATATACTTTCTTCATTCCATTTTAAAGGTTACCATTAAATATTTAATTTATATAAATGAAACCATTTAAAACAAGCAAGCTTTGAAATTTTGGGTCTAGAGACATTTTTTTAGGGTAATGGCACTATTAAAATAGGTATTTGTCTTGGGTTTAGAGTTAGAAAGAGGTTCATTACAACTCCACAATCTTAATAAGACGTAAAATACAATTTATAAATTAAAAATTACTTCAAACTAATACCTCAATTCAACATATACTCTTATTTTTTATTTTTTATTAATTATTTAATTAGTTGTATCCACATTCCACATCCATAAAGTGCTGCTAACGTTCCGAAATACATTTTGTTTTTGGCACTATTCATCGTTTAAGCTTATTTTATATATTGCGGCTAATATGTAAGTAATAATATAGTCAAGTGGGATCTTGTTTGAATCATCTAATTGCATACTTTCTAATATAAACTTTTTATAATTTTTAAATGTATATAATTCGACATATAAATCAACAAAATAGTATATTAAATTGCGTTAAAAAGTTAAATATAGCAAGTATTATGAAACGCTGGAAGTATCATTTTCTATCCAAATCATCCCACCGAATTCTCTGTCTATCAAGTTAACGTTAATAAGGGATAAGGTAATCAATTGTATCCACATACCACATCCACACAGTACGCGTAGTCTAACCCGGATTCCATTCGGTTCGGTCCGGGTTTGAACCGGAAATAATTTTAAATATCAAAAATAAATTAAAAAATGGAAGATTTTAAAATAATTTAGCAAATTAATTATTATAAAATTAAATATTTAAATTAAAAAATTATTTTGTATTGAAAATAAAATATTTGAATTAAAAATTTATTTTGTATTGAAAATAAAATATTTAAAGCCCTTTAAATAAGCATATACATAATAATCGTAAATATTATTCCCCTTCAAAATCACTTTTATGTACATCCGGTCCAATCCGGATTTTTCCGGGTTTAGACTGATCGGAAACCCGAAATGACGAGTATGTAAGACCTGGAGACCGAATCGGATGCAACCGGTCCGATCTCATCCGGTTCCGATCTGGACCGCCGGTCCGATCTCTTTTTGCACACCCCTACATGCAGCAACATTATGCACCTGGAAATACATTATACATCTTTTAATTATCATTTTAAGTTTTTGTTTAATTAATAAAATAAGTATAAAATATATTTTAAGATATTAATTATAAGCTTAAACTTTTAAGATATTAAAATAAGATATTAATTATATATTTTAAGATATTAATTATAAGATATTAAAATAAGTATAAAATATATATATAGACTAAAACTAATATAAAAATAAAAATTAAGTACAAAATACTCCCTCCGTTTCCTAATGTTCTTCCCATTTAGAATATTCTATTTTGGAAAGAGAAATTTGATTAATATTTTTAAGACATATATAGAAGACAAAATATATCCATGTGAGATCTCGTTAGATTCGTCATAATGTATACTTTTTTATTATATATTTTTTATAATTTTTTATGATGCGTATTTAGAGATATTTAGGCTCAAAATTTACTTTAAAAACTGTGCAAAAAGTATGGAAAGAACATTTAGAAACGGAGGGAGTATATTTTAAGATATGAATCAGGTATTATTCAAAAAAATAAAAAAAAAAATAAAATAAAAAAATAAAGTCATTCCCTAAACGCACCGGAACCTCTAACGTACAAGGATCTTAAAGAGCGCAAACCGATTCATAGCTGTGACCTGTGACCTGTGACTTAAGAGGATATGAGTGGACAAGGTAAGAAGGTGTGTGTAACAGGAGCATCAGGCTACATTGCTTCATGGCTTGTCAAGCTTTTGCTTAGCCATGGCTACACTGTCAATGCCACTGTTCGTAATCCACGTAAGTATTCTTCTTTCCTTAATCTTCCCTTCTTTTGTCACTTCAAAATTTCATCTGGGTATCTCTTAAATTCTTCAATTTTGTCCTTTTTAACTGTTTGATCAATTTTCTATTGAATTTGTGATACAGATGATTGAACAAAGGTTGAACATTTGTTGGGATTTGAGGGAGCGCACGAAAGACTTAACCTTTTTAAAGCAGATTTGATGGAAGAGGGTTCTTTTGATTCTGCCATTTCTGGTTGTGATGGTGTTTTTCATACTGCTTCTCCTTTACTTTTCACTGTCACTGATCCCCAGGTCATACTTCTATTTCTTTTAGTAGTAGTTGTAATTGTATTAGTTGTTAAACTCTTTATGTTGGTTGCACTTAGGTTTTAACTTTTAAGTATATATTTTTTTGGATTTTTAACATTTTTAAATTGAGAAAAATGAATTACAAACCAGAAAAAACATGAAAATTACTGTTAACTAGAGGTGGACTTGTGAAAGGTTGAATTTTGATACAATTGTCAATGAACTAACTCAACCAAAAGTTAAGCTGATGGTTGACGCCCCATGATATGTTATATATATATATATTCTAATACGCCCCTCACATGAGAGCCGTCTGGGCTAAATCGGTGGATACAACACGTTCCCATTTCACATGAGAGCCGTCTGGGCTAAATCGGTGGATACAACACGTTCCCATTTCATACATGGCGCTAAATATTCCACTATCATTGGTCGTTGAGATTTGAACCCGTAACCTTTTGTCACGCTGGCTCCCATATTAAGGAACCAACTCAACTAAAAGCTTTATTTGAATCTTCGTTTTATGTACATGGCATTGATTGTCCTCAATTAGAAAAGGGATTGGATCTTTATAGATTTATTAATCAATGAGGATAAACCAGAATAGTAATGCAATGTATTTGTTTATTGGAAGTTTGAAGTATGATAAATCAACTCTAAGATTTTACATGGTCGACCACCAAATTGTTTTCTATTGGTTCGTGCAGTTGATACCAATCTTTTAGGATTAAAGTGGTTGTTATTGTTGTTGTATTACCAATTTTATGTTCTTGGGGAATTTGATTGTTTCACTATTTTTCTACTATTTGATTTTTTTTTGCAAAGGATGTGAAGCTATAATTCATAATTGTATCAACTTGAATTATTCAAGTTATTCATCCATATGGCTTTCTAAACATTACAGGTTGATGTTCTTGAGTCTTGACCCTGCAATCAAGGGAACTCTCAATGTTCTTACCTCCTGTAAAAAGTTTCCTTCAGTCAAAAGAGTGATTTTGACTTCTTCATTGGCTGCGGTCCTTTTTACTGGAAAGCCTTGAACTCCTGAGGTTGTGGTCGATGATAGTTGGTTCTCGGATCCAGAGTTCTGCCAGGAATCAGTAATGGTATGTCTGTCTTCTGTAAAACACGAAGTTGATCATCAAGCTAATGTTTTTGTTTTTCTTGTGGTTGCCCTGTTAGGCTGTTACACATCAATTTTGATATATAATACAACTTATCTTGCTTAGATGACTTAGAGGAACTGTATATGGTAAATTGAAGGCAAGACGGACACTCGAGTTAAAACATTTTTCATGTTGTTCATCATCCTATCAAACAATATGTATGTGTTTGTTTCTTGGGATGTAATCGAATTTCCGGATACACATATGTGCATTGACTTTCTTGATAATATAATTCTTTTTATGCCGTGATAGAGTATATGATATATCCTGGGGCTTTAACCATCAGTTTAACCTTTTGGTTGAGTTGGTTCCTCACTAAAAGCTTAAGTTGATGGTTAATTGCTTGAGTTTACGAAGAATGCTCTATCTAATGAATATGAACTTGCTCATATTTTGTTCAGTCGATTGGCCGTTTGCTATTTGTTCCGTTTAGTTATGTGCTCTCCTTGGCTGGTGCAGATGTGGTATACAATTTCCAAGACCTTGGCTGAAGATAGTGCTTGGAAATTTGTCAAAGAGCATTGTATCGACATGATCTCGATAAATCCAGGCGTAGTAATAGGTCCTATGTTGCAACCTCAACTTAATTCATCTGTAGCTACAATACTAAATCTAATTAATGGTGAGTATCTTTTCAGATTTTTTTACTGTTAGTAATCTCTAAAACTCAGAAAAATGTTATTGACTCGAAAATTTCGTTATTTTCTATTATACAGGGGCAAAAACTTATCCAAATGCAGTCTTCTGTTATGTCCATGTTAAGGATGTGGCAATTGCACATATCTTAGCATTTGAGTCTCCTTTGGCTTCTGGGAGGTACGTGATGGTCGAAACTGTTGCTCATATTTCTGAGACTGTGAACACTTTGCAGGAACTGTATCCTAAACTCGCACTTCCAAATAGGTGAGTTTTCGGACATCATGATTTTATTAAGCATCTAATGTCGTTTGTGGAAAATAACCCACATGTGATCCCACATCGAAGATTTAAATCACTCGTTAAAGCAACCTCATCATAATTACAAGTATTTTGCGTTGCTGCAAGCATAGTGTAAAAATGCTTTAAGAGTTGTGATCGCGGTAATATAATCTTGATGCGGTAACAGGAGTGATGCAATTATCATAGCGCCTTCTGCAAACGGTCTCCTTCTGTGAAGATTTCAAACCTCGAGTTTTTAAAGTCGTGATCGATGAAAATTTGGTTTTCTGTCCCGCAGTTTTGTGAAGATTAGGTATGTCTTTATTTTTTGTTAACCAAGCAGCCCATTTAGTTACAGCCTCTAGAATCCCATTGAGATTGTATTGAATGTGAAACATGTTAAGAAAATCAGTATGTCTTGCTAACAATAGTAAATGTTGGTAAAAATATAATCAAATACTCCCTGGTTTTTTCGCATGCAAGTAGATTCAAGACCTTAGCTAAGACTGATGCTTGTATCCTATGTTACTTGGACTCGGGTACGGGTATTGAATACAGGTGCGGATACCAGGCACGTATCTGGCACTGATATTCGTACCAGACATCGGTGAGCCAGCGAAAATGAAGGATCCGAGTAACATAGCTTGTATCACTAAACCTAGCAGCTGTTATAGGTCTAATGCTGCAGCCAACAATCTAAATGATATTCGGTTTTGATAAACAATCTTAGATAGACTTGGGATAAGAAAACGAATTTCAAGCCAGAGCGGTAAAGCCAATACTTAAGGTGAGGACGGGAAAGCGATCAATAATTGGATGCTTAGAACAAGTTTAAGAACAACCTAAAAACCATGACAATGTCAAATAGAGTCAATATATTTGGCCTTTAGGAATAATATTTTATGTTGGCGGCTGTAAAATGGTAATTTTATTGGTTAATTAAAAGCGTTATACTCTTGGGCACACACTTGTTTACCCTTCCATTGAATTGACATCATCAATGATCTCTTCATTCCTTTGCAATGCACTTTTAAGTTTTAACCTTGGTTGATTTTCTTACAATAATGCCAACTTTTTATTAAGCATGAATAATACCAATTTAAGGGTATATTTTCCTAGAATAATATCAATATTAATTTACCTTTGTTTTTAGTCAAATAACCTGCTATAAACTGAAGTTGGTATTATTTTAAGCAAACATTCTTTAAGTTTTCATTATTCATGGTTAATCAAAAATTGATATTTTTGTAGGAAAATTGCTAAAAGTTTGTATTATTCACAGTAATTTTTTCTAAAAAAAGTTAATTTTTGTAAAATAATGGTGTGGCGGTGGATCTACTATGTCCTAAGGTAAGTCGGCCACGAGTAACCAATCACTAGTATTTATAGCAATGAAACCTGAAACAACAGAATAAGTAAAACAAAGCACATAAGGTAGACTAAAAATGAGTAGTGGAAATGAAAAATTAGTGTGTGTAACAGGTGCAACTGGCTTCATCGCTTCATGGCTTGTTAAGCTTCTCCTTCAACGTGGTTACACTGTTAATGCTACTGTTCGTGCTCCCAGTATGCTTCTTTCTCTTTTTATTTTTATTATATATTTGATTTCCATTTACATTCATTTTCTTTTTGCTTGTTTTCTTGTTTGTTTAATCTTATGTTGGTTTTACACTCATAATCAACAATTTATTCTAAATGGGGCATGGCCAATTGATTTGCAAAATAATTATGTATAAATAAGTCGGTATTAATGTGTGATGATATTATGTTGGTTTTTTAACAATTTGTGAATTACAGCTTAAAGTTTTGGCTTTTTACGAATTACAATCTTAATTTTTTTTTTCAAATTACCGCCACTACAGTATCAATGTGGGATATATTTCAAATCACGGAATTCTGACCGTTTTAGTGGTCGGAATTTTAAATTTAGGCCTGAATGTTATAGGTATTGATACTTTAATGTCTGTAGAAGGCCTAAAATTTTAAGTCTGTAATTTGCAAATAAAATTTAATTTTTGTTATTTTTGATTGTTTTTTTGGTCTAGAGAACCATATTTTGATCTAGAAGTTTGTTAATGGATACAGATGATTTTAAAAAGGCAGAACATCTGTTGGGATTAGAGGGAGCTGAGGAAAGGCTTCATCTTTTCAAAGCAGATTTGTTAGAAGAAGGTTCTTTTGATACTGCTATTTCTGGCTGTCATGGTGTTTTTCATGCTGCATGTCCTGTACTTACCACTGTCAAGAATCCTCAGGTAACAATCCTACATTTTTTATGTACTTATAATACTTAATACTAAATATCTTAATTAGTTGAGAGTTGGGTTTTGCCTCAGTATGCAAGTACTATATTCCCCAAGTGAGGCTTAGTTCATTCTCATTGAATGAACCCATCCCCTAGCCAGGCCTACTCTCACGGCCGGCTACATGGGGGAGCAGGACGAGCTACTGCTCAGGGCCCAGATTTATAAGGAGTCTCATATTTTTTGCTATATGATTAAAATTAAAACAAAGGTTTTTGTGTATTGTGTAACAAAATTAAATTGATAGGGACAATATTAAAATTTAATGTGAATTCATATTCAAATTATTTTTTAAAGATAATTAGATAAATTGGTTAATAAATTTGTATTATTAGCTATATTAAATGATTAAGATATAATAGTATATTTTGCTCAGGTCTTTTGAAATGTATTGAACAATAAATTTGTATTATCAGCTTATATTGAATGATAAATTGTATTACAAATACCAAAATGTAATTGAACGTAATTTTAGATTTAGGGTTCCATGATTCAAATTTTGCTCAGGGCCTTTGAAATGTCGGAGACGGCTCTGCCTACTTTGTAACCAAAATAAATAAATAAATAAATAAATAAACAAATAAACTAAATGATCTTACCTCCATTTAGGAGTAGTTTTGTTTATATTCTTTGTGATTGGCAGGCTAATGTTCTTGACCCTGCAATCAAGGGAACACTCAATGTTCTTACTTCCTGTAAAAAGTTTCCTTCTGTTAGAAGAGTGATTCTTACTTCTTCAATGTCCGCCGTCGTTTTCACCGGAAAACCATTAGGTCCTGACGTTGTGATCGATGAAAGTTGGTTCTCTGATCCATAGTTCTGCAAGGAATCAAGTTTTGTATGTTTATCTTCTCTATAACAAATTACTTAGATATCTTCTCGAATTTGCGCGTCTCTTTAATAAATGATTGTTGGCTGGTTTAATCAACCGAACGTCAAGTATTGATTGATTTGCTTGATGTCAGAGACAGAGTAAAGATTACGGGGACCTATTTTTTAGGTAATTAATTTCGAAATGGGGCCCTTATGCCCTTTTTGAATGATTTAAAAAGTTGCAACAAGTGTATATAATTACATTTTAAAATGAAATAGTTTATGCTTGAATATTTGATCATAAACAGCAATAACAAGACACAATCACACAGTTAATATCATAATTAAACGAATCTATTAAAAGCAAAAATCCAGTATAAACTGCAAAACTTAATCATACAAAATAATGCATCTTAAAAGTACTCTGGGGCCTTAACTTTTGAGGCCCTTAGCGGTTGAGCACCTCGAAGGTGCCAAGAACCACTCAATGTGGATGTTAAATTAGCTATTTTAGAAATGTTAACAAATTAGTTGTTGGTTGTTTTCTGTTTAGTCGGAAAAAAAAGTAAAAATAGCTTTTGATCACTTCTTTAATTCATTTATTATTAATTTATGTGATCTGCTTGAGGCTTGGATATCTGACATGTGGATGGTGCAGATGTGGTATACACTTGCCAAGACCTTAGCTGAAGATACTGCCTGGAAATTTGTCAAGGAACATTGCATGGACATGATCTCCATAAACCCAGGAGTGGTTATAGGTCCTATGTTGCAGCCTAATCTTAATTCATCTGTAACTAGGATATTTGATCTAGTTAATGGTGAGTCACTTTTATATTCGGTTTAATTGATTTTAAAACTGTCAATTTTAGGTGTTTTAATTATTAAAATTTTGTTACTTTTTTCTATAAAAATTTTAATTTTGGAGGTATCTGATCTTATTTTAGAAAAGCACTTAATCTATATATATTTTGGCCGCTAGAAAACACAAATTCTGGTGAGAGACGATCTCTTTGGGAGACCATTTCTAATTGGGTCAGCCAGACCCTTATATTGTTTTTTAAATATTGTAATTAGGCATTAAGAATGATGTAAGTAGACATTTAAGATTTTGAAAGTAGTCATTAAGGATAATGTAAGCAAGCACTAAGAATACGATAAGTAGGCATAAATCTTTAATGGGTTAGACTTGAGATACGTCTCTCAAGAGACTAGCTGACGAATATGTGGCATTATTTTATTGGTTAATGTATATACTTCCTCTGTTCTGATTTACTTGCTATCATTGCATGGGCACAAAGATTAAGAAGTTACTGTGCAATGATGAGCAGTAGGTGGAAAGTTGATTTTTTGGAATTCTTTAATATTATTTGTTGAAAAATGAAAAAGAAAAACAGGAGTAATCAGATATAGAGTAGGATAAAAATAGGAGTAGGTATAATTTTAAATGATTGTTTTTTTACTAAAAAAGGAAATGTAGCAAGTAATATGAAATTTCCCAAAATGAAAAATGCATTTCATTTGATTTAACACATATGTCAATTTGCTATTTCTACTTTAATATTTTTAACTAATAATTATAATATTATTAACATTACTAATCTGTGTATTGGGATGAATTAAATAAGATTTCACATGGTTATGTTATACTTTATACTTTATAGATTAAGAATACAATACAACTTAAAAGTTAAAAGTAATTAATGAATAGTATTAAGAATTAAATATACACTTATGCTAAACAGGAGAGAGTATATTAAAATTGAAATTTTAGAATTGAAACACCCAAAAATTAAAATTTTAAAATTTTAAATTTTTTCTTTATATTTTAGTATGTAATTATTGACTTAAAAATTGATTAATACAGGAGAAAAAACATATCCAAATGAATCATTTGGTTATGTCCATGTTAAGGATGTGGCAATGGCACATATCTTAGGATTTTGAGGTTCCTTCAGCTTCTGGAAGGTACCTGCTGGTCGAATATGTTGCTCATTTTTCTGAGACTGTTGACATTTTACAGAAACTGTATCCTAAACTCACAATTCCAAATAGGTGAGTTTTCTATCATAAATGCAAATTCTCATTTAAAACAGTTATATAGTTATATAGTAAGACGTTCGTAAATTAGGCTAAATACTCAAATTTAATTCTTTAATTTTAACATGCCATTTTAACGTTAAAATGAAGAATTTAAATACTAAAATACTCGCTTTGTTTTTTAATTTGAATTACTTATATGAACATGTCTTATCTAAACTCAGGGCCGACCCTAAGCAAGGGCAAACCGTGCCTATGCCCAGGGCCCCCAAAAATTTTAGTTTTCAATTAGTGCTAAGTTTTGAATTTTTCTATGTATACACTAGTTTAGGGACTCATAAATAATCTTTCGCTCTGAATCCCTGTAGCCGGGCCTATATAAACTATTGTCGGGAGATGGTCTTACACAAGAGTTAAGATGGTTGTATACTTCTATTAAGGATGACCCACTAGCCCCTTTGATGTACTTATAAACTCTATGAAAATTGTTTGTTCAGGTGTGCAGATGACAAGCCATTTGAGCCAACATACCAAGTTTCCAAAGAGAAAGTCAAAAGGTTGGGCATCAATTATATTCCTTTTCAAATAAGTCTCAAAGATACTGTTGATACTTTTAAGGAGAAGGGCTTTGTTAGCTTTTAGTTCAACTACAGGGTTATTTGCTCTTTAAATATCCTCTTTATTCCACCAAATCAGTCGTTTTATTTTAGTTTGTTCTACTTAATTTACCTTCTTTTTATTTTTAGCCACAATCTATACTTTTTCTATAAGTCTTATCGATATATTTAAATTATCTTTCATTTCGTCACAGTTCAAACATTTTTTTAATTTTTTACTTTTCTTAATTTCTCCACTGATTTGTCCTATTAAATTCACCTTATTTTTGTTTTTAGCCACAACTTATACTCTTTCTATAATTTTATCTACACATTTAAACTATCTTTTCATTTCATCTACAGGTCATACTAAATTTTTTCATTTTCTTATAAATACCACTTTATCCATTTTTCTTAATTTCTCCTCCGACCGCCTTCTGGGGCAAATTGTTGGGATGAAGGGAGTATTCCATATATATTAATTATTTAGTGATCATAAATTTACCAAGTGTTATGTTCTTGATGCACTTGTATCCTATTGGTGTATTGTATTGAAACTTTTTTTTAATACTGTGAGTGAAATTTTAATTTAGTGGTTGTACGTATAATGATTTACAATGTAATGTAATCATAATAAATATTTATGATTTAGTTTGAGAATCTATAATAAAGTGGCATTATATTCAGTAATATAATTTGGTATATTAAAACTTTGCTTTAAGAAAAACCTCTAATCTCACTATACTCAACTTAAAGTAAGGGGCTAAATTCTCAATTTTTGGCTTTTTTACATGGTGAATAAATATTTTTTTAATTTGAGTGATGACTTTAAATCTCTGACTTTCACTTTAATTTGCAGGCAATAGGTTTAGTTTTTTTTCTAAATTTATGTTATTGTTACGGATCATAAGTTCATATCATAACAACTTTTTTCATAAACCCAAACATCTTGATCACCCTTATAGAGTACATTTTTCAAAAATTATTCCAATTGAGTATTTAATTAAAAAAAACTTTTATTCAAAAAAAATTAATAAAAAACTTAGAATTTTGGCTACCACATTTAAAAGTTAAAATCTCAAGGTCATTGATTGTATGAATTTAAAAAATATTTATGCACACGTGAAATTTCCCTTCCAAATTTTTAATTCTCATAAACATTTTAATTACCATTTTAAAAAATAAAGAAAGTAACATTTAACTCAAAAAGTTTTCAAATATTTTAATTATATAGTACAAATTCAAAGACAAGGAGTGAGAATGTGCTCTACGCTTGTTCCATAAATCTAACAACCTTATCTTCACTTTCTTTTGTGTACCGTTCAATATTCCAAAGTACTATGTAGTGGTTTTCCATCATTTTATCTACTATTCCGTCCGTTCTATTAAATTTGCATTATTTTTCATTTTTGTCTATCTCACTTAATTTGTATTATTTTTTTTGGATAGTTGTCCATCACTTTTTTTTAATCTCATCCATACATTTTAATTCTCTTTTAATATCATCCACACAGTTCATTCTCTCTCCTCATTTATTACCCCTTTCTTCAAAATACACTATTTTCTCTTTAATGCAATTTAAAAGGGACGGTGTATTACTAATCAATCACTTATTATAGTGACAGTTAACACATTATTAAATTCATAACATTGCATTATCTTCCACTAGGAGAAATAAGAAAAAAAAATTATGGAGCAAGTTATAAGCGAAAGGAATAATAAGAGAGTATGTGTGACTGGAGCTTCCGGTTTCATTGCTTCTTGGCTTGTCAAACTCTTGCTTCACCGTGGATACGTCGTTAATGCTACAGTTCGCAACTTAAGTATGTATTTTTCACGATAATTTTTTAAGATTAAGACTCTAACATTATTAATCATTATTATTGCGTAACATTTATGTTCTCGTGATAAATTGCTTTGGAAATCAATAATTCTTTGTTTGATAAATTTGTATTCCTTTATCGACTTTTTTAATATCGATCCACAATAACTATGAGAGTATATAACAAATTTTGCTGTTTTAACCATCAGCTTAAGCTGTTGGTTGAGTTGGTTTCTTGACATGGTATCACAAAAGAGCTGACGGATTCAAATCTCAATATCAGCTTAATGTTGAAATTCAGTGCCGAGTATGAGAAGGGTTTATGTTGCATTCGCCCTTCTAGAGAGAAAGGCTTTCGTGTTAAAAGGGGCGTGTTAGAGTATATAATGTATCTCGCGGCCTCGATTATCAGCTTAATGTTGGAAATAATAAACAATATTTAGAGAATAATTAGTAGAATATAAACAATATCTAGAGAATAATTAGTAGAATATCTTTGATTTTATTCTAGAATAATATTTTAAGTTTTTAGGAAATTAAGATATTTGTAATATTTTTTTTCCTTATTTCATGACATATCTCTTGTATTTATAGGGGGCATTTGCTCTCTTTGATGAATGAATAAGAATGAAAACCGAATGAATTGATTCTTATACCCAAACCAAATTATTGTATCTTGTTATTAATTTCATCATGGTATCAGAGCCGGAGGTGGTTCCTGGTATGATGTGGCTCACATGTGAGGGGGAGTGTTGGAAATACTTCACATGTGAGACAAGATCCCACATCGATAAAATAGTGGGTTGTTGACTTGCATATATAATTTGTGAGCTACTCTTCATACTACCATATGGTTTTGGGAAGCAATGAACCTCACCAAGTGTATGTGCAAATCAACGCTCTTGACCCGTGGGTTTGTAGGCCCGAGCCCACGGGTTTCCCGTGTCCACACGAGTGGGCCACGGTGAGATTATGTGACGAATAGTCACGACCTAATACTTAACATCTTGTTATTCATGTGAAGTTGCAAATGATGTTTAATGTAATAGAAGTACTTATGAAACTGTCTTATGATTGTTGGGGGATGTAGATGATCCTGCAAAAACAGAACACTTACTTGCATTGGAGGGAGCAAAGGAAAGACTTCACTTGTTTGAAGCCAATCTGTCAAAAGAAGGTTCTTTTGATTCTGCTATTTATGGATGTGAAGGTGTTTTCCATACAGCATCTCCCTTGATTTTCTTTTCTGACAACCCTCAGGTTTTGCTTCAACTTTAGTCTAACATTTTTCTCTATTGCTTGTTTATTGACTTCTGTATAATACTCAAATGTTCGAAACATTGTCACAATGTCACCTGATTTGTTAATCTCCTCGCGGGCTAAAACTAAAAATTAGCGTATTTTAGTTGATTTTGAGTTATTTTAATTGAACCGTGAATTTAAAAGGCAAATTAACTAGTAACTTAAAGAAACGTTGTCACAATTGTTCAAATTAAGAAGTGGTTCATGAATTATTTATGATTCATGATTGATATTTTACAACAAATAACATTCCATTAATCAATATCAACAAGTAACTCTTAACTATGGTGAGATTTTGAGTTCGGATGTATGCGATTTTACCTTTGTTAGTATTTAAAATAGACAAAGAAGTTGCGCTTCCGATTACAGATTGACTATTGTTAGCAAACGTTATGCACAACTTCACATAAATAAACACGCAATTTAATAATTATTATCTTGATAAACTTTATTAAACTATGTATGAAATATCGATATTGTAACAACAAAATGTGGGGGATGATCAGACTAATTACAGTACTATTAGAGTATATAATATATTATGGGACCTTAACTATCAACTTAAGGTTTTTAGTTGAGTTGATTCCTTGACATGATATCAGAAGTCATAATGACAAGAGGTCGCATATTCAAATCTCAACCGTCCCTCATTTAAAAAGGAATACTTAACGTCAGTCGCCAGGTATAAGAAGAGCTTGTGCTGCATCCACACTTCTATCTATAAGGGGTCTCGTGTGAAAGGCGTGTTAATTAGAGTATATAATATATCCTAAGCTTAACCATCATGTTCTGTTGCGACTCCTGAGTTTGAATTTGTCGCAACTGTTGAAACTTAGCAAGCAATCTGTTTTACCTGTGTATTTTGTTGATTACAGGGCAGAAGTAATTAATCCTGCTGTAAACGGAACTCTAAACGTTCTCGCCTCATGTGTAAGAGCTACGTCTGTAAAACGTGTGATCTTCACATCATCTACAGCTGCAGTTGTGCACAATGGACAACCTCTTACCAATGAAACTGTAGTCGATGAAACTTGGTTTTCTACCCCTGATGGTTGCAAAGGAAAAATAGGTGTATGTATAAATAAATATATACTTCCTCCGTTACAAATTAGTTGCAATATTAAAAAGAAAAAATTATCAGGAATAATACAACCTTTTAGTAAATACCAGCTTATTTCCCCACAATAATACCAACTTTTGATTAACTATGAATAATACCAACTTATGGGGTGTTTTCCTACAATATACCTAATATGTTAAAAATCAAGCTATGGGTGATTATATGACAAAAAAAATTAGTAAATTAGTTAATAAACTTAAGTTGGTATTATTCTAGATAAAAAGCCCCCCAAAGTTGGTATTATTCATGGTTAATCAAAAGTTTGTATTATTGTAGGGAAATTAACAAAAAGTTATATTATTTACGGTAATTTTCCTATTAAAAAATAACACTATTTATTCATCACTGTTAATTTGTGATTAGTTTTTAATTAGTGTAGTGGGTTGTGTAAAAAAGCAAACGTTGCAAGTAAATTAAAACGGAGAAAGTATGTTGTTTTCCATATGAGGGTACGGATATGGTTTTAAGCGGTTTGCATGTCATCTACTATATTCATCTTGCTCTTTCTTCGGACCTCGGATCCTGGCTTTATAAGCAGGATTTACTGGACTTTGAATTTTGGCTTTATAAGCGGGATTTATCGGGTATAATGGTATGATGGTATGGTTGTTTTCATATGAATATTGATTTATTGATTACCAAATGCTTTACAGGAGTGTTACCTGCTTTCAAAGAGCTTAGCTGAGACTGCTGCTTGGAAATTTGCTAAAGAAAATGGCATTGACATGATTTCACTATGCCTACCTGCTGTTATAGGTCCAATGTTGCAGCCAACAACAAATCTGACTACTATTTTCTTTGTTTTTAACTTGATTAATGGTATGTTTAATATCATAATGAGCTATTTAATAGTATGGAAAAATTACGTAGAATAATCCAAACTATTCATAATTTTTCTACAATAATCACACCTATTAATTAATCACGAAT
>CM025921.1:21807416-21926076 GCA_000753965.2 Amaranthus hypochondriacus | reverse complement strand
CTAAATGAAAGCTAACAACCTAAGTGGTCCTCTAGAATTAGGTAGGAAATTTCCTTTTTTAAGAATTGGTTAAAATGTCTAATTAATGATAATAAATCATTTAAATACTTAACAAAATAAACCCTTGTAATTCATAAATGACTTAGTTAAACAAACTTAGGTTTATACTCTCCTATTCATACATAATGGGACTGATATGACCTTGTATTTAAGAGGCCTCAAATGTTATTTTATGTATTTAATTCATATTTCTTTAGCTTTATAAGTTTAAGCAATTGATTTTTAGGTCTTCAACTTGTTAAGAATAAAGATATGAAAAATAACAAAATTTATTGTGAGTTTTTGCTTTTCTCCTTAAAAACAAGAGAGAAAAAAAAGATAGGGGTCAGAGTGTTTTGACAAAATAATATATTAAACAATTTTAACTCATTTTGGCACAAATTGTTATATGGTTGAGTTCTCGAACCCACTAATGCTAATATTTGGTAAATTAACTGGTTGAAACAATTTATTATATGATAAACTATTTTTAAACAAACTCTTATATTTGGTAAATTAATCGGTTGAAACCATTATTATTATATGATAAACTATTTCTAAACAAACTACTCTTAACAACATATATGGTGAAATCAGCTCATAAATCAATTAATAAAATCAATCAGAGAATCACTTAATATGAAAAGGCTATGATTTTATTTACCAACCACTTCCTTAATTAAAAATAACGGAAATTATCAATGGTACCTCTAAATTTTTGCAATTTATCAATGGTACTCTTAAGTTTTTTCGATTATCAATGGTACTCCCATGTTATTAAGTGTCTTACCACCATAACCTTTTCACGGTTGTGGACGATTTTGGACGGAAAAAATTAGAAAAATTTATGGTTGTAAAACGCTCAAGAACATAAAGGTATATACTATTAATAATCGAAAAACTTAGGAATATCATTAATAAAGTGCAAAAATTTAGAGATACCGTTAAAATTAATATTAATGAATGTACTTGATGCATGAAGAAGGCAAAAGAAGAGAAAGGGAGAAGCTAGAAAAAGTACTTTTATTCATATTAAAATGTAAAAAAAGAGTTCACTTTCCAAACAGTTGTCAATTGTAAAACACAATGCATGCAATTGAATGGTGTGAGAATTGAATGCTTGTAAAATTGCATTTATTAGAGTGGTGGGTGCATCAGCATTCTAGTTTAGTAAATGAAGTTCTTACTTTTTAGCTTATATATATATATATATTATATATATATATATATATATATATATTGGCATCAAAAACTGTGGTTATTATAACATACAAGTTTATTATTCATGGAATCTTCTAGAGAAGAAGTGAAAAAAGTGTGTGTAACTGGTGCTTCTGGTTATATTGCTTCTTGGATTGTTAAGCTTTTGCTTGATCGAGGTTACACTGTCAATGCCACTGTTCGAAGCCTAAGTATTACTCCTCTTTTACTCTCTTCTTATAGCTTTATTGTTTGTTTTTTATCCCATTCAATTTGCTTCACTTTTTTAGAAATTTGATACGCCCCTCTTAGATAATGATTGAGGCCCCACAATATTTTATATACTAATTGTGGATACACAAAGACACTGAAATTCCACTTAAAATGAAAGATGGTTGAGATTCAAACCCGTAATCCTCTGATACCATATCATTAAACCAACTCAACCAAAAGCTTAATCAGCTTAACATAGTATCTCTTATTTCTAAATATCCTACAATTTTAACTCACTTTGTCCATTAGTATTCATGACAAAAGCAAATGAAGCTAAATGGGGTAGAAGGAATTAAAGTGTAATTTTGTATGTTTGCGCTTAGTGTTTTTTTTTTTTTTTTTTTTAATTTTAGCATACAAATGATTTTGTTTATATGAAGTTATGTGATGATATTTGTTACTTTGTTAACAAATAATTTTTGTTACTTTGTTAGTATAGAAAAATTATGCACATTCCACTCTCAAACTTTGGCTAACTAAATGAAAATCATTTATTAAGTTGATTCATTGTAAAAGTTGTAATAAGGTTTGGTTTAGAAATTTTTGTTGACTTTTACCTCTTCGAAATTTGCACCACTTTTATTTTTCATTTATCTAAAACACAAATTCACTTTTATTTTTCATTTATCTTGAGAAGAGATCATGTCTAATTAAACTGACCCATTAAAAAAAATAAGTTTTTTTTTGCCTTTTACCATTTACTCTATTAAGTTGTCTATGATTCTCGTCCATTCCGTCAACTAAATCCACCAAGTGAAAAACTAAAATTAATGTAAACTAAAATTAATGTAAACTCTATGGCGGACTGAAACACAATTATTATGATAAATTAAATAAAAAAAAACATATATTATTGACTATTTTTGGAAATATATACTTATTTATGTTAAAAAAATGATTGTTTGATAAGCTAGTATTGGAGTATGTTTTTTAATATGGGTTTTTCTGACCTATGCCATAATGGCATAGGTTAATAACATTAAATTATTTTATAAAGCTACTTTATCTCTTGAATATGTTCTTGGGAATAATGATTTTATGTATACATTAACTAAAGTAAGTATAAAAAAAAGAATAAAAAAGAAAATCTTTGAATAAAATTGGTAGATGAAGGTAATTAATATTCCATTAGACAAACCGTTTTAATATTTATCTAAAGTAAGAATATACTACCTCTGTTCTGTTTTAGTTGCACCATTGAGTATGGGCACAAGATTTTAGGAATGTCAAATCAAATTTCCTTAAGGATTTTACATGATTTTAATATTAAAAAAATAAATAATTATAAATAATAGAAGGTAGGTATTGGTTGTGGGTATATTAAATAATTAATGGGATGATATATGATTGATGGTGATATGTGAGGTAGGAATAAAGTGATGATAAAATAAGTATTATTTTTGCCAAAAAATAGTAATGGTGCAAGTAATTTGAAACTTCCTAAAATTATATTGTGGAGCGGAGGAAATACTAATTAGAATTGAAATTAACACAATTTGAAATATTATATTCGAAATTCGTCGTCTGACACTTGAACGGACATCTTTGGTGTTGACTTCAGGACTAAACGGCTGACATTTGTTACTTTCTCCCTTTCATTATTTTTTTCTACATTTTACTTTTTTACATATTTCAATGCATTATTTTGTTTATTTATAGGTTGAATTATGCAAATTTAAAAATAATAAAAAGTTAATATTATAAAAGTATGCGATTAGACGATTCAAACAAGATTCCATTTGTCTATATTTTTCTTTACACAGGAGTCGCAATGTATAAAATAAGCTTGAACGATGAATAGTGCACAAAATCGAAATGTAGCAAGTATTTCAGAATGAAGGAAGTATAACGGAAGTTCTTAAATTAGTGGAAAAGGAAATAACATAGACATTTAGTGAGTTAGTATGGTGTTGTATTGTTGTTGTCAATGTTAATGTTGCTTCATACTTTCATTGCTTTTGGTTGTTGAATACAAGCATGATTTAACTTTAATTTATTGCCATCTTCTTTGTTCTATCGTGGACTTTAACTCTTTACAAGTTAAATTTTAGCTGGAACATTACTCCAATTATGACCAAATATAGCTTTTATAGATATGGCTATTTATAGATTGAAAACTCAAATGACCACTTTTTGCGTGTCTATTCAATTGCATTAGGAATTTAATTGGGTTGAATGTACACAATAATATCTTTTAAAAATAAAAAGATTGTTGTTCATGAACCTTTGATAGTAAACTTGTTTTACATAAACATGAACATTAATAAAACTACTTTTGTGAGAGCGACCTTAATATAATTATATAAGGAGTACTAGGCTAATAATTTGTACTCCCTCCTATTCAGTCTAAATGTCCCATTTGGTTTTTCACACTTGCCGAGGCAACATTTTAACCTTTAATATCTCAAATTATTCTTAATTAAAAATTATAAAAACTGATATTAATAATTCTTGTATTGAAACAAATCAAACAAGATCCCACATGACTATATATTTAAGTTATAGATTAAGAGTAAAATACAAATTAAGAATGATGAGTGAATAGTTCAAAAAAAATATGGGACATTTAGGCTGAATAGGAGGTAGTATTAGTTATTATATAACCTATGTATTTGTTAGGTCGCGACAATTCGTCACATAATCTTACCATGGCACATTCGTGTGGACACAGGACACCCATGGACTCGGGCCCACAAACCCATGGGTCAAGAGTGTTGACGTACACATACACTTGGCGAGATTCATTGTTTCCGTAAATCATATGGTAGTAGGAAGATTAGCCCTTCCAATATATATGCAAGTCCACGACCCACTATTTTATGAATGTAGGATCTTGTCTCACATTGAAAGTATTTCCAACAGTATTATCCGTATCTCACGGTGAGACGGTAATGAATATTGTGATTATTATATGAAATCAAGCAACTAAAAATTTGATTTAGAAATTTCCTATGTACTTCAAAATAGATTGCAGTGTATATTGAAAAAGTAAGGTTAGGGAGTTAAAAAACATGCATTCCAATTATTTATAGAATACAATTAGTATTAACAAAACCTTAGAACAATTAATTGCACATTTGATATGATCATAAAGTCAAATAATTAAGGGTGTATATTGCATATTGTATAGATGATCCAAAGAGAGTAGACCACTTGCTAAACCTAGATGGAGCAAAGGAGAGGCTTCACTTATTTGAAGCTAACCTTTTAGAACAAGACTCCTTTGATGCTGCTATTCAAGGATGCCATGGTGTTTTCCATACTGCATCTCCCGTTAAATTCGATGTCGCAAATCCGCAGGTAAATCATGTCTGACCCTTTTTTTCGTCGCTCCAAATCCAATGCTATTAAGTGTCTCCTAAACACTTCATCGCTAAGAATAGTTTGTCGCAAAATTGTCGCCATTATAGCAACACCCCTGAATTGTCGCCATCTCTTTCGCCCTTTATGACTGCGTATGTTGACGCTAAGGGTGTTCAATGGGCCGGACCCCATTTTGAGTCCTTATCCGGCCCATCTATAAAAGAATTTCATAAGGGCTGGGTTGAAAATGGGTCGGGCCGGATAGAGGCTCTGCTACAGCTAAAATGGAACGGGCTATAAAAGGGTTTAATAAGGGCTGAAAACGGGTGAAACAAAGCCATAATTTTCGATTGACTCTTGGTATTAAGTGGTTTTACAATTTTTGTTTAATTTTCAGGCTGAAATATTGGATCCAGCAATAAAAGGAACACTGAATGTGCTATCATCCTGTGCTAAATTTCCAAGCATAAAACGCGTAGTTTTTACATCTTCAATGGGTGCTGTTCTGCTCACTGGTACACCTCTTACACCAGAAACTGTGGTTGATGAAACTTGGTTCTCTGTCCCACAAGTTTGTGAGAAACATCACATGGTTTGTATACTTATTACCATAAATTTAATTTTATTATTTTCATATAATCCATAATCGGAAATAACCTCTTTCTTATATCATTAACAAGAGTAAAATAGCGTATATCATGGAGTCTCAATCATCAGCTTAAGCTTTTGGTTGTTTTGGTTCCTTGATATGGTATCAGAGGTCACGAGTTCGAATATCAATTTTTTTTTTCAAGTGAAATATTTAGTGTCAGGTATGAGAAAGACATATTTTGCGTTCACACTTCTAGCCTAAAAGGCACTAGCGTGAGGGAGCATGTTAAAGTATGTAACATATTTCAAGCCCTCAATCACATCAGTTTAACCATTTGCTTGAGTTGGTTACTTGACAGTTTTTGCCCGAGTAGGAGCCACTTCATTGCGTTCGAGTAATAGAAATTAGGGGAAAATTAATAAAAATGAAAAATTGGGTATGATATGCAGAAATGGTATTTGTTGTCAAAGACATTAGCTGAAGAAACTGCCTGGAAATACAGCAAAGAGAATGGCATAGATATGGTGTCCATCAACCCATCAATTGTGATAGGTCCTTTATTGCAACCTACACTTAATGCTAGTTCTATTGCTGTTCTTAGCTTGATCACTGGTAAGTAGCCTTTGCTTTTAGTACATAACTACTATTATATTTCAACCACAGTTTTTGTTAAATTTAGTTTTAGTGCGTTTTCGACGTAACGTAGGTGTGTGGGTAATTGTTAGCGGTCTAACTAGTTGCAGCTATAGACGTTAATTGCGGTTGTTAGATGTTTAGATGTCTGTAATTCAAAATGTTTGGTGAAATTAGCGGCTTTGGTGATTGTTGGTGCATATAATTTGTTGAAAAAATAGTGACATTTATTTTCAAAATAGCTTTTTAGCATCATCAAGTCACTAACAACTACTAAAATTGCTATACCGAACACGCCCTTAGTTGATAGTAAGTGGGGAAATGAGACAAAGGGCATTGTGTTTCAATTTCAAAGGCGCATAAGTAGGGAAATCAAAGCTCGGGCTTGCCTAGCCATGGTCCGGGTCATTCAATTAAAAACTCTATCAATATTGAATTGTATAAACACTGATAAGTAGTAGCAAAGTCGGTTAAACACAGATGCAGAAGTTAAATGTTCATTTGCTCACCCTATGTTAGCATCCAAGATTCGCCCTAAAAAAGCCCTAAAAAAACACTGATCATTGATCATAGTTTCGTATGTGCGAGATACACTGAGTATGATGATGCTGATGATTCGCTCTGAAAGAACACAGTTAGAATGAAGACGAGTCAGTTTCCGAAAAGTATATATAACTCTCTTTTGATTGAATCCAGGATCGGAAACCTATCGAAACGAAACATTCGGGTGGGTTCATGTGAAAGATGTAGCTGAAGCACACATTCTAGCATTTGAAACTCCATCTGCAAATGGAAGGTATCTTCTGAATGAAAGTGTACATCATGTTTCAGAAGCTGTTAAACTGTTAAGAGAGCTTTACCCTAATCTCAAACTTCCTACTAAGTAAGTTATATATATATATTATTGTTCATTAATTGATTAATTATTAGGAAAATTTGCTCAAAAAATAATCCCAACTATCACCCGTTGGCCAAAAATAATTTCAACTATTAATTATTTTTTAATAATCTCAATTATGCTCATAATTTGTTGAAAACTTCCCCACTCCTTGTTACCGGGTGGAACAGGTAACTTTTTCACTTTTTTTCTTTTCTTTTTTACTTAACTGTTCAAAATAACCCTTCACCTTCATCTATTAATCAAAAAAGAAAGAAAAAAGTGGAAAAGTTGCATGTTGTAGCCGATTAAAAAGGAGGTAGGTAGCCGATTAAAAAGGAGGTAGGTATGTTTTCAACAAATTATGAGAATAGTTGGGATTATTAAAAAAAATTGATAGTTGAGATTATTTTTGGCCAACGGGTGATAGTTGGGATTATTTTGAGCAAAGTTTACTAATTATTATTAATTTGATTAGTATTCTTTAATTAATCTATAATAAAATTCATGAAATATATTGTAGGCCTTCTGATGACAAGCCTTTTGATCCAATATTCAAGGTTTCAAAAGAGAAAACTGAAGGTTTAGGCATTAAATACATTCCCCTGAAAGTTAGCCTCAAGGAAACTGTTGAATGCTTGATTGAAAAGAAATTCATTAGTGTTTGATTCATGTGTTTTTTTTATTTTTGTTTAAAAATCTTTAATTCAAGTGATAAATGTAATTATATTATGTGGTATTATATGAATTTGATTGTGTATCGATAAGGATCTTAATTAGCTACATCTACCCGCCGGATAAACTACCCATTACTAATAAATTTCAAGAAGTATTGGCATCTAATTCAAAAATAAATGTCTTATTTATCTATTAGTAGTCGGTAATTTACCCACAAGTATTTTCTCCAATAAAGCTTAGTCAAGTAGAGAAGTTGAATGAAAATGTGTTGTGATATAAGTAGAGCTTATTGACCAAAGAAGTAGAAATTGCTCACAAGAACACCCCACAACAACACTTTTAAATGCTTGATTGAAAAGAAGTTAATTCACTTTAATCTTTACAAAAGACGGTCTCAAATAAGAATTTGTAATAGTCTATAGTGATATCATTATCAGCCTATCACCGCCATGTGTCAGCTGTTCTCATGCCTTGTTTAGTTGTGTGGCTCTAAAGATCATTTATAAATTGGACCTCAAATGGCCCACTTGAACGCAAAGTAAAAAATACAAGTTATTTTGCTTTATTTCTATTATTGTTTGTGAGACACCGTCTCTAAAAAACACATCAAAATAAGAAGATTATTCTTATTTTCTTTTAAAGATCATTAATTAGGCTATGTAGTCTATATATTTAATGTGTTTTTCAAAGCAGTTACTCTTCTGTGAGAAGGCTTTAGCAGTGCAATTGGTCTAGGCCTAATAATTTTTTGAATATTCTGACATACTAATTTTAAGACTTAAAAGAATAATTTCAAGACTTAAAAATTCAATTTTAAGACTTAAATGGTCAATTTTAAAGTTTTTAATATCTATTCTAATATTTGAGTCATTATATTTTAAAGTTGGAATAAGAGTTTAATGTCCTATAATTGATTTTTGAAGTTTTAGAATTAATTTTTTAAGTACTGAAATTAATCTTTTAAATCTTAAAACTGTCAAATTCCATGACTTAAAATGTCATGGTCTTTTAAGTCTTGAAATTGACATTGTGATTTGTAAAATTAGTAAAAGTGTATATACAATTGGGTCGGCACAATAAAATGCATCTCACAAATGAGACGGTTTCACCTAAGTTTTTGTGCTCTCGAAAAAACCGTCTCTAACAACAATTTGTGTATTTTATACTCCCTTTCTTTTATACTCCTATTTGTGTTTAAAATAATAACAAATTCTAAAATGAACATGATATCACTTTTATTGAATTAGTCCAATTTATATTTATTAGCTAAGTGACCACTCATAGTATTAAAGTGATTACGTAAAACAATAAAATGTTGCTTTACAATTTTACAATTTTAAAATGATTAATTTTTTTTTTTTTATGATTTTCAAAAAATAATCCAAACCTGAAACGTGTTCTCCACACAACAAACAACTACGTTGTTTTTTCTATTTGTTTTCCCCGTAATTTACATAAGCCCCAAAATTTGATGTTAATTTTATGAATGAATATAAAAAGTTAATTAGTTGCTCAAAGATAAATATTAAAAAAGAAAAAAGATACAGTATATAAAATAAAGTTTAATTTTATAAACTTTGAAATTTGATTGATTATACAAATATACATAATTAAAAATTAATACATTTTACACTAAATCATACATTATAGATCTAGTAATATATAGGATAAAACACTTGTATCTTTTTTAACAGTTAATCTTGAGAATATCTCACATTTAAATCTTCAACCATGCAGCTCATGAATCAAATCATGCATTTTAATAGTTAATCTTGAGAATATCTCACATTAAATAAGATATTATATGTGATGAGATTCGCATATCATGCATCAGATCATGCATTTTGCACATCATGCATCAGATCATGCATTTTGCATCAAATCATGCATTTTGTATCTTATACCTCATCACTGAAAATTAAAAAAATAAAATACATTATAGCTTTGTGCCATCCAAAAGTACATGAAAAAATCAGTTAATTACATACAAGAACAGCCATAGCTCCATAAATAGACAACTCAAAAGTTATTTCCCAAGGCCTCTCATCCCAAAGAAGCATATAGAATATGATTGCTCAACTCAATCATGTGGTGAGCAGACGAAGATTGAATGATCATCTAGAAAGAACCTAAAATAACACATGAATTTTTTGGTTACAAAAGTTTCTTCCAACTAAAAGCTATGTACGTATAAGAAAGAAAACAATGGGTTTTAGGAGGAGGAAGGGAGATACTGAGAGCATGAAAAGAACTTGTTACGCTTAGAAGAGGGTGGTCAACTTTTATACTAGGTCTTGGCTCATTCCATAATTTAGAAAAATGAAATACGCGCTTAGTAGGGCCCACCAAGATTTGTGCCGTTAGGTAGGGCTGAACTGCTGATTATAAAGTGAACCCGTGATATTTGGGTTTTTAATCGGATTATTTAAAGACTAGAGCATCACTTCTTGCCTCTCATAACAACAAAAATTCATTAGTGTGTATTCTATGTAACCATCTCACTGCAAAACAAAATTCATACGTTACAAACGAAAAAATGAAAATTGAACTCCTAGGAAGTAGTTTTTAAGAAAAAACAAATAAATGTAACTTTTTTTTTACAAAATGATTTGAATTGTCCAATTAAAGTAGTCTCACGGTGAGACGGCCTCAATTAAGATTTAGTGAAAATTCGTACTTCATGTCTTTACTTTACTTGTTATATGGTTTATCAATATTTTGAATCCTTTAATGTCGGGACAAAAAAATCTATCTATAGAGAAAATACTTCGATATGATGAATGGAAAAATAAGTTTGTATAGAAATCTCGATAGAAATATAACAAAATTAAACAGACAATAGAAAATAGAAAGCAAATGACAGAAAAATAGATCAAAACAAGAGTTGATACAAGGATATGTACACACTGATATGGATTTTAGAAGGAATCTCTTCATGCAAGAAGAAAATGAAATTAATCCTTTTGTAAGTTATGAAATTCAAATACAAAAGATAAACTTAAACCATTATTTAACCCATGATTCCCAACACTAACATCATTTTAAAATTCCAGCAACTGTGAATTGTTACAAAGGCCATAACTCCATAACTCTAACATCACCCATTTCTCTCCTCCATTCGTATTTTAGTTTATTCTCCAACAAGTAATCAATTTTTACTCTAAAAGAAGAGCAATTTTACAAAGACCGAGGGAGTAGTTGTTTAGGAAAAAGAGAATTATCAAGACAAAACTTTCCCATTCCCATCATCAAGAGATCATTTTCCTCAAAGGCTCTTAAATTCAACAAAACAACTAATAATTCAACATGAGTTTTCGCATATTAACTTTACAAACCTTCAGTCAAATAAACAAACATCATCTTCCTCCATAATCAGTTCTTTACGATCACTTTCTTACCCTTCTTTTCTCACTCGGTAATTAGTTAAAACTTGTCACCAAGCTACCTTCAAATTACGGAAATCAAAAACAGTGGAACACTCAACCACCAATGAAACAATGTAAACCGATTCATGGGCGACTTTCAACTAAGACAAGTTGCTAATAATTAGTTAAACTGATAAAAAAAGACAGTCCCAATGCATCAAAGAGCTCTGGCTGGTATGCTTGACACTGCTAGTACTCTTGTGGAACTAAGCCTTTGTAAATCTACATTTCTTGATGGAGATTACAAGGGAATACTACTCCATTCTATATAGCAAACCTTTTAGGTAATCACATGCAGAAAAGAACAAAACGAATAACCTCCAAGGCTCCAACACTCTCATCTAGGTGCATAAGCTAAGAAATATTCCACGAATCAAAAGCCACAAGCAATTTGCACTACTCATTCAAAAGGAACCACTTCAATGCCTCAATCAACCTCCTCCAAAATATCCAAGCAGTTTAAAAACTTTAAAGTCTCCTTAATTGTTTATGATGTCAACACTCAAGAACACAAATGACTGGACTCTTTTTCCCCAACCTATCAAAACCAGAATTGTTTATGATGTCAAGACTCAATAACACAGGTCAACATGATCACTATTCACTACAAGGAAAAAGAGCAATTCATTCCATTTTCCAACATGAATGCAAAAATACATATACAAGCACTCTTCAAAGAATGATCCATCATCATCATCATCATCACACCGGAGTATCACGCCCATAGAAATTCTTCAAAGAATGAACCACATATGCATAAAATACTAAGCACAAGTCATTCAAATGAATGAAAATAGTAACACATTATACCATTTCATACCACAAGTCACACCTAGCATACAATCCAAATATGATTTCAATCAAGTCATTATAGCTTTCATACTGTTACAAGAAAAGCTTAGGTTTAATCACAAGCAAACATCGTATCAAACCATGAAAAAAAACTGCAATGCAAAGTAGAAATCCACATAAAACATCAGCAACAGCCAACAGCCACATACACTATACAGCAAACAAAAAGACACCATATCACACCATACCTAACATGATGCACCATCGCTTTTATCAAGTGCAAGAAAATGTCCAAGAGAACAAAAAAACCAATAATTTCCTCACCTTTTATTCTCAACCAAGCAACCTACAAAGAAAATACATTTTAAGCCACATAAATATACATTCACGTAGTACGTAGAATCTCCAAAACTGATCCTTTTGAACACAAAATTAGTATTGCTCTTCATCTAAAAGGTTATAACATTGATCCCACATTGTACCCATCAACGCTTAAAAACATTGAATATACAACTACTAACTCGAGTGCAAAGCTTTGTTGAATAACTTGCCTGCCTTCAAATCAAGTAAACAAAATCTTCATCTCCATGTTTTCCTTAATTCTTCTCTACCACCACTTCTCCATACTACATTTCTTACTCTGCAAATACTAGAAACTTTTATCCAAACTACCTTAAAATTACAGAAACCAAAAGAAATGGAACACTTGCACACAATACATAAAACAACGCAAATATAGAAGCATAAAAAGAAATACGTCAAAATAACAATCAAAGTCATGGCCGTTCTGAGCTCCGTTCCTAATGTTAAATCCTATGGAGAGATATGACTAACACTGAATTCATTGATAAGTTTCAACTACGCCAACATGGAAGAATCTAAAAACAATGATTTCAGTAATCATTAATGACACTCCAATGACTCATGAAATTCTAGCTAGGTAAGTTCTACTTATACTTAGAACTTCTAATCTTGTGCAAATAAGCTTCTAAGTGAACCTTTTTACATTCATACCAAACCTCATTTGAAATGTCATTAACACTATGTTTGGATAGCAAATTAGGAGAGAAAAGAAAGGAAGGGAAGGAGAAGGAAAGGAAAGGGAGGGATAAGGAGGGAAAGTGTATTTTGTTTGTTTAGAAGGGAAGGGAAGGGAAAAGGAAGGAAAGTGTTTTCCTTCCAAATCTTTCCTCTCTAGGAGAGATTATCTTCTTAATAAAATTTGTTTAAATTTTCCTTCCAAATCCCTCCCCTCCAAATCCCTTCCCTCCAAATTTGTTATCCAAACAAAGGATACCTCCTCCCTCCAAATCCCTCCCCTTCCTTTCCCTCCATATCCTTCAATCCAAACACACCCTAAATAATTTAGTCCTGCAGAAACACAACTAACTATTTATATCAGCACTTAAGAACAAACATAACTACATTACCCAAACTCTCCAAATATAACCATAATAAGCTTCAAACAACTAAGCATGACACATGTAAACAAAAGGAAACAACGTTCCAATATAACTGCAAAAAAGAATATAGGAGAACATAGTCCAACACAAAACCACTTTACAAATGAATTACCCATAGTCATTTCATTAAGAACAAAAAATGAAAAACAAAAAATTTGTATAGTTGTATTTGACAAATAACTTGTCAACCTTCCGATAACAAACACCCGCCTCCATGATCTCACTTCTTCACCATCAAGTACAATCACTTCCTTACACTTCTTTTTGTCACAATATAAATACTTAAAACTTCTTATCAAGCTACCATAAAAATAACAGAATCTGAAAATAGTGAACCAGTCACCCCAATAGGACATTAAACAACACAAATAAAAAGCAACCTAGGACAAACATCAAGATAAGTATCAGCATCATGGATATTGATGATTAAAAGTTCAGTCATTCAAGTGGAATCCTATGGAAAGATGACTAGTACCAAATTCATTGACGAGTTTTGACTAGGACAACAGGGAAGGTTATGACAATCATGATTACAGTGATATTATGACAATACCGAGGATTTTTAAATTTGTACCTCTTATTCCTATGCTTAAAATTCCTACTGATTTAGGGGACTTGGGTTTGGTAAAATAACACTGATTGATACATCTTAAAAGAAAGTCTTCAGATCTTTAAACCAAACCTTTAAAATTAATCGAATGTAAAATAGGATAGGATATGAACCGCTAAGCTCTAACACTAACAATAAGGTTTGAACTTTGAACACGTTAAAAAAAGTACACAAGGAAAGCAGCAAGCAGTTCACTACCCATTAAAAGATGAACTTTATATTCAACCTCATGTGGAATATCACCCGGCCTAGGATTTACGTGCCAAGCAAAGACAATATGAAACAATTATATCACCCGGCCCGCACCTAATCCTAGCTTTCATTTAATAACTGCCAGAACATAAACTTTGATTTCAATCCAATCAAGTGCCCCATCAAACAATCAAACAATGAAACCAAAACACAATGGCAGGATGAACATTCACAAAATCATCAGTAATAAGCTAATAGCCAGGCTAATAAAATAAAAGACAATAAAAAAACATCATATCACCCAGCCCACACCTCACCTGACGCACTATCACCTTGTCTTTTCTCAAGTTCATGCAAAATTCCAAAAGAGCAACAAATCAAATGGCAAACAAAGCACCAAGATTCACACACAGCAACAACTCACAATTAATCTTTAAGATAAAATCGCCTTCAAAAAGTAGCAAAATTACAAGACAGTAGAAATTCTCAGTATAGTATTTCAAATTTCATTATTTTAGGCCAAATAGCATAGAGTTGAGCTCCAATCGACAAACTTGGATACAATATTTCCTTTTTTAATCCAAAAATTATGAAAATCTAAATGAACAAAAGATTTCATGACCTTCATGAGTCAGTAGTTTTGATGATGAAGTTCTGACGACTAATAGGATTCATCACCACAGGAGGTCCAGCAGTACGAGGCCATGCCTGCATTTTCTTGTCTGTTTCCTCGAACCACTCTTTGTTTGATACAGTTGACGGTGTCGTTCCTTCGCACATTTGAAGAAATATTAAACAACAGAGAAGTTAGGGGATGATTTTTATCAATACTTACTCCAATTATCTCTTTAGTTGGACTCACCTTCATGGGACATAATCCGAGAACGAAAATAGCAAATATAAATGAAGATATTAGCTAAAAGAACTTGAACACTAATCATAAAAAAGGTTAGGTTGTCAATATTTGATTTGTTTTGATTAATTTGTACATTTAGCATGTGATATAGATTCCAAGGTATGTACCTAAATGTTAAGTTGCAAGTATAAAGGTACCCAGACTATACAATTTTACTCTACATAACTGATAATCGACCGAAAACATCCAAGTGCCAACTTGAATACATAATAATTTCAAGAACGAAAGAAAAATCTGCTGATATTTTACTCGGACACAATGTTTATTGTTTGGTGTTGCTAGTTCTCCTAATACAGTAGATTGAAAACATTTTAAAAAACTCAAGACTTTAAACCGAAATCCATGAACATTTCAACTACAAAAGAATTACAGATTTTGGTGCACTTTCTTCACATAAGTAAAACATAATCACGCGCATTCAAAACTTGACCTGAATTAATAAATATTAGAGCAAGAAAAGGAAAATTTGCCAGATTTCTAGGTTTTCGGTAGAATTTACCTCCGAAAATCTTCTGATCAGAGATTATCTTATCACAGACATAAGCAACAACAAAAGATCCAGCGAGGGAACCGACGATGTACTTAGCCGCCATTGTTGAATCTAGAAATGCGTTGATAGCTAATCAGTTGCAGATCGATTCCAAAACAAAGTTAAGAACGAAAGTAAAGAAAAATCAAATTTTTATCATTAAAAACCGATTATGACAAGGAAATGGTGGATTTGGAAGAGAAGAACTTACCGAACAGAGAAAAGTATGTAAATAGTAGGGCACCTTTTTAGAGAGAGAAAGGGGTCGTTTGACGAATGCAAACTGCGAAGGGGAAGATAAATCTAGACCGGGCTTATCAAGACAAAAAGACGATACTGGGCTTGTATTGTAATTACAACATGAGCTCGAACTACATTTGTAAATTGTAAGAAAATGAGACGATTTCAAAACAAAAAATTAATATTTTTATTTTTATTTTGGGTACTGTTCACGTATTACTCTTAATTTGTATTTACTCTTAATCTAAAAGTTAAAATATAGTCATATGGGATCTTGTATCCACTTTTTATAATTTTTGATTAAGATTAAGAATAATTAGAGATATTAAGGGTTAAAATGTTGCTTCGGCAAATGTAAAAAAGTAAATGAGACAATACTTTTGAATTGGAGTGAGTATAATTAGGCTATTTGACCAATTTAGTTAATGTCTTTCAAAAAGACCGTCCTTCACAAAAATTTGTCTAAATCTTTAATGAGTTGGGTTTGAGATACGTCTCTCAAGAGACTAGATGGTCTAGAATTTGTGCTTGCTTAAACTTGTATGGACTTGTGCTTGGGCTTATGGAGTATTGAAACACAAAATGTATATTCATTATTAATTTCCAGTCTTGAAAGACCGTCTTTTTTAGAGACGTCTCTCAAGCCCATTCCATTAGAGTTAAATTTTTACTTTTATTCTATATTTTTCTTCAGACCCTCCCTTGAGAGACCGTCTATAGTATAGACGTCTCTCAAGAGCCCAGCTCATCAAGAGCCCAGCCCATATCCCCTTTTAACTTACAGAACCATCAATCAGTTTTTTTTTAAATTTATAAATTGGGTTAGCCCCAATATTTAAGACGTCTATTGTATAGACGGTATCAAGTAAGAATTTGTGATTTTCCTTTATGAATCACCCGATTAGAGTCGGTGTCAGAGACCTCTGTGTTAAATTTCTATCCGTAACCCTGACTGTAGAGCTGCTGTATGACTATATACAGACAGACTAGCATATACTTCCTCCGTTCTGATTTACTTGCTATTATTGCATGGGCACAAAGATTAAGAAGTTATTGTGCAATGATAAGTAGTAAGTGGAAAGTTACTTTTTTGAAATTTTTTAATATTATTTATTGAAAAATGAAAAGAAAAATAGGATTAATTAGATATAGAGTAGGATAAAAATAGGAGTAGGTATAACTTTAAATGATTGGTTTTTTACTAAAAAAAAGAAAATGTAGCAAGTAATATAAAATTTCCCAAAATGGAAAATATAGCAAGTATTATGGAACGGACGAAGTAGCAAGAGTTATCTCCTCATTTTATTTTGGCGCTCTGCTCTGCATTTCAGCATTTGAGCAACCGATTGATTCTTTCTTTCTTTGTGTCACATTTTTTATTTCGAAATTTCACTAATTGTTTTGACTTCTTTCGCTCAAACTGTTGATTCGCAATCTCTACAATCTGAGGTAACTTTTGTTACTTTTCATTTTTCAACAACATCAAACTTCAGAAACTTTCGATTTATGCCATGATTATTTTTCATTTTTTCGTTAATTTTAGTTGCCAAAGATAACCTAACTGATAAATTAGTTTAACTGTAACATTCGATCGCATAGATCAGAACATTTCTCATTGTTGTGTCGATTTCATAGGATAATTGAGTTAATTTCGTCAAATCGCTGCTGTTTACATAATAGGTTACGCGTTCGAGTGCATGTATCTGCACTAGTTTTTCATAATGGAAGAATTGAGTCAATATAGGTTTACGATTATTACAATTTTTCTATCAATTGTCAAAAGGCAGACTATAAGGAGTTGAGCTCAAGATTTCTTCATCTTTTTGCATAAAATTCATATCATCTAATCGTTTAAGTTTAAGCAAGTTCAAAATTAATATAGTGTCAGTGTGTGTGATAGTTGATGCAACCAATTCAGTGATAAATCTATTGAAGAGAGTTGTATTATTATGACTGACGAGAACGTTCCATACATAGAGATGAAGTTTTGCGGTTTAATGATGTGGAATGCGGATAAACTGCAGGTTTTAGTCTCAAAAGAGATGGAGATGTGTTTATTTTTGTAATCCATTTGGAAGCTCAAACTAGTCCTCATCTTGTTTTTTAATCATCTGAACAATTAATTACTGTTTGAATGAATTTTTAAGTATCTGATTATTGCATTATATTGACCTAACTGCCCCAATACGAGTCCACTAAACACTATTCTGTATAGTCTAAACTACCTGCTGGAATATGAATGTCTTCGAGGCGAAACCAAGATTTTGGATTAGGGGGGCCAAATAGTATTTGCTACATAAAAACTAGTTAACAATGAAAATTTTAAAATCATATATGCCGAAGAAATGAACTTCAAAAATTATATTCAAAAAATGAAGTTCAAACTTCCTTATACTTGTCTCTTTTGAATAAAAAACCAAGTGTTTTTAACTTCATATATATGTCTAGTACGTCTCGGAGAAAAACAATATTAAATTTAAAATAGCAAAAGTATAAACATACACATTAAAATGAATGAAGCTAAAATCATGAACGTATGATAAAAAGTAATGATTTTATAATATAAATTTATTAGTTTATCAAAAAATTAATAGTTCAACTTGGGAATTGAACCGCTAACCTTAGATTACAAATGTCTTACTCCAACCATTAAACTATAGTAATTTTTTATAATTTTGTATTCTTTAAGTTTTAAAAGAATATGATATATATTAATAGGGGGGCGAGGGCAAAGCTAAAAATACAAATGATCGCAATTTCGGAATTCGCTATGAATGTCTTGATTATCTAAGCATTATTTCAGAACTATTGCTTGAATTTGTGTTGTGCAAAATGTATTTAAGTATTTCTAAGCTAGTATTTGTTGACACATGCATGATTTGTTTCTTAGCTCGAAAATGCAATAAAATCTCTAGTTGATTGTTGTGCACGAATACTAGAACAGGGCAGTTAGAAAAGTGGCAGGTTGGAACTTTTGGGGAATTAGAGGAGGAAGAAGGGCCAAATAAGATCTAGATAATAGTATTGAAAAATGGCATGGGAATCGGGGTTTATAATATCATATGACAATCAGTAGGAATAAATTGTGGAGGAGAATGTATGTAGATACCATTAAAACTGGGTTTCTTAGTTACTAATTTAGTATTAGATTCATTTGGGGCAATAAAGTATAATTCTTTTATCGATGATTTTGATTTGTTTTTCTATGTGTAGCTGATGGGGTCAGGCGTTGGCAATATTGTTGTAAATTGTAATAGATATGGATAATTTTCAAGGTCATGAAGCTTATGTGTTATCATCAAATTTTCTTACAGTAGAATAACCTATCATTTTGCTCTAAGAATTTCACTTATGAATTCTCTGCTTTTAGCTTCTCTACTTGATGTTGGTCTGCCCATTATATATGAATCTTTCTAGTTTACATTAGTGAATAGTGATTACCTTTATCTTCCATTCCACACTTAGAGAGCCACTATTTCCTAGTTGAATTAGAGCCTGCTGCCTGGGAAACCTTAATCAGGCGGGAACTTACTATAACTTCTGTGACAATATTTTGTACCATTTTTTATTCACCTTATACATTTGCTTTTGCTAGTTTCTAAGTATTATACAACATATATGCCAGATGTGTACTAGGAAATTGGGACTTTGGGACAGTCATAAATATGGATTCATATTATTAACAATCAAAATGGAAGAGCATGGCACTCGACTTTCAAGGAAATTCATGATGGAAGATGTAAGAGAAGAAATTAGTCATTAAATTTATTTATGCTTTACGTTCAGCTGATTAGTTAACTTTCACTAGATGGATCATGAAATAAGCGAAGCCAGAGGTGAAACGAATGAAGAAAATGGGGAAGAAGAAAGTGAGATGAACTTCTCTGGATCAGAAGAGATGAGGTTTGGCATTTCGCGCATTCATGAGAAAGTCGAGGCATTCAATCAACTGGTAATCATGTTTGGAGAATTATGCTATTTCATCCCCTTCGCTTCTTTGAAGTATCATTTATGGATCTATGGTTACTATATATCAGATAAATAACATTTTCCGCTCTGAAATGATAGTTGCAGTTATGCAAAGTATGCAGATTGAAATAATGATATATTCTTTCAGGTGTCTGAGATGTTGGAATCTGGGAAATTACTGTTTAACAAGCTAAACATGGAATTTGAAGAACGAGTTCTGATGTACACTTCTGAATATGAATTCACTTGATAATTTACACCTGGGACTGTTAGTTGATTCCTTATGCTTATTATCTGTTGTAATATTTGTTACAGGATCCACAAGGAACAGATAGAGAAATGGCAGGAAGAAATTAAGGAGCTGAGGATGATTGATACAAACAACGAGGAAATGAATGATCGTCTTAATAATGCTAAATGCCTGCTCCAAACTGTTAGTAACAGTCAATGAAGATTCAGCTACAACCAGGTTTAAGACCTTTTACCAATAGTGCTTTGTGTTGAATGTCATATATTTTCCTGACCACGACCTAATCTGCTCACACATGTTTGAATATCTTCCGTACAATACTTATAGTTGTATGTACACCTGTATAACATGTTATAACTTTGGGGAAATTAAATCAGAACAGATGATTTAACTAATATATATAATCAGACACAAACAAGCAAAATCACGCACATGATGTTTATGAAATATTGTTATCTTTTTTCAATTAATAAAAGCTCCTTTTACTATATAAATCAACAATTATATTAACAATTACAATCGCTCTTTCATTCAAGTGTTTGTTTCTCCAAACTAGATTTCAATCTAGCTCTACAATCTCTCACTTTTTTATGGTTTCTCTCAAGCCCTAAAATGGGGATTTTTAATCTCTTACACACAAAGCTCTTTTCAAAGAACACTTTTCATAGCCCATAGGTTCCCAAATGTTGTGAAATTTGCCCCACAAAGCAAAGAAGAAAAAGAGAACAGTACTCACAAAAATAAACGAAAAAAAGCACAAAAACGTTTTTGTATATTCAATGTAATTTCAACAAATTACAACATATATAAAGTTACTCAAACATTTCTAAGTATTTCCTCACACAATTTAAGCACCTCAGTGGTGTTTTCTCACAAAGACAACCTCTCACTCTCTCTTGTTTGAACAACCCTTAGAATGATGCGTTCACAGCTTATGATACCCTTCTAACATTGAAGAACTCTGTTTTTGATCCAACTAGTCAAAGGAATCTGACTTCATAGTCCTTCACCCATGCCATGACGCAAAAACCAATGTTCTGACAAGGATGCTTGTCCAAGCAAACATTGTGCTAGACCAACCATCCATTTACCTTGTCCGAGTATAACCGAGCAAGCCTCCATGAATGTTGCTTTCGTGCTCATTCTGACGAGCTGATGCTCAACCATAACGGAACTGTGTCTGGACAGTTTCAGCTTGAAGACGTTTGTTGGTTGGTGCAATGCTTGCTAGAGCAGCTCTTCTGCTCACCCCAGTAACCTGTATTCCTTACTGCTGTTTCAGCTCTGCTATTCACTTGAACAAGCTGTCAACCTGATCACCTGAGCAAGTCCTGAACACAACCCCTCCTTCATTTGATCACTTTTTGAAATAACTAGCACAATAGGGTTTAAAGTTTCAATCTTTATCCCTAAAAACACCCAAGACCAATGGTAGGGGTGTTCTATGCAAATAGAAAACAAACACTTCAATAATGCAATGAGAACAATAAGAAAGAAAGCAATAAACAAGACACAAAGATTTACGAGGTTCACCCAATGTGGGCTACGTCCTCCTTGTGGTGGTTAGCTTGCTTGTATTATGTGAAAATATCAATGGAGTTCAATGAACTCTTACAATGGAGTTTAAACTTGGAGAAGAAGAAAAGAGAGAAGAGAAGGGTTTATGTGTTTGGCTTAGGGTTTAAGAATCTACATAGGAATGAGTGTGTGGTGGTGTATTTATACATGTGAGAGTCTAGGTTAACGATTGGGAGTAGGCCCAATACAAATATCAGCGTAATCTTTTATCGCAAACCAAACTGCCCCTTCGCTGAACATGGCTCGACCAGGTCGAGCGAGGAAGGCCTGGGTCGAGCGAAGGCTTTGTGGGTCGAGCGAGAGGAGCAGAGACTTTCTGATGAGGTCGAGCTTGAAGGCTCGACTCGAGTGCCCATGTTCCTGGTCGAGCGAACATTTCAGGAACTCCAAAAGAGCTAGGCTGCTGCTGTCTTGGTCTCACATGTCTTGGGACCACATCAAACCTCAATCAAGCATGTCATACACACTCATGCTCACATCCACACATGCACATACATACTACCATGTCCATACACCATCGAGGTGGACTCAAAGTCACACCGATACTCCAACACTTTTCTTGCCCAAGCCAAGAAAACACACCGAAAAACCCATTTGTTTTCTTCACCACTTTGGCTCATCCAAGCCCTTGCTTGCTCATCAGAGCCTACAGCTCAGCCACCATAGCCAACCTCACCACTCACCAAGGCATAACCAACCTCCACTTGGAGGAATTGGTCCTTGACACAATACAAAATACATAGGATGGAAAAACTAGAGAAATGCTTATGTTACACTAGTACATAAGGTTGAAAATACATGACTAACAACATTGATTAAAAAACATAAATTTCTCAATTAGTGCCACCAAAAATCCTCTTCAACTTCTTGACTAGCCCAATGTCCAATAAAGTGATCTTCTTGACTACATTTGTGGGTAAATTATTTGCTGAGAGTGAAGTAGTAGTAGTTTGGAAATCAGGCCTTGCACTAGTCAAGCTAACACATGCAAGAGCTGGAGTTTTACCAATATTAACTTGGAAATGAAGTAATACCAGAGGTAAGATCATAATGTCTCCCTTAGACAATGTTTTATAGTATACCTTGTCACTTGAGTCTGTGAAGTGATGACAATTGTAGGAATAAAGGTGAGGAGTATTTTTAGGAGAGGAAAGGAAAAAAGGTTAAAAAGAGATCACTAAGGATTTTTCTGAGAAACGTTAGGATGCTTCAGCTATCAGAGAAGTAGAGAAAACGTAGGAAAGATTTAATTTGTTCTCCAAAATGATCTCTTTTTCCTCTATTTTCTTTTCTTCTCCTAAAAATACTCCTCATCTTTATTCCTACAGCTCTGGAACTTTTGAATCATATGCTTCTCATCAACTTGTACCTATCATTGAAACTGATTTATTGGATTATATAGTTTAATTTGTTTGGATCAAGATGGATTGGTTTAGACTTTGGAGTCTATAGTAAATTGTTTCCCAAGACAATGTTTTAATCTTGGGACCTCTTACATGCATAGTAGGTATAATGGTCTCACTCTACTTTTATCTTATCCACAAACGTATACTCTCTCTATTTTAATAACTCATTTTTATCATTCACTTGTTTTTTGTCTCATTTTCCAACCCAATGCCCTTTCTAATAACTTCACATATTTTGCAATTTGTACAATATGAGAGGATTGAGGAAGTACTAAATGTTTCTTCATCATTCTTATACTAATAAAATACTAACATACTACCACTTTGTTTGGATAACAATGTAGGAGAGAAAGAAAAGGAAAAGGATGGAGAGAGAAGAAAAAGAAAGGAAAGGAATGTAAAGGAATTAGGGAAGATAATAAAAATGAAAGAATCAATTGTATGTTTAGTAGGAAAGATAAGGATGGAAAAGCAAAAAAAAATTCCTTCATATCTTTCCATTTTTAAAGAGATCTATCCATTAAAATTAAGAAATTATATCACTTAAATCTACTCCTTCCAATTTAGTATCCAAAGGAAAATATTTTCCTCGAAATCCCTTTCTTTTCTTTCCAAACAAGAGTAACATAATCTTATCTTTAACCAGCTAGAATGACATGATCATTCAATATTTTTACAAAGATGCCACATAATAATTCGTGATAATATTTAATTGATCAAACATGATCACATCATATATATAATCAAATGTGATTATACTAAATTAATTGAAAATCTTTTAGTAGTATTATGTATTATTCGCCTTTTTTTAGTATTAAGCAGACCGAGGGAAATAGATATGCTGCGAGAATTAAATTCAAGATCTTAAAGTGTTATATGTTTCAACTGAGTTAAAACATAAATCTTTATTATTCAAATGTTTTATATCTTCCCAAATCACTTGGGATGATTATGATCTTCAATATTATGTACAGTGATCCTGATCTTGATTGGATAATTAATTTCTTCCCTTCTTAGAATTTTTCTATATGTTGATCTTCCTTCTGGACTGTAATATTATTATTATATATATATATCTGTAAAGTTTATCAATGAAAATGAGTCAATATAATCAATTCCAATTGTTTTTCATTATAATTTAATTTTCACTAACTCTCTTACATTTTTAAACCCAAAAATGAGTACCTTATATTGTAGGACTTTACATTTGTTATGCTTGATTATCATAACTTTTCATGTGAGCTTAGTGTTTTCTGCCCTACCCCAAGGGCAGTACAGTGCCATCTTCTTCTCCAAGTAAGCGTCATAATTTTCCCTACGTCCCACCAACTCACGAAAGAAAGACAGGTATAGTGTTTTCTACCCTACCCAAGGGAATTGTAAGACCACCTTCTTCCCCCTAGTAAGGGTCATCATTCTCCCTCCGATTCGTCGTCGCCTGCCGACCGTAAGATATACTCTCGAGATTTTGATGTAAAGGTTATTGGTGAACTTCAGGATTGAAATTATGTTAAGGTTAAATATAGCAATCTGGATTGGACGGATAGATAGAGTATAATTCTTATTTTATTATTGTATGGTGTTAAAAATTTACAATAAAAAATACTTTATTATATATTACAAAATTATATTCTTAAGATGATAATGTTATTGATCAATGCTGATTTTCAATTTTTATATATTTTATCAGTTGCCCTATATTCTGAGTTAAGGTTTGTGCCAAGTCAGTAAAAGATATTATTGTTGCCCAATACATAAGAAAGTCCATAAGAAAGTACTAAACAGCCAAAACTCATTTCCAATTATCACCACTTTATCACTAACTGTAATTGTTTTGCCATAGGCAAACCGGCAGGGTCGGATTTTTTGGATCCCCCCCTGCAAACAGGGCTACAAGACTACACAAAGGGTATACATATCCTCTTTGTTTCAAACCCCTTGCCTTCTTCCAAAATAAGTCTGCCTATAATCATAGAAATTACTCTTATTCCTAAACCCCAGTAAACCTCTCAAATGTACTATTTCAGGAATGATTAGGACTATGCAAAGGGTATACATATCTTCTACTGTTCTGCCTTACCAAAGGTGAGAGATTACTGATCTCCTTGAACGGATGTCGATTCAACTGCACTCTGCTCCCATCTTTGTGCACTACTTTCTTCTCGCCGTTGTTATCATTTTCTTTTTTGTCAGCAGTTTCACTTGGGTGTTTGTGTCCTTTCTTATGACTCATTAGCATTCGCTTTTCCCTTGCAAGCTGGGCTCCTAGTGATATTGGGGCTGAATCTTTACTCACTTTCACATTATACTCTGAACTTTTCTCTGCCTTTAACTTGTCAAGCTCCTGTTGAAGTTCTTGTGCTTGTCTTTGTAGTTGATTTTCCCTCACCTCTAGAGAAAGTGTCTTTTTCTTCCATTCCTCCACCTAAGCATAAGCACAATAACTTGGGTCAATCTCTAATGTTTTCTATTGTTGCATATCAATGAGCTTGGTGATAGGGGTTGCTTGGTAAATCATTTTTTGTTTTAGCTTTTAACTTTTGGCTTTTTGGTTGATTGAAAAGCCAAAAAAATATTTGGTAAATAGCTTTTTAGCCAGCTGAAAAGCCGACTTCTAAGCAAAATGAAAAACAACCCACTTTGTAAGTTTTTTTCAGTGGATTTTGGTTTATTGACTCATTTTTATCTAATAAACAGTCAACAGTTAATCCAACTAGCATAAAAGCTAATTAAAAAAGTCAATGAAATGCCAACAACCATGTGCTAAACAATAGTGTGTTTGCTCACCTTTTTGATTGACTTTTGACTTATTTATTGATCAAATAGTTGAAAATGTGGGTAATATGTCCTTTAAAACAGTTGATAAGTTGACTATTAAGCCAAAACCAAATGGCATTGGCTTTGTTTGTATGACTCACTCTTTCTTTTATAAACAACCATCAACTAATAAATACCACATATTTTCATGATAATTGGCTTAAACAGTTGGCTTATAACCTAATACTTCGATTTGGTCAACCAGCCGACAGAACTTGCTAACAGTCATTTGATAAACATGCCCATAATAGTATAGTAGTGTGAATCTACCTGTTACTCTCCCTTACTACACCAAACGCTAGTTAACCTTGTATAGACATTGCACATTGTGAAAAACCAACTCAACCAAAAGTTTAAGCTAATAATTGAAGCCTCATACGTTATATACTCTTTCAAAGTCTCTTTAGGAGACTTTAATTATAATTTCAAGGGGCTTTGCAATTATTTACTGCTAGCTTGAATGCAGATAAAATATGGTATAATGTAAAATATATCGAAGTTGAAACTCATGGACTTTGGAGAAAATGAACATTGTTTGAGAGTCTTACATTGGAATTCATGGTTTGGATTTTCTGCTCAGATTCTAGAGCTTGTGCTTCCCAGAAATCGCGAGAAGCTTGCAATTCTTCCATCTCCTCCCGAACCTGGCTTAACATCTCTTGCATTTGAGACCATTGCTCTGTCTCGGCTTTTTACTTGCTCCATTATCCTTCTTACTATAGCTTTACAACGTCCTGAGCATGGTTTCAATTCCCCTGATTTCGTCTCCTGGAGATTATGTTTTAGCACAAGACTATAAGAGGTAAGTTACTCGGTCCATCCAAACAAACAAATACCAACAGCTTAAGAAACATTAGATCACAACATTGCAAAAGCAATAGCAGTTTGAGATAATACGATCAAAGGCAAATAACCATTTATGAGTTTGCAACTTTGCATACCACGGTTGATGATGCGTGGTTCTGGACTAGAGGTGTTCAATGGGGCGGGTTGACCCAACGGGTCAAGGGTCGGGTCATATTTTAACGGGTCATTAGCGGGTCGGGTCATTAACGGGCCTTGGTGTAAAGGGTCGGGCCGGTTCGGATAATTATAAGTATTAATTGCGGAAAAAAAAATTACTACTTTTTTTTTATATTTTTAAATGATATTATTATATACATAAGTGGGTCGATTCATCGGGCCATAAAGTATAATAAAAAAAAATTATTTTATGACCTTTTCAAAAAAGGGTCAAATTGGATCGGATTTAAATGGCCCCGCCCCGACCCGGCCCGTTGAACACCTCTATTCTGGACATAACATATGCAAAGGTGTCCGAATGTACAACACCTAGGGTCTTATAAAATTAGTTATGCTTTAGTTTACTTGTGCTTAGGTCCCAAAATTGCAAAAAGAGGTAAAGAAGTTAGGAAGTTGAACATTAATCATCTGACTTACTCAACAAAGAATTCAGCACATAAATCAAATTCCATAGAGCCTATACTAGCATCGAACTGGAACTGATACGTGCTAGAAAGAGTTTGGTTTATAAATTTTATATTACTATAACTAGCTGTCAAGGAACCAACTCAACTAACAGCCTTAAGCTTATGGTTAAAGCCTCGGGATATACTATATATTCTATCACTGAACAATTCAAAATGTGCAGTTTAACACTCAGGAAAGAAGAGTGAATTAACATGCCTGTGAAGATTGTTGGAATGAGTAGGAAGATGATTCAGCATGATCATATCTCTTGGGAAGTAGAAGCAGAGCTGGATACAGAATAGTTAGCAGTAGCAGATAGCATGTATCCATACTCTTCTTCCATTCTCTTTAATAACTTTCCTTTCGATAATCTCTCCATTTTCTTTCTCAGAGTCTCCACCTGCATATCATATTCATTCATGGTCATCTTGAATGCTCATATTGTTTTCACATTTTCATCAAGAAGTCCATTATGCCGATTGCGAAATATATCATTAAATGACTCCCATTTAGACTCCCCAGTCACTACCTGGGTCCGTTAGAAAAACTTACCCTTGTAAAACATAGTTTTTTTTACGGCCAATCCTTAACAACAAACACCATCAAAAACTTCACATAAATAAGAAGTGCACATAATCTAACGAGTCATCTTACTGTACTCTATCATACTCTAATGCCAGAAATCTATAAATTTTTGGCTTCACCGACAATGAACACAAATTTTCATCTAGAGGTACTAGAAATTTTTATACACAAGGAATCAAAGCATTATATTCCCATTGTAGCAATCTGAGGCTACAGCCATAAGTATATATAGGACTTACATCAGTAAACCTGCTGGATCGACGACTGGAACTATGACATATGATCTTTGCATCTCTTACACAATTGACAGGAAGGCTAACTGCTGATACTTCTGGTATTTCCTTAACACAACAATCATCCTGCACTTCATTATATTTTTCGAGTTTTTTTCTGAAGTAAAGATGCTTGTTTATCAAAGTTACTGCAGCTATGTGCTTCTGGGGTTTTTCATCCTAGAGCTTATTTGCAACTCAAGCTTATTTGTTAGCTCTTCAATCTCTTTTTCTAGCACTAAATTTGTGCTTTCGCCCTCATGAATTTTCTTCTTTCCCTGTGAATTGTCAATAACCAATTAATCCACACTACTTATGCAATCAGTTTAGCTAAAATATACAGAAAAGGACTATCAAAAGACAGCATATCTTTTCACACAAGAATTTTGAAGTACATTGCTATATAATAAGACATTTTAAATAAGTTCTAAATGAGAGAAGACAAATTATTATATCTAAATCAATGTTCCCATGATCATGGTTGTCAATTAGCAAAAGCAAAGCAGGTTACTGCCCTAGGCCTCAAATGTTTTAGTGTCTAAAAAATTTATAAATTTATTTTCATGTACAAGGTTGATATTAACTTATATTAAATTTAGATATTATTATTTATATTTTTTTGTCAAGTAATATAAGTTATTTGTGTTTTTTTATAAAGTAATTCAAATATCAACGATAAAAAGACAAAAGGAGTATTATATTACTTATTCCTTTTTATTTTTCGCTTTGAGGCATAAAATTAAACGGGACTACCCTGCCCACGACATTCCTCTATTTCTTATTTTTTAAAATGTAAATATGTAATGTAGCAGATTTAAAATGATGGACAACGAACTTACTTTCTAAATAAAGAATTTAAGATTTGTCCTCCAGATATCTAAACATAGAGTCAGATGAATAAAAAGCAAAGATTAAGACAATTAGAAGTAAATAAAAAATGTAGTCAGTACAACTGACATATATCACCCACAAGACAAATAGTGGTTCAACTCCAAATAAATGTAACTAATCATTGCCAAATTCAAATTTCTGTAGTAAGCTGATTAGCTGATTAATCATAAACAGCCTAATATTGAAAAATCAGTTAGAAATTCCATCAAAAAAGAAAATCAATCAGTAACAAAACATTAGTAAAGATTTATATGCATGATTTAGTGAGTTGTTAAATTGAGTTAATCGTGCTTTTGAAAAAAAAATGAATAAATCAAACTTCAAAAAAGCAGAAATACAAGTATAGAGTCTCAATTAGGGATTAAGTCCTGAATTCGGTTCTTACCTTGTTTTCCTCATCCCTCGGTTTATCATGTAATCACAAAAATAAAAAAGCAAGTATCTTTAGCTACTTGGAAGTTGGAGTCAACAAAACTTGTTAATCAAATTAATGAATTCCAATAACAACTTTTTAGTCCCTCATCATCATTAAGTTAAATTACACTTTGATTAAAATTGTGAGAACTTTTTATCAAACTAATTAACTTAATGAAACGAATGAAGCATTAAATTAATACTCCCTCCTATTCAATTACATTGTCCACTTTCCTTATTTGGTAAAGTCTCTTTACTTGTCCACTTTCTATTTTTGGCAAAACTTTTTACCTAAATACCCCCAACTATCCCAACTTATATTATTTAATAATACCCCACCTACCACCTTTTCACTTATTATATTCATTTAAAATACCCCACTACCACCTTTTCAATTATTATAATCACTTAAAATACCCCACTACCACCTTTTCAATTATTATAATCACTTAAAATACCCCACTATAATTTTTTCTTAAAATCCGATCCAAACCCAAAGTGGACAATCTAATTGAATAGGAGGGAGTATCATTAAGCTGCGGCTTCTGCCTATTTGCCATCATTTTACTTGATAAATTCTTGAATTTTAACAATAACAAAAAATGCATGAAATCAATTACTGTTGCATGGCATATTAACTTCAACAATAATAACTATTAAAATTAATCCCCAAATCACATACCACAAAAACTACCACAAAAACTCTGGTGAAATTTAAACTAAAATTCATTTTCAATTCCATCATTCATTTAATACTAATAATCAAATATAATACTAATAATCAAACGCGTATATTGTAATCAAATTTGTAGAAAAAACCAACAAAATATTTTTAATTAAAGTGAATAAATTAGAGAGAAAAACTGATACATACAGAGAGAAGAGTATGAACGGCAGACTTCAAACTTTTTTCAAGAAACACCCTTTCTTTTTCAAATTTCTTATGAACAAATTCTTTTTCCATCCTCAAGAAATTACATTCTGCTCTTAACATTTCAGCTTGAAACCTCCATTTTTCTTCTTCATTTTCAGGCACATTTTCAGCTTTACCTCTTTCAACTGAGTTCAAAAGAACCACTGGAGGAATGGTGTAAGAAAAGGCCCTTTCTTGATCAAATAAACTCTCTAATTTACCTTTTTGAGGCCTTCTTAGAAATGGGTTTGAGTTTGAATTCGATTTTAGGAAGCCGATTTTTGTGGGTGTTTTCCGGCGAGAGATCCGCCGTGGAAGGTGGATGATCTTTGGTGTTGGTGGTGGTTGTGGGTGCCATTTTGGCCTTCTTACTGTGGTCATTTTTTATGGGTTAGTGTTATTTTGTGTGCACTTTTGGTAGCTTTGTGTTTAGTGCATGTTTTTGGGTTTTGTAGGAGAAAAATTTGAATAGAGAGCATATAACGGTACGGTATTAGGAGAGGGAAGGGATGGGGATTATGTGGGGCCCGTTTTGTGAGTTAAAAGTGGGTCCCGTTTGTGTTGTTAAAGTGGGCCCATTTTGAAGGGTTTTGTAACCATTTACCATTGGTGGAATTTGAGAGAAAAATTGATGGGCTATAAGGGAAAAAACAAGGAAGGAATGGGATGTTGTAATTGCAAATTGTACAAATGTGTGATAGAAAGACAATATGTGTCTGTTTTGCAAATGGTTATTGCTATAGTTTTTGGTTGAAAGTGTTAGTTAAATTGACCAATTGAAATTATTGGCCGATAAATCAGTTGTTTGAACTAATTGTTTAAGCCAACTGTTAAAGAAATGTTTGGTAAAAATTATTTGATGGTTGTTGCTTGTGCATTAGAGAAAAGTAAATCAATACCCAATGAAAACTACTAAATTAACTTTTTGATAATGTTTAAAAGTCAAAACTCAAAAATTAATAAAAAAAAAACCAATAAAAGACTAAGTTAATGTCTCAACTAATTTAGACTATACTAATATGTATGATGTGGGCTCAAGTAATTTAGTGTCATGTTATTTTTCTATGTTCTCATTCAGTTGTAAGTTAAGTGAATGGCTTGTTACTTGTGCATCCCCACAAGGCCACCGCTCCATGTGCTCAAGGTCAATTAATGGTAATATCTAATGAATTGATCAACATTGTTTGATTTAATGTTGTTTTTTTGAAATATCACAAGTAGATTTAAATTGTGGATTGTTTTAATTATATTATATAATTTATTTCTACAATAATTGTTTGTCTGTAGTTTAAAATTCATCTACTTTGTGTTCTATATCCATCATACTTCAGAACTAACCTTCGAGTTTAGTTATTCTTTACCTGGTCAATAAGAGTTGTTCCAAACTACTCTTGTGCCTACACCAAATTATCGAGTATCATGTGAGTTTAAAAATATTAGATAATTTAAATTTTTTAAATAACTTTGTCTATAATCGCACATAAATGAAATTTTACAATAATTGTATATGTTTACATGAGGCATGGTTTGTTATAATCGCCTATTTATTTCAAATCAAATAAATTAATTGATTTAATGCCGTGTTTGATTAATGTTGTCATAATAAACCCGAATTTGAGAATAGGATAACGACAATAGTATTTCTCCTAGGCATACTAGAATTATCTTTTTTTTTTTTAGTCCACAACTATATAGAATTAAATTAAAATTTAGAAAAGAAAATAGAGATGGGAAACACAATGGCAGCCTTGTTTGCATAGTAAACGCAGGGTAAAGAGTGAGAGGCGTGCAGCCTCGATTTCCTGAAAGAACAGAGATTTCAAATGCAAGCAATATTACAATTTGCAATTAATACGGATTCCCCCACATTTTTCTATGATGAAATATCCCTAAATATTTTTAATAAAATGTAAAATTGTTATTCTGTAAATTTATTATTGTATTATTTTAATTTTAGATATTTTTAATAAAGTTAAATCTAAATTATATTAATTTATATTAATAAAATTTACTTTGAGACGAATTAAATAAAATTTTATTTAAATATATTTTGATTAAAAGAAAATACAAACTAAGAATAATCAGTGAAATTGGACATCTAATCAAAATATAAAAACGTACGATGAGACTTTTTATTTATTTTTAGTGGTTGAATTTATTTATTTATATTTAGAAGAATCACCTTGAACCTTGATCTTCCTAGATTTTGGTGTATGAATTGATTGTGCTTTTGTGCAAGTCCCTACCCCACTCTATCCCACCTTCAACTATACTCAATGATCAAGCATAATTTTAAATATAAAATAGAGGAATTAAAATGATATTTAAAATCACAAAAAATATGTGATTTTTTTTTGGAAGAAAAAATATGTGATTTTAAAAAGGTGTTTTTTTACTTCTTAAGTGTATTAGAACTGTTAAATATAACAAAAAAATCAAGAAAAGTACAGTGATTTAAGTAGTAGAAATTTAAAATTTTTTGTGGTTTGAACTTTATATAATTAGTTACTACAAACTTACTACTGATATGTGTAGTAAATTTTTAATGGACTTTCTATCTTTAGATTAAAGACATTTTCCTTATAAATCGACTAGAATTTTAAGTTGCTTTTATATATATATATATATATATATATATATATATATATATATATATATATTTATATATATTTATTTATTTTGCCAATACAATGATCACCCAACAATAATCTTGTGTATTAGCCATGACAATATATAACATATATATATATATATAGCGTATGGCTATTTGAGTCCTAATATAATTTTAATTTTATCCTAATTAATTAATGTGAAGATTAAAAAAAAGTGTCGTTGAGCTCTTTTAGAACTTGTAAAAATGTAGCAAAATTTATAATTTAATCAATATTCATAATCATAATAACAGTCATAATTAACACTCCAATATCCCGTATAAATCAACAAAATCAATTAAATATTACAAATTTAACGGGAAAGAAAATAATTATAAAGGATGACAGGAAAAGTGAAGGGCAATGACAGGGTGAGTGGACAGTGGTGTTCCGGTTTCAGTCTGCATGCTCTCCAATACTTCAACATTAAATTCAAATCATTAGTGTTATATCTATCGATTGAGATTTCATAATCATAATTATAATTATAAATTATGATGTACGTGCCGTAGAAGCTAAATTAATTTCACATAATTGGACTATTATATATACTTCATAATGCTTAATTGCTTATATACTCTATGCGTCTATCCAATGAAGATTTATGTTACGTTTTTTATTTTGTCTGTTTCATAAAGTTTAATTTGTTATATTTATATCTTTAGATATAGCCCACATTCTTTTTTTAATTCTAGTCATCTATATATTTCACTTATATTCGCATTTCATTTAAACATTTCTCTAGCTTTTCGATAAATCACACTTGTTTAATAACTTTTTTATATTTCCTTGATTTCTTGATTTTTCACAAGTATTGTACTCGTGGCAAAAGACATACGACACGACAAAGTCTACATGCATATTTACTTTTTCCGTCCCATGTAATTTATTTTACTTTTTTGGTTTTGTCGCACTAATTATTTCTCATTTTATTTTGTCATGATTTACGTATACTCTTTATATTTTACTTCATTCGTTTTATTATACTTGTTATATTTGACTTTTGACGCAGTTTAATATGTGTTTTTGATCATTTATATATTAAACTATGCACATTTAAAATTATAAAAAGTGGATTAATATTTTGAATGTATGTGATTAGTTGATTCATATTTACAAGATCCCACTTAACTATATTTTTTTCTTACACATAAGCTACAATATATAAAAATGAGCTTCAATAATGAATATCCTTAACCATAATGTAGCAAGTATTTCAAAATGAAAAAAATTGTTATCACCTACACTATTTCTCTCACAAATACACATTATTTATTCTTATCTTCTGTTATTTCCCCACAAAATATCTATAGCAAAATTTGCTTATTATGAATACTTTTTCTATTTTATGTGAAATTAATTTAGCTTTATATTAATATTTTTTTTCCTATAATACTTTATTTGTTTCATTATAATTGTTATTGATATTGAAATTTCTCCGTTGAACATGTCATTTTTCCAAACAGAGATAAATATTACTCCCTCCGTCCCATTAGTTTTGTCCACTATTCCATTTTGGGTAATCCCTCTTTAATTGTCCACTTTCCTTTTTTGGCAAAACTTTTTACCTAAAAACCCCCAACTACCCCAACTTATATTATTTAATAATACCCCACCTACCACTTTTTCAATTATTATATTCACTTAAAATACCCCACTACCACCTTTTCAATTATTATATTCACTTAAAATACCCCACTACCACCTTTTTCAATTATTATAATCACTAAAAATACTCCACTATTATTTTTCCTTATTTTGCGTGCCCACTACAAAGTGGACAAAACTAATGGGACGGAGGGAGTAAAAAACTAGGTAATAATTAATGTAATACAGAAATTTCCTAGTCTGACAGTAAATACCACTAATCATTCCCCAATTCCTCACTATAATTATTTCTCTCTTATAGATGGAGTGGAATCTGTTAAAATAGGTCAATTTCATGTCCAATCTGTGATTATATTTTCCATTTTAAGAGGCAGCAGACAGCAGGCTCCAAAGTCACAAAAACACTTATTGGGTGTTAATTTTTAAATCATTTAAATTTGTCAATACTCAATAGTAGTAGTACTATACTAGTAATTAAATACTCCAATTGTACTCATATACTCTACTAGTATTCAATATTCATTCACTGCATGCTAAAAGACACAAAATATTAAATACACTCCTACAGTATAGTTGTACCAGTACTAGTATAGTGTAATCTACTTCTACTCCATCAATTAGCTAGCCAGCTCCTGCATGGTTTCCAGTTTTCCACTTGAGTAAACACCACTTTTGCCATCTCAATTCACAATTTCATCTAAGTTACTGTCGCTGTTTTGACAATTGATCGTTGGTTGTTTAATTATAATTTATTTAGATTATGAATAACATTGGTTTCTTAACTGATAATGAATAAATTGATTGAAAATTAAAAGTTAATTAGTCATGGTAAATTTTTGACGTTGATTCAAAAGTCAATTGTTAGCTAATTTAAATTAAAGTCATTTATCAATACAATTAAAAAAAAGTCAAAAATCAACTAAAAGAACTTATTGTTTGTGATCGATAGAGTATATAAAATATTTTGGACCTTAACCAATAGCTTAAATTTTACGATTTAGGACCTAATCAAGCTTTTAAGACTGAGGTTAAAGTAGGAGAAATCAGAAAACAATCTGGTGTACAAAAATTAAAAGTTGTTATTAATCACGTTAAGTTGTATTGGTTCATACAAATAACTTCACATTTTTTTTCAAAGTCGTCGTGTACTTTGATTCACTTTCTGAATTTCTAAATCAGCGGCCGGAAGGATGAAAAGATTGGCAGTATAAAAATGATGTTGATCTGCTGTAACATTGCAAGAAAGTGATAATTACTTTTACCCAATGGCGAATCTTGAACAAAATTAAATAATGTCGAAATAATTTGAAAAAAATATGGTTAATGAGGTTTGAATCCGAGTCAATACATTGTCAAATTACAAAGCTCCTACGAACTAAATCAGCACAAGCATATAATAATATCTCTAAATATATGGTTTATACATAAGATTAATGGTGTCAGTTGACAAGATTGATTCGATATAGATATGCCCCTGCTATTATCATTACCATTTCAAACTCACTAATTTACATAAAGGCCAAGTATACAGATAACAAATTTATCATAAATCGCAAAAAATGAACGGTTAGTCATTAATTTGTAACAAATTCAGCATCTTGGTTCTTTGAACTGCTCATAACAAATAGGAGTACAACATAAATAAAGTTGTGAATGTAAAATTCTTTTCAAAAAAATACAGTCGAAATGTACAAGTGTTACTAAAATGAGAAAATGAGATTTATGAATGTAATGAACAGTAGAGGTGTTCAAAACAGACCCGATGACCTGATTGACACCCGACTTTATAACCGAACCCGATTTGACCCGACTTAAAAATGGATCTATAATTTTGTAAAAACCAATGTGAACACAAAATCCGATTTTGAACCGACTCGAAATATCTAACCCGAAATCAATCCCATGACCCGAATAAACACCTGTAATGAATAGGGATATATATATATGTACTACCTACTGAACCTCTTATTTATGTGCCGTGGTCCATTCTTTGCTTCCTAATTTCGTTACAATGTATCAATTGAGGTGCGATATTGCATGCATGCCACACACATGCACATGATAAGATATTGTCCCTTTAAATTCAAAAACCTTGGTTGTACTTTCACTAATTATTTTGTGTTTAATCACACTAGATTATGTTTATTTTTATTTATATATAACTTTATTATTTTAGTTAGTTGAAAATTGATATATATGTAAATTAAAGTTTTAAATAGCTCATATGCTTACTAAGTATAAGCTTTACATTGGATTGACACGTACATATAAAATGATTTTATATAAAAATATAAAAAAATGTGAGAATGTATTTATGAAGAACTATCTTGTGAGAGATCATTACTCGGTAAGACGAGCTCAAAACAAGAAGCTCATATGCTGATAATTTGCATTCGTTGGATTATTTAGATCAACCCTTTACATCAAATTCATCTGACCTATTATTGACCTGACTTATTGATGTTCCATTTAAAATCCATAATCTGATAGGTCAATCTGCGGCAATAAACATCTTTATTCATGACCTAAGCTTATATATACTCCCTCTTATTCATAGAGGCTTAAGTCTAGGGTGGACCTGGTCCACATTAATTTTTGGGTGGACCAAGTTTTCACTCTCCTACTCTCTACTCTACTTCCAATCTCTCACTCTCTTCTCTACTTCCAATCTCTCACTCTCTTACTCTACTTTCAAGTTTTTTAAAAAAAGAAAAATAAATTAATTCAATTTATTTTAATTTTTAATTTGAATTAAATTTTAAAAATAATTTATTTGAAAGATTGTATTTAAATTTTTTAATTTCTAAAAGTTTTAATTTTCTTTTTAATTTTAAAAATTTTAATTTTTTTTATTTTTAAATTTTTTATAAATTTAAAATTTTTTATTTTTAATTTTTTTATGTTTAAAAAATTAATTTTTTTTAGTTTTTAAAAATTTTATTTTTTTAATTTTTTTTTACTATTTTATTTTATAAATTTTTAATTTTAATTTTAACTTTTAAAATTTTTTAAAAAATTTTTTTTTTAAGTATAAGAGTGAAATAAACGAAGTGTAAAAGTATAAGAGTAGAATTAAATAGAGTGGAAGTGTGAAGTGAAGTGGAGTGGAGTGGAGTGGAGAGTAGTAAAGTGGGGTGTAAAACTTGGTCCACACTAATATTAGTGTGGACCAGGTCCACACAAGTCCTTCTCTTCATAGAGAATATGACATTTCCTTATTGGGTTAATTCACTGAAAATCTTTCATTTCTATTTTTGTCATTTTTTTACCCTTTTACCCTTACTATAACAACACAACAACACATAAATATCAATACCCTTTATGGAAAAAGAGAGTTTTCCACTCACTTTTAAGTGGTCCCTCATCCCTTCTTGATTTTAGTGCAAAATCTAAATATCTCATTCTCTATGAAAAAGACAGAGTATTAAATAAAAAAACCAAAGTAGTGATAATTAGCATTTAATTAAAGAGGGTGGAATATATATAAAAAGTCCTAGCTAGCTAAGCTAGTTTCCAAGTGAATGCAGACGTGAGAACTTGAGAAGCTGAAGAACAACAACAGTTAAAACGACAGGGTTCTGAATTTCTGGTAAAAAAAACTCTAATCATACTAGATTTTTACCGTTGCAGGTCCCACATTTCTAGGTAAATTACTCAAATATTTCAAGCTAGCTGTAAGCTGTATGTGTTATTCAGTGAATTTCATCTACAGTCTACAAGTTCCCATGTTCTTTTTTCCACTACTCCTGAAATTTAGGTACTCCTATTATATTCTTCTTTTGATACTTCTATACGATATTTGATCGTAAAAGTATCAAAATATAGGAGGTTCTTTACATTATTAGCTCATATTTATTTAGATTTTTAGCTTATAAGAAATCTAATTATTTATTTTTAGATTTTATGTCTAGAAATCAAGTCAACTAAAGGCGTAAATTAAAGGTTAAATCATCACACAAAAGTCTTTCGAGTTAAATTAAAGGTTAAACCATCACACAAAAGTCTTTCGAGCTAAAATTGTGGATGCAAGACATGCACAGATACACTTATCATACACGATGCTAAATATTCCACTTGAAATTTAAAAAAAAAACATATGAAATTTGAACCTGTTAATTTTTTGTCATGTTAGTTAACATCATGTCGATACAACACCTCAATCAAAATTTTAGTTGATGGTGACTTAAATTCTCATATAGTCATATAATATAATATATATATATATATATATATATATATATATATATATATATATATATATATATATATATATATATATATATATATATATATATATATATGGGGAATACGTTATTCTAAATTTGAGCGAGAATGATAGATATAAAAACTTTGAATGAAAATAAGTTGAAAATATAAGTTTTTGAATTAATGTTTTATAAAAAATAAAAGTATGTCAAAAAGTTGGGGTAAAAAAAGTTTGAAAGTACTAGGAAGTATTAAGTATTAACTTCAAGTTGAAAATTAAATAATGAGAAATGAAATTTATAAAAAATATAGTGGCTTACATGATGGGAGTTTGTAGCTTGACCTTAGATATGCTATGATTCCACCTAATCTAAAGAAATGATTTGGCATTATGTGATTGTACTTTACTTAATTATTATATTTAATACTGGAGGGTAAAAAAAAAATACTAGAAGAGTTATAACTAAATCTAAATTTTTGTACTTTACTTAATGCTTCAAACGTGGATAATATTCAAATGTCAACTTGTGTGATTTGAAAATATTACTCTCTTTTTTGGCTTAAATATGTTATTTTTTAATTATTTATATATAAGTTACTCTATAATAAATTTAACTTTTTGCGATATTGGATTTAGTTATTTATATATAAGTTTACTATAGCTTAATGGTTGGAGTAATAGATTTAATCTAAGGTTAAGGGATCAAATCCTCATTAAAATAATTATGTTTTTATAGACTAATAGATTTATACTATAATGTCATTACTATTTATTTTTTATAATTTAACATTCATCCTTTTTAGTATGTGTATATAATTTTCTATCTTAATTTTAATTGTATTTTTTTAGAATTATTAGGCAAATATATACAGTCAAAAACACATAGTTTTTTCAAAAATAATAATTATAGGGAAGCTTCAACTCGATTTATAATTAAATATAATTTTTGGAATGATTCAAGTTTATTTAAGTCTATATGATTTAATATTTTTATAGCTTAACTAGTGTCTAATGATATTCGCTCGGGGTCATAGTTGAATTCGAATTAAGGGTTTCGAGTGGGCTTGAAATCGGGATTTCGTGTTCATATTGTTTTACATAATTGTAAATTTTTAAAGTCGAATCAAATTGAAATTCGGTTACAATGTCGTGTAAATTTCGAGCTATCGTGTCTGTTTCTAACACCTCTAATGTTTATATGATAAAAAAAAAATTTAGTATCGACAATTCAGCCTCCTAATTCAAAATCCTGACTTCATCTGTTTCCTCATTATCTTACCTTTCTATCCTACAATAAAAAATAAAGTATTATTGTATATAAATTAGAGCAAAGGAAGTATTTAATTTTATTGTACGTATGTCTGTGATACTTTATGCATGTGTTACCGTTATACACTATATATATTATTTATTTTTGTAATTTGAATTTGTGAATTTTATATTTAAAGGACCATAAGATATAAAATATAATGTACACAAATTGTTACACTTTTAAACGTACACCATTAACCATTGCATGTGTTCTTTCTTTATCTTTATTCGATGATGGATCACAATAAGGATAATAATTTACTCCTATTCGGCTACCCATTGTACGCCTAATGGTCCATGTATGGGCGACCAACAATAAGTCAAGCTAGGTGTGAAATTTCGTTAGATTCGTCTTAATATATACTTTTTATTATATACTTTTCATAATTTTTTTATTATGTGTATATAGAGATATTAAAGTTTAAAATTTGTTTTAAAAACTGTGAAAAAAGTAAATGACAAAAACAAAAAAGAACGGAGGAAGTATGAGTTACCCTGATCCCTCTGTTTTATATCTTTTGCTATAATTTTTGTTTATATTATGGAGTTTACGATATTTTTAATTTTGATAATGACTCTCGTATTTTCTTCAATTAGCATTAAAATTATCTTAGCTTTTATTTTATTTACATATTTCTCTTACTTTTTCATATTTTTTTGATGGTTATAAAGATTAAGGAATGTACTTGTGGCAAAAATAATGAGACTTAAAAGGAGTATGTCCTTCAATATTTATTTACTTATCATTCACTATTATGCTTTTTGAACGTTGGAGCACATTGTATATTCTCCAACAACTCAAACCAAGGGACGATTTTCAAATTCATTTAACATGTTCAGACTCAAATTATATTGACACAATATTAAAAATTTGATATGGCTCAACAAAAATAAATCAGATAGTATTTGGTATAAAGTGCAATCTCCTTCAAAATTTTATTATAGTTTATAGAAAAATCGCAACACGGAACCTTAAGATGTAAACGTGTTTTCTTATTATTCATCATCATACTCAATATCCCGCTCAAAAGCAGGGTCTGAATAAAGTTCTGATTTCTGAAGTGACAAATAGTTTTCTCAATTAGACCAAATGCTAACTTGTTTAATAAACCTAATTGACCATGTAAATATACAACTAAATTAACAAAAACACATTACTTGGTTAAGTACATTTAAATTCAATGATTCTCATATATAATTTGTTCTAAAAATGAATCAACATTAACTACAAAGTACCAGTTACTTAAAATAATGATTTTTTTAAAAAATAAAACCCATCAACTACTGCTCCCAATATTAGCAAGTTGATTATAACTAACACTGGGGACCTAGCTTAGGTGATGGGGTTGCATTAAAAAAATCAAAGAAGTTATATGTAAGTCTTGAACCCTTGACTTATTGCCAAATACGGACAATTAACCCCATTTCCATACCACTAGGCTCAACACCCACATTTTGTTGATTTCAAACTTTAACATCATTAATACTTTAGAAGAGCAATTATCTTAATGACTATCAAAGGAAGGAAATTAATGACTATTAGTTTTCTTAATTTTCCCATTTTCGACTCTTCTTCCTTCCAATCTCTGTTTTAGAATTCTCAAGCTGTCAAGCACCATTGTTGTCGGCTTGTCACTTGCTAGTAGCCGGCCCACAACCACTGTTGTCGACACTACCGCCGCCATGCACTATTGTTGCCCATAGTCCACAACCCCACAATCCAATCCCCCATAATTATATTAGGTAAATTATTAAAATTGAATTATAATTTAGAATTTTTTTTAGAATTTAATTAACTATTGTATTGTGAATTTGAGTATGATTTGATATGAGTTTAATTGTAATTTGCTTTAAATTATGATAAAATCAATTTTATTTGTGTATGATTCGGGTATTATTTGTTTATAATTTGCTTTAAATTATTATAATTTCAATTCAAATTAGAATTTGTATTTGTATTTACGTATGATTTCATTGATTGTTATTCGTGAATAATATTAAAAATTATCATTTTAATTAACTTATAAAGTACCAAATTTATGTTGAGTTTCTTTAATTATGTTATAGTCGTTCAAGTTATGCTTTACTTGTTGATGAAAATAAGACGTTTTTATTAAACTCGCAACCCCATATTTCAAATCCTAGGTCCGCCACTGATAACTAATAGCTCAATGTTAACAAGTTAATTATGGAGAACAGACTATCTCTTAAGAGACCGTCTATAGTATAGACACCTCTTAATAGCCCAGCCCATATCTCCCCTTTTAACTTACAAAACCACCAATCAGATTTTTTTAAAAAAATTTATAAATTGGGTCAGCCCAAAACTTAAGATGTCTATTGTATAGCCGATCTCAAATAAGAATTTGTGTATGTAGAATTTGATGCGCTTCACGCGCGTTGCTTTTCTATATAAAAAAAATTTATCATTTAAATGTATACATAAATTTTAAAATAAAGATTATGTGTCCTTAAGAGAGGGGTTTTAAGCAATCACACATACATATTAGTACATTTAACAATATAAAGAATTTTTTTTTTAGAAAAAACCTACATATATATTAAATAAAAAAAAATAATAAAAAGTTAGAAAATCGAATATCCAATTTTGCAAATACTCGGTCCGAATTCGTTTTGTAAACAGGATACTCGGTCCGAATTATCTGATTTTTAAAAATCTAGATAAGTTATCTAATTGTTAGAAATCAGATACCGAATTATTTTGACTGCGCGCATCTCTCTTTACTTCCTTTTTGGGGGTACGAGTATGATTTGTCCGCATCCTTCAAGGAAAAGAAATCCCCCACTCAGACTCTACCTTGTGCGAGATACCGAAAAAGTCCTTTACCTTTACCTTTTAGATATCGAATAATTCAAATCAGATATCTTTTAACATCTCTTAGCTTTAACCCTTTATTAAGGGTTTGAAGGTGGATGGTCTTAATAAATTAAGAAAAAAGTGTACCCCACAAATTAACAATAGACATTCCACCCCAAAAGATATTAACAATTGACAAAGGAAGAAGGAATGCCAGCCCTGACATGCCACGTGTTAGACAAATGCTAAAAGCTGGAAAATTGGGCCCATCTGTTACAAGAATTTCCTTTGTCAGTTTTCTGATTTCAAAATGGAGCATATGTACCTACATCTTCACTATAATTTAACCACGACGTCGTTTTCTTTTCTTTAAATTGAATTGACTCATATACTTCCACAAATCATATAGAAGTATATGATTTTCTTATAAAAATATACTCCTACTTCTCTTGTTTTATAGTCCCTCCGAATTATTTTAGATGTCCCATTTGGGTTTTCACGGTTATTAAGGATGGTATAGGGTCCATTAAAAATATGGTAATTGGGTATTTTAATTGATTAAATTAATTGTAAATGTGATAGTTGGGGTATTAGGAGTAGTAAAAGTGGGGGTATAAAAAAAATAGACAAAAAAAATGAGATAATTGATATGAATTTGCCAAATAAGGAAATGCGACAACTAAAAAGATTCGAAGGGAGTATTAGTTAGCAACACTAAAAAAATTGGCACTATTCATTTATTATTATAAATTTGTGATTAGTTTTTAATCTATAAGTTAAAACATAGTTAAGTGAGATCTTATTTGATTCGTCTAATTGCAAAGATTATTAATGTATTGAACTGCGTGAAAAACAAATATTACAAGTAAAATTGAAACGAATGAAGTATATATTTTTATTGACCCCACTTGAATAGCAAGCATTATTGATAACTTCCTCATATTTAACAAAACATATTCAAATGGATTTTTATTACTTTATTTTAATGTTATTTTTATAATATTAATTTATTAGTTTACTCCATTTAACAAAAAGTAAATGCTTGAAGCTGAAAGTTCTATTAACATCTACTTTCACATTTAAAATACTTATTTTTAATTATTTAATACTTAACATATTATTTTGAATATTAAAATTGACATTTTAAATATTAAAATATTTAATTAAGTTTTTTAAGCTCAATCTCTTATACTCTTCGGGTCCAAAGAGACTTGGCCCATTAAGGCTTGGATGAGGGAACCCATGTAAATGAAGTCCAACCAAAAACCATTCGGTTAGTTAGATGTACAACATAAATTTTCTCAAATTCAACGATACTTTTAAAGTTCACAAATTTTTACTTGTTAAAAATTCACAAATTCAACATTTTAAACACATTATGTACATTTTGGTAATCAATTTTCATAATATTGCTTTGCAATTTTGTGGAGGACCATATAATTATACCCTAATTGTTATTCATATAGCAATTCATAGTTAGACGTCCAACATAAAATAAAATATTGATTGATTTAGCATAAATCATATTTGTGTTAATTTGCCAAAAGTTATTATCATAAAATAATATCCAAGAAGTATATCATATACTTCCTCCGTTCCATAATACTTGCTACATTTTACTTTTTTACGCATTTCAATGTACTATTTTGTTCATTTATATGTCGAATTATACACAATTAAAAATTATAAAAAATTTATATTATGAAAGTATGCGAATAAACGATTCAAACAAGATTCCACTTGACTATATTATTACTTATATATTAGCCGCAATATATAAAATAAGCTTAAGCGATTAATAATGCCCAAAAACAAAATGTAGCAAGTATTTCAAAACTAAGAAAGTTTTAGTCTACGACCAAGTTGTGAGCATTGAAAAAAATTATCAAAGCAATGTTTTTAGGTAGATTTTCATGGTTTATGTCGATATTTTACTAAACAAAATCAAATTAACCCGACTTGCACTATTGTCATTATCTAAATCCTAATTTTGCTCTTTAGTTTTGAATTTCTGATATTCTAGTACTCTCTGTTTCACAATTTTAAAGTGTAATTTAACTCTCCATGTCTATAAATATTTTTAAGGAAAATTGCTCAGAATAATTCAAACTTTAACTGATTTTGCTAGAGTAATTTCAATTATTGATTAACCATAAATAATCCCAAATATAGGGTCATCTAGCCTGTAGGATTATTAGTTTACCTGCTACCGATTCGGATTTTATAAATTTGATTTTCCTTTTTTTTTATTTTACCTTAATTAAACTTGTTTACCATCGTCCCACCTAATGTCACAGTCTCATCTTTTTTTTAAATTTCAAGCTAAAACTGGAACTTTCACTCTAATGGCAAAATCCACCATTGAAAATAAACACAGAAGGTAGATCTGTGTAATTGACATTCAAGCAATGAAGATTAACTCGCATAGTTAATATCTATTATTAGTAAGTTAATAAAAAGTTTATGTAAGTTTGGGTTTCAATTTACCCTTATTTTTTTCTAAATTTGCTTGTTAATTTTCTCTATTTATGTTGTGTTTTAGGCTAGTTTTCTAATTCTTCTAAATTAAAATGGTGGTATCGTATTCGTGGGGTGTTTGAAAGAAATGAAGTATTTTTTCTCAAGGTAGGAGAGAGACACATGTTTAAAAGATATATCAAACAGAGAACATTACATATGGGATAAAAGTGATTTTAATGGACTCCTATACTGGTTTAAATGGAGAAACAAAAGTGAAAAGGAAGATGGAATTTCCAATGGTACAATGACCTGTTTGAACCGGTTAAAACAATAATAGCGATCTTACAACTTAAATGACCCATACTTAGAATTATTCATGCTTAATTAATAATTGAGATTATTGTTGAAAAATTATTAAAAAGTTGGATTATTCAAGGGAATTTTTCCATATTTTTATATGAAAAGTTTAACCAGTATTCTAAACTAGTAGGTGATAGTTGATTATAGGGGCTGATTTGACCAGTTGATTTTATTAACTGGTTTAACCAGCTGATTTTGAACCCGCTGCTATAAGCAGCTTGTTCAAAAACAGCTTATTCGTATTTTCAACCAGCTAATTCGCCTCTATTTCTATCCAAATAAGCTAAATTTACTCAATAAGCTAATTTGCCAAACAACCCCTAAATCTTTAGGTCATAGTCATAGGCTAATTCAAAGATGAAAACCCCATAACTGAAACAACATCAAACCTAATTTCAAAAATCAAGATGAACAAAAATAAATCTCATCTTCCTGCTATGAACTGATAATTTGGACTAAAACAGTAAAATAGAAATTGGAAGATAAAATAGCAAAACAAAAATTATACTATTAAAATGATGATTAAAGAATGATTATAAAGTAACGAAAGATAAATCAAGCAATTCGAGAAGCTTAAGATCACCTAAAATGAGTAAAACCCATCCATCAAGTGTTCAACAATATTCATGATGATAATGAGCCTCTAATTCCCCTTATTTATAAGAAAACTACCACTTAAAACTAGCTTATCCCCAAGTTACTCCTAATATGAAAATTACCTAATTACCCTTTCGTAAACCATTATCCCCAAATATTAAGTCATAGCAATATCGGTCGCCTGAAGTTTCACCTTGATTGGTGGTACTCCTAAATGCAAATGCTAGCAGATCTTTTGTTATCTGTCTAAAAAACCCTAAAAAAATCTCCGAAGTAAAAGAACTTAAAATTTACAATCGAACAACAATGGCGAACCAAAACGATCATGAGAACGACTCAGTAAGTTATTAATTGTTTATAACTTTTTCAAAAAAAAAAAAAAAAAAACGTACAAAAGGGCCCACACGCACGAATTAGGTCTGGTGACCATGGTACCACTGACCTAAAATGCGCGTGGGTACCATGGCACAACTTACCTAAACTGTGCGTGGGTACCATGGCACAAATTACCTAAACTGTGCGTGGGAACCATGGTACAAAGACCTGAAATGCGCGTGTGAACCATGGTTGGACTGACCTAATTTACGCGCGTGAACCATGGTTCACATGACCTAATTTGTGCGAGTTGCAATTTTTTTTTTATTATTTTTTTTATATTTATTAATATTAATAATTGTTATTATTGTTATTTTATTATATTAATTTTGTTATAATTAATTAAATTATATAATTGTTAATATGTTATTATTAATTAAAATATTTATTTAATTTATGTGTTTTAAATTATTTACTTATTTGTTTTGTATTAATTAATTATTTGTAGTTAAGTAATTATTATTTTAAAGTTGTAATTTATATTTGCAGGACTTTGAAAACTTAGGTGATAATATAGATTATTCTCATAGATTTGTTACGGATAGAGAATTTGATTCATTAAATGAATTACATAGATGGGTTGATGAGATAGCAATAGAAATTGGTTTTAAATTTGCACGTACTTCTTATAAACGTAAGGAAGGACGCACAAGAGTTAGTGTATACTTACGGTGTCATAGACATGGTAGACTTAGGGGTGATGTGAGTATGCTAGATAATGCTGCTAGACCCGGTTCTAAAAGTAGTGCGTGTGGGTGCAAATTTATGATTGTAGGAACTAGCCGTAATCCTGAAGAAAGACCTTGGACGATAAGAGTCTGTCCAGGCGAAAAAGGCAGACATAACCACCAGTTTTTTGTATATAGAGAAGGTCAAGTAAGAACAACTAGGATGAACGTAGATATTAGACAACATATACACGATCTAACTTCAACTGGCATGAAACCAGCCTTCATTATGACGTCAATTCGAAGGAACTTCCCTGATTTTTATCCTAGTATGAGTCAAATTTATAATATAAGACAGACATTGAGGAGGGAAGAGATGGATGGTCGGACTCCTCTTCAACACTGTCTCTATTTGGCCACAGAAAATAATTATGTTGTTTGGACAGATTTGGATGGTGAGGGACAGTTGTGTAGGTTATTAATTGCAAACCCTATATCCATTCAAATGATACGTATGTGGCCCCATGTTGTGCTGATAGACACAACATATAAGACGAATAAGCCTAAGTGGCCTCTATGTGAAATAATAGGAATGACGCCAACCAATCACAACTTCTTGTTGCGTTCTGCTTGATGCGAGATGAGGCGGCCATTTCTTATTCTTGGGTGTTGGAGAGACTAAGGGATATATTTGGTACAGTACAGGTGCCTAATGTTATTGTAACCGACAGGGATGAGGGTTTGTCCGCAGCTATTCTTGATATCTATCCAGGTAAACTTCTACATATTGAAATGTTAATGTCGATTGATTTACTTATCATATATATATTAATTTTAATCTTTTGTATAATGTAGAGGTACGTCATTTACTATGCGTATGACATATTGGAAATGATGTAGAGAACATGGTAGACAAATTATGCGGTGGGAAGAAAAAACAACAGGGACAGGTTTTCAGACAAAACGAAGTGGAATCCTTTGGTTAACAGTTTGACCACTGATGAATTCGAGAAAAGATAGTCTGCGATTGAATCTACTTGGTCAACACGGAACAAAAGGGTCGTGCGGTATTTGGTTCGGACATGGATTCCCCTTAGACATAAATTTGTTCGTGCGTGGACGAATGACTGTATGCACTTTGGTAACCACACTACCAGTAGAGTTGAAAGTCAACACTCTTCATTCAAGTACTATCTCGGTAGTGGCAACAGTTCATTTGATACGCTATTCAAAAGGGCACACGAACAGATAACAAATCAGCAGACCAGGATACGACAGGCTTTGCAGGAATCCTTGTCATCAGTTCCAAGGAACAGTCGACTTCGTACTTATAAACTGCTATATCGTAAAGTTTCCATTCATGCGTTAGAAATGTTGACGATTGAGCGCAACCGGATGTTGGATTTAGGGGAATATGTAATCAACAGATGCGGTTGTGTTCTTCAAAACACTCATGGTCTACCATGCGCATGTTATCAGTTTAGGGTTTAGGGTTTAGGGTTTAGGGTTTAGATGATTAAATACATAGGCGTGTAAATGATTAAAAATATAGCACAATAATAAAACAAGTTAATTCAAATACATAGCAACATAAAAAAACTGTTTAAAAATTCAGATACATCAATACGCCCCATCCTTAAAAGCTTGCCATTCGGCAAATAATTCCCTAAGATCATCCAACATCCCCTCAACATTCTGTCTATCTCGGGGCTGCCATTGCTCCACAGGTCCCATCCTTAACAATGGCGCAAGCCGGACCGAAAATTCGTTTGCAAACTGCAAATCAAACGAAATCATAACTATTAGACAACCAAATATATTAATGTAAACATATTTGAAAATTTACTTGCACTTACGTAATCCGATTTGCTATCCGCTGAAGCAAAGCCACGGGGGGGTCCGTCACCAGGGATGACACATGCATGGGTACACGATCTAAACCAGTCGATGTACTCAGGAACAACCTCTGATGGAAAATCCGCAAGACGCAGCTCTTGATCACCAACTCGGGCACAATAAGGGAACCTACTCCATGTCAACGAGTAAGAACTAGTACCAAAGGACAGTGAGTAGACCCCCTTAGCTGGTCGGTGAGCCTCAGAGGGTACCAAAGGAGGGACGGGGATAGACTGGACGTAACCAAGCTGTCTGACTGTCCGCTCAGGCAAGTACACTCTCGACGATATCAAAAGCGGTGATGTGACCGATGAACGCGGTACGTGGGTGCTCACTCAGTAAAACCCTGGGAGAATTATTATACGGAGTCAACTCTACCTGCTTAACAAAAAAACAACACAAACAACATAATATAAAACTACAATAACCAATGAAAATATGTGTGAGGATATTTACAAAACCTGTGTCTCCGACATGGAGTCCAGTATACTCCTACAATCTCTCAGCCTGTTAAGCTCTCGGTCGGCTTCATCGGAGACCACATCTCTGCCCTAGTCTTGTTACGCACATCAGCTAGTCGAGGATGCGGACGAAAACACGGGAAGTACTCGTAAATCCATGTCTGTAACAGTGTCAGACATCCCGCTATAGTCCGGCAGCCGGCCCTGGACGCAATACCCAACTGCCGATAGAGAAACGCAAGTGTCACGGCACCCCAGGAGATCTCATCCTGATCAACAGTAACAACAATAATAGGGTGCGGTCGCATCCCAACTCTGGACTTATCGACCACCACTGTCGAGCCCACAATAGCCATGTAGTAGGCAGTACTCTGCGTCTCCAAGGCCTGAGAACGGTGGCACAGCTGTAACATGTCACTAACGTTAATGCTACCGTCTTTAAAATACCCTTTCTCCGAAGCTCAGCGACCGGCTCCCCAAACAAACGGCCAGGGCCATCTTCCACTCCTCATCAGCAGGATCAGCAGGCAAAGCACCATTCAGACCAAGACCTAAAATGCGTTGCACGTCGTGCAACATAATAGTCATCTCGCCCCAAGGCATGTGGAAGGTGTTCGTATCAGGCTGCCACCTCTCCACAAAGGCCGATATCAGAGCACTGTCAATGTGCTGGTGCATAATGTACGGCAGACGGCCTAGGGAACTCGCAGGTAAAACCTGGTACAGCTCATCAGACATGTCCTGCAGTCTGATGATCGCATCCACCGTCCTCTTCCTAAGCCGACACTCCAAAACAGAGGGGTACGCTCTAATCCCTCATAAATAACCCTCGCAATGTGCCCCCCGTAGCTGGGTATCAAACGGGTATCGATCGGGCCCCCGGGCTGCGGTGATGTGATAATTCAGTCCGCATCAGTAGACTGCGAGCGCCTCCGCCTCGTGGAGTCGCATCCTCCACCTGGCTGCCTCCAGCCTGATCAGACTGGCCAGCAGAGCTATAAGCTTTACGCTTAAACAGACCGCCAGCCCCCTATGTAAGCCCAATCAACAGGCTCTCCAACCGACTCTCCATCACCTAAAGACTCGTCGTACTCGGTATCATCATCCCCTGAGCCAAACGTATCACTACACAAGCTCGTCTGATGCTCAAATCGAGTACGCACTTGTTCCAACGTGTTCGAACGAGCGGCTTGACTATATCTGGCCGCCTCTTCCTGCCGAGCTCTCCTAGCAGAACCCGTTACCCCTCTCTCATGGGGGTCCCCCCTAAGTAAAGTCGGTCTAGAGCTCTGGCCGCTCAATAGGCCTCTAAAAAAACCCTTACCTTTACCCTGGTTTCCAACCATTTACTACAATTTTCATAATTAATAAATTATTACAAACAATATAAAATAATTAAACATTAAGAACTAAAATAACATAACTACATTTATATAAAATAACCACAATTTAATTAAATAATATTTAATTAAAATAAATAACTAAACTTAATATTAACATTAACATTACCACACTAATCACAAATATAAAATAATAATAAAAATCCCAAATTAATAAATCATTTATAATAATAAATAAAATAATAAATCACAAATATAAAATAATAATAATAATCCCAAATAATAATAATAATCCCAAATTAAAATAATAATAATAATCACAATAATCAATAATAATAAAATATTAACAACAATTATTAATAATAATAAATAAATAAAAAAAATAAAAAAAAAATAAAAAAAAAGGAAAACCCACGCACAAAATAGGTCTGGGCACCATGGTTCCCACGCACGTTTTGTGCGTGTGAACCATGGTGCCCAGACCTGTTTTGTGCGTGGGTACCATGGTTCCCAGATGTAAACTGTGCGTGTGAAGCCTTCCATTTTTTTTTTTTTTTTTAGTTTAAAACGAGTTAAGTTTAGAAAATACCTCGGTTTATGGTAATGATTTGAATGTCAATCCTCTAGCAAGTAAAATTTTTTGAGTGATTTTAGTGAGTTTTAGAGTGATAAAAGTGTTATGGAGGTGTTTTATTACTTTTAAGTTTAAGGGCATTTTCGTCATTTTACATATTAATTTTAAAATAGGGGTGGCGTTTTATAAAGATCGGGTTCTTAATTTCCCATTCTCTCTCTTCAAAGACAAACCCTGAAATTACGACAGCTTCCTCCTTCCTCACTGAAATTCTTGAAACGCCGGCCAGCTTCTGCCATTTTCCCAATGACGCGGACCACTATGATCCTCTTTACACCCAAAAATTAGGTCTGGGAAAGCTTTAAGTTTCTAATATCATAAATATCTTTTTTTTAGTGTAATTTTTGTCAGCTTTAAGGGTAATTTCACCATAATTAATGAGAAATTTATTTCTTTTTCAGGAGAATTCTACTCCTTGCAATCGGAATTGATTAGGGTCGAATCGATTCTTTCTAATTATATGTAAAGGTAAGCTCTTTAAATACTTCGATTATATATAGAAAGTGAAGTATGTATGTAGATTGAGAAATTCATTTGAATTTAGTCATTTTATTATATGCCCACAATATCTATTGTTTTGCAGTTTGTTAAATTGTCACTATATTGATCCATGATATTGCTATGATTTTTTGTTAATTAATGTATCTTGTGAATTTGATATTAGTTAATATTTGTAATTTAGTTCATTTGGAAACTTTGAGTACATTAAGGGTGTTCAATGTTTAATTGAATTGGACTGAATTTAAGTTAAGTAGGATCATGTATGATTGCTGAATTTAACTGATATTGAGCTGGAAATAACAGGTCTAAGGACCAATAAGTTTCGTTGCTTAACTTGATTATGACCTATTAATGTTATATGTTTATCCAATGACTTTTTCGAGGTGTGTGTGTGTCTTTTGGTTCATGGTTACTGAATTGAATTGTTTTTTCTATTATAAGTCAATGCACAATGTAAACTTGTGCATTGCTATGCCTTTTTTTGAGAGGGGAGGGGGAAGAGGGAGGAGGATGCTATTGTGCATATGTTGAGTCGGAGTGTGTGTGTTGGGGGGGGGGGGGGGGGGGGGGGTCCTATTGTGCAAATGTTGAGCAGGAGCCAATGCTATTACATCTATGTTGTCTTTTGGCGAAATTTGTGGATCATAATTGTTGATTGATTTTCTACTCAAGTCATTTGCATAGTTTATGCGATTTTGTAGAATAAGAAGACATTGTTTAATGGAGAAAGTGGGTTTGCGTGAGCGTTTTAAGTTCCCCCACTAACTTTTTATAGTAATGGAGATCTATGATAGAATACAATGCTTGCAATCTATTTTAATATTAGGTTGATTGGCTCGGAAGGTATTTATGTTTTCGGTGATTATAATAATCGAAGTAGTCAATTTCACTTCGTTATATCTAGAAATTCTATTCGATACGAGAAACGGAAATGGAAATGAGAAGCATTAATTTGAGTTTCGGAAATATAGGAATCGTAAAAAAATGAAAGTACAAATTTATTTAAGAGAAGAACAGAAACGCTTTCGTATCAATAATCATTATATATTTTTGGGCTTGAAAAGTATCATTTGGGGAATGTAGTTTCGGAAACGTTAATCAAGACAAGAGTTTCGAAAACAAAGGTCTAAAATGAGATTCGGTGGGAAGTTTCCGGTTTTGTGTAATTATTTTCCGTGTATTCCGCAACCAAATTTTTTAGTCAATATTGAGTTTAGTTTACGAGCAATACTAGTTTGATAATTTTCAAAGATGTATGTTGTATTTATACAACTACTCATTATGCATGCCAATATTATGAAACCAAGTATTAAGTATCGGTGCATGTACTTTTTAGGTATTGTGACATAAATGTTGTGTGTCAATTAGAAGAGGTTGTAGAACGTTTCTTGAGGACATGCATCAATCATTGCCAATATTCCTTATTCAAGCCCTTCATCCCTTAAACTAACACATAAATGCCCTTATTGCTTCAATCTTTTTTCAATTTCCTATGCTTCAATAGTCAATCGAAAACAATCTCATTGTAATTACAAGGGTAAGTTTGTGTACATCTAACCTTCCTAACTTTGGTTAGGTAAGAGCCACTTATTGGCATTAGGGTAATGGAACATTGTTGTTCTTCTCTATGCTTTGATTGAGGTACAAAGAGCGCGAAACAAGAATAGTAAGGAAAGAATGCTCGAAAAGCTTTCACGAGATTTATGGATAGGGAATTTTTGTGTCCATCCTACACCTTTGAATGGAATAAATGTATATCTTGCGGCTAAAATTGTTTGCACTTACAAATGGTGCTCCTTTTTCCCAATAGGTCAGGAAAATTTTGATCTTTGAGGGGTAAATGTGTCCCGATAAATGTTTCGAGCATGACTATGCTGAAATAAATGTAGTTGAAAAGAAAATAATTTTTCTTATAATATGGTGTGTATGATACCGTAAGTCTAAGTAGTCATGCCGAAAAATCTTAAGTGATTTAATTCCAATGAATTGAGGTGGTTACTTGTGCTTATAAGGAAATAAGTGAATTTGTTGATCATATTCACACATAATTTTGATCTAGAAATGACAAATAAGGAAAAATCCTTCTAGATTTCAAAATGCGAATTTGTTTCTTTAGTATGAGGATATGTTACCTTATTCATCATCACCTTTATTATATACTTAAACTAGTATCACACCAGTCATTGATATTCAAATTTCAAAAACATAAGTGGACGTTGATAGGCCAAGCTTGTGGAATTGGAAGTTTGACCAATGATTTAAAGTTTGGCATAATTTTTTTGATGTAGGGTGGTATACATCCTAAATAATACTATATGAAAAGTTTTACATTTCAGGAGAGTAACATTCTCAAAAACATTGCGTTTTGTTATTTTATTCCCTGTCATCATTCATATCTTGATACCTAGAATTTTTTTAATAAAGTTATTTTTTGGTAATTTTAATTATTTATTACATAGATTATATTAATGCTTCAAATCTTTTTGGAGAACCCCATCTATTTCTTCCCATCTCAAATCTAATCAATTTTGAAAGCCATTTCTTTTCTTCTACACAATAGCTCTTGTGTTCTCCATGGCTCCTAGGTCAAAGATGCGTATTACCACAGTGTATAAAACTCTCGGCCTTCCCGGGAAAGAATTCATGCTGCCAAGCATATTTTGTCCATGGTTGATACAAGAATTCGAATTCCATCCTTATGTTTCTGACCAAATTGAAGAACAATCGTTCCCAACCACTTTGCTTGGTGATTCCTTTATGAGTGAACCATCTATTCCACTTGTTGAATCAGTGGAAGCTTTTGCTTTGGGGCATATAGAAACCCCTTTTGGTCATTCTTCTGTCATTATTCACGAAGAAGTTCTCGTGAATGAACAGGAAAGCCATGGTTGTGAGCCTTTAACAGTGGATGCTGCTGAATGTCATCAGATTTTATCTAGTTCTTCCCATAATGAGACTGTTCAAGATGATGGCAATGCACAATTGGCAAACTCAAGCAACCCGGAGGATGCCTTAGTGAATAGTCAGTCTCTTGTGAAATGTATTGCACAAATGAAGATTAGGTCCGCAAAGTGAACGTTTTAAAGGAGACACCAATGACCCCTATTAATTTGCGTATTGGAAGCCACAAACTGGAGTCTTTGATAAGATACAAGAGAGTCATAGCTTTGAATCTCTGGCATACCCGAAAAGTCTTAGGAGCTGGGTTTAGGTTTTTAAATCACACCAAATAGCAATATCTTAGACGTACTCATCATTGATGTTGGTGTTGGTTTTATTGTCATTGTTGCTTTAGTGTAGGCTGTAGATTCGTATATGTGATCTTTTTAGTGATAAAAAATGCTTCTATAAAATTGCAAACTTTATTAATTGCGCTTGTTCAAAATGTCTCGATTGTTTTACATGTCTTAATCTCAGTATTTACATGTTCCATTAATGACAATTTGGATTCAGCAATGACGCTTTAATTTCTTCGTAGTGATCCAAACTGATCATATCCGTTGTTTTGGTAGTCTAGTTCCTTTATTATTAAACCCATAGTACAACCTCTGTCAAAGATTTGTTTAGCATCTGCACAGCAGGAAGGTTTGAACACATCATAAAGCTGGTGCTCTTTGGAACTAGATAGGCATTGTGCATCTCTCTGCCATTTAGGAGTAGTAATCATCTTTTGTCTTGCATAAGGTAACAATTGTGGCTTATATTATTACCTTTTAAAATTAGTGAGGGGTTGTTTTGCGTAAATTCATGATATTACTTGTTTCAAGCTTCAACAACGTTTCTAGCATTGTTGAGTAGAAAGAGAATCTTTTTGGTGCTTTTTCTTGATTGTTATGGGTCATCCATCCTCACCCTTGTAGATGACAAGTGATGTGTGATAGTTATTCTTTTAGCACATCAATTATTGCCTTGGTTGAATTTGTTGCTTATGGATGACCTTTAGGTTTAAGTCAAAATTTCAGATATTCCCGCATCCTTATTTTCTTTTCCAGTCGTGTAAAAATTCTCTTATCAGTGATATTTTTTTATTTTACAAATATTTATGAGGTTCACTTTCTTGAATATATCGCCTTTTGAAAAGCCACAAGTTTTATGTACTTAAACAACTTCATGGTGAAAATGCACCAGCCATAGAGTCTTTGGATTCAAATATTTTAATTAATATAAGGACTGCCTTACTAAGAAGCCACTGTGTTTCTGCATTTATATTAAGTTAAATATACATGATGAAAATGCGTCCATGCTTTAATCATAAAGTCTTGGGATACAAACTGTTTTGATTGATATGGGGTTTGCCTTCTTTTTCTACTTTGCCCTAATTTGAAGCCTCTACATTCATGCGTTGTATCATGTCTAACTTGTGAAATTGCATTCATGAATCAGTTATCAAGTCTTATGATACAAAATGTAAGAATAATATAGCCGTGGGTTTCCTTTAAGTATCTGGTGGCAGACCGCAGTACAAAAAGGGGCATCTTTAGTCAAACAGCCCCGGGAAGATAAACCCTATCTTTAATTTCATTTTGTGATTCTTAGTTGCATGTTGTCTTTTGGATTTAACTTGACAATTTGTATTCTTGTGCTATATTTAAGTCTTTAGGGATTATACATTCTGAATGTGGTTGTTGTCTATAGGAACTGTTGCAGGATGGCACCTTGAAGCTGCTATCTGATGTCACTAAGAAGTCACCTATTTTCCTGTTCGCTTTACATTGCTGCTGACAAGGAGCTTTTGGGGTTGCTCATGGATTTCAATAGTCTACCAGATAAATGGTTAGATTGTTCCCTTTTTTTGCCCTCTAGTCAATTATTTGATTTGATTCTTATTATAGGTTTCTTAGAAGCAACAGTTTTTCCATCACCATTTATTGTCTGAACATGTAAGGCAATGAATATCTGTATTTCTAGCCGTGAAAGAGCTAAGGCAGGAGCCTCGAGTGTTAATTGACTGTTCATTTGGTATTTCTGAAGTCCTTTCTCTTTTTAATATTATAAGATTTTGATATCTGGTACTAGATAGACATGAATGGCAGGGCATGGTTTTTGTGGATAGTGGATAATACAGGATATATATATATCTAGCTCATGCAGCTGACCCACCTTAATGAGATTAGCGATTAGATCTTTGATTTTGTTATTCTTCGACTTTGATATGGAGGTTTGGTTTGCTCAAAGTGTTGTGGACTTGTAATTATGATGGAGTTTCGCTTCACAATGAGTATAATTGATCATATTTGCATTACTTCACACGATGCAAGATGATTGTTTGCACCGAGTTTATTATCACAATTGATACGATTAAAGATAGTTTCCTTTTAATGTTGGCTACTTGACTTCTTTTTTTTTTTTTTGGATTACAGTTTAGGCTGAGGGAAGGAGAGACAAGGTGAAATTAAATCCCAAGACCTTGCCTAGGAAAGGCGGTACTTGCTTCAACTGAGACAAGACCCTATTCTCGCTTCTGTTGGTTTCTTTAATGCCGTGTAAATTGTAAACTGTGAATCATTCATAATTGTAATAACTCTTTTTTCTAGGTATAGAAGGAAGCCCCCTCAACCTGTCCATTGCACCTTATTCTCGCAACCTAGGATCAAGACCCTAACCATGGGGGACAAAAGAGCCAACGTCTCCCTAGATGGTTTTGCGTGCAGAAACATGGTATCTGATCCTTAATACAGATGGGGTTGGCTTATTATCTAGGAATCTAGGTCCATGCATGAACAGTTCAGAAATTTTTAGTTCAGGTTTTCTTTCTCACTTCATCTTTTTTACTCATAAGCCAGTTAGATTCATCAAACATGTGCTTTATATATGTGTTAGCTTCCATTTATATTTCAATTTTATTGGTTTGTTTTATGGTATTATTAGATCCTGTAAATATAGATAGTTACGTGCCGTACGGTAAAATTTTGGTTTTGTGTTTTTTTGTTTTCAGAATTACAAAACACTGATCGTGTTAGGCGAAACTGTTTTAAAAATCAACCTTTTCTAAGTTATGTCAAAATGGAAACAAAATTGCATAAACTTTTGTGATTCTGGCATTTCAGTTTGCCTTCTCCCGAATGCACATGTATCAGTATCACCCCTTATTCTCTTTTCTCCGTCGGTGAGTAGTGATACACTGTTTCTCAGTTTGTCCTGATCCGTTGCCAAAACTAAAGCTTCTAATTCCAGAGCCGGATTAATTTTAAGGAAATTCAATCATAAACCACCCTAATTCCTCATTGCAAATTTATTTACAATTTGATTGAATTCAATAAAATTCAATCACAACCATCCTAATTCCAGAGCCAGCCGACAATTTTCTTATATAATCAATTGTGCAATTTGGGAATGTGAAAGAATAATGAATCATTTGTTGATGAAGAAAGTCGAATGTTAGAGTGAAAAATATACCGAGTTTGTGTAGATGATGAGAATTATGAAGATGGAGGTGGGACTTGCACAGCCATAGGTGTTGATACTTGATAGTAACAGGCACATTTTGATTACGTTTGTCTTCTCTTCGAAAACCCATTACTTTTCTAATCTCACGTGATTCAACCACAAGAAAGTACCCTGCTTGTTCTTCAATGTAGAATTTCAAGTACCCTTTACTTTTTGTTTGTTGTCCTTGCAATTGGGTATATTTTTAATGGTTTGATAAACATATCTCGACTATGATTACAAAACTAAAGCTTTTTCTCATCTTCCTACTTGTTTTAGTGGACGAACATCAATCTGATGATAAAGGTTTAAGACAAAAGAATCTTATTGTTAATGAAAGTACTATATTTGATCTTCATATGAGTGACAGTACCATTTGATTTGGATGATCAATTAGTTATGTCATCGTTTTTAAAATTATAGGGTAGGTCGAGGGGAATACATATTTTGTCTCTTGGAGAAGTTGTGGTCAATTTGAATGCATAATTGTATTCCTAATTTCCTATACACTGTATGCAAAAATAGTTTTTGGTTTGTTTCAACAAAATAAAAAATCTAAAAATCCTAGAATAATCAAACCTTTTATCAATTTCCCAAAAATAATCTCAACTTTAGATTAATCCTGGACAATCCCAACCTTTGAGATCCGTTGCACAGGAATGTTGTTCCTTTATAGGTTACGTGTTAATATTATATTTTAAAACTATTTCTCTACCCCTCCATGCCTCCGTTGAAGCACCCTGTTTCCAAGCTTAAAGTGGTAGAGGCACTTTTCCTTTTGGTATAACGCCGTTGTATCTTCTTCTCATACTTTTCTGAATTTCTTTTCCCTAGAGTATGGAATAAAAATGAGAATGGGCTAGATTTGTAAACCGCCATTAAAAAAGAAAAAAAATGAAATAGTTTTAAGTTTTACGTAAGAGAGGGAGAAACATATAAGATTTGCTGCTGAGGCGACAAGTTTTGTGGACAAGAGCAATGACTGAATAACCCTTGTACTTTGATATTTCTTCACGAATTGTATGAAAATTTTAATCTTTCCCCCCAATTCGATCTGGATTTGGTATATTGCTTTCTTATAAAATATCCCAAATTGAGATATTTTTAATCTTGCTATATCTATGCTTAAAGATTTAATCTTTTCAAACTCGATGATTAGAAATGATTTTTCGATACTGCAATTTGATTAGATTCACTGGGTTTTATAATGATAAATATATAGGTTTTTGTTTAACCTAATTTGTTTGATCTCTTATTCACAGGGGTTTTTACCCTTCCCCTCTGTTTACTTTCTTGATTTTTTACTTCATTCCTTAAGCTAACTAATTACTAATTACTAATTACTATTCCCTCTGCCCCTTGGAGTTTGCACCATAGAACTCGAATGTGTGAGATTTTTTTTAATTCTATGGTGTAACTATTAGATAAATGTTATATTACCCCTCCCAAGACATTCATGGCTTTCAATTTTAATTTTAAGGCCACATCCACATAAAACAAAACCTCAAAAGTGACAAAAAGAGGTTTCTAGTTTATTCTGGTCAAGAGCATGGGACCCACCAATTCTAAGAAAAAGTTAGATGTGAACACTTGGCTATCACCCATTTGGCCACGTCATTTGTTGGGATAAGGAATGGATCACACAATCATCTCATGTTGATTGCAGTATAAATTTGAAGCTCTCTATTTCCAAGCTATACATGTTAGAATAAGCAAACATTTGTGCAGGTGAAACTAACAGTAGTGGAAAGAATAAACCATTCATGGCTTCCATCACAACGACAGCCTCATTGCTTGGCGTCTCCTTGGCGTTGAAACAATGTTCCGCCCCTACTCGTCGTGTTGTCGTGATGTCTAAGGCCGTACAGACGTCAGAAACAAAATACACCAGTAAGGAAGAGACGAGCCCCAAAAGAAGAGATCTGGTATTTACTGCTGCAGCTGTAGCAGCATGCACTGTTGCCAACATTGCCATGGCGGATGAGCCACAACGAGGGACGGAAGAAGCTAAGAAGAAGTATGCACCTATCTGTGTGACTATGCCAACTGCCAGAATCTGTCACAAGTGAGAAATGTTGTGTATTTGGATTAGTCTAATATGCTTAACTATGTTAATATTATAATTGCAATCATTTGTAAAATCTATACTTTTACCCTAATGCATTTCTCGTCTTTTTGGGTAAATTTCGATCCTTTTTGTGTTCTTGTGTTTTTCCGGAAGCGATGACTATTGAGATACTCAAGGCTGCATCAATCCTTATACATAGTTGTAAACAATAAGACCGTCTTTGTAGGATGACATTAATTAAGTTTCTTTGAATTTACTACATTACAGTATTACACTAATCCAAGTGAGAGATTGTTAGACGTAGTGCAGCAAATTCAAAGGAATGAATGACGGAGTTCCAATTTGTTTTAGTGAGAAGCTGAATTCTTTAATTGTAAGAGCAGCATCAAAATGTCTTGCATCAGTTATTGCAATTTTGCAAGTGTTAACTGTTATGCTATTTTAGCAACCAAATCAAATCTTGATCCAATTACACATATCATACTCATATTATACTATTTACTAATACAATAAAAGAATATGACATGTGTCAATGTTACAAGAGAATTTTTCCCGCCTAAGAAAACTTTCCAATATAAAAACTATCAAATCAAATGTATATTATGTTAACTTTTTGATTGAATTTAATATATAGTCTTTCCTAATATATATGTATAATATATTAATTATATATGGGGTAAAAAATTATATTATTTTGCATTCATATCGGTATATGTATTTAGAAAAATAACAAAGACAATCAATGGCCAACAATTAGAATGTCATGTCAATAACACAATTATATTATCAACAATCATAAACTCAGGTAATTGAATATGAATTTTTTTTAATTAAGTTTAATTTCTTAGATAAATTGATATAATAATATAGTAAGAAAAAACTTAATTTTAGAAATTTCAATTTTTTTAATTATACTTTTCCTTAAAGAAAAAGTTAATTTTGGTAACTTTGACTTTAGTTGATTCACATGTCTATAAAATTAATTATGGAGTACCTTATTTGCGATAAAAAAACTAAAATTAAAAATGATTATCAACTAAAAATAACTTTAGGTTTGGAAACTCTTAAATAAAGTATTTATTTATTTTAAAATAATATTAAAATATTCATCTACTTAATTACTCTGCTAACTTCAATATTATAGAATGATAACCAAAATCTTATCTAAATATTTTTACGATGATAATTATGATTAATGATATTGTATTGTAGCATGTCATGAATAAAGTATTTGTGTTTGCATGGTTATACAATATGTTCATTATATAGGAGTTAGATGTAATGTTAGAACACTAATTTAGCCTTTGTTAGTAAATCATAAATTGATATATATGTTTAGTTAGAAAAATCAGTTTACTTAGTAAAGAAAAACATTCATTAGTAAAAATTACTTTTTATCAGTAAAAATAGATTACTTATACTAATAATCTTGTAAGTAAAATTTTGTTATAAATAATCAATTAAAAAATTTCATATAAATTAACAAACTTACACGTCCGTGCATCGCACGGGAACACATACTAGTATGTAATAAGACGACTCTCAAAAGCTCAGTCCAATTCTAAATATATATTTTTAAAACTCTAAATATAGATTGGGGCTGGACTTTTAAGAGTCGTCCTTACAAAAGACGGTCTCTCAAGAGATCACCCCAATAATTAAGAACTCCATAAGGAGTTCAATTCGGTGTGTGTATTCACGAGCACGATTGCAGGTAATACTATGTTTTAAAGGCTTTCGTCTTATTGAAAAGTTTATAATGGTTGGCTTTTAAAGACAATAATAATAAGAACACCAATGAATTACATGAATATAAAACTTTCAAATATTATAAGTCATTTGATTAAGCATATGACACACTTTAAGACCACTAGTACAACCTTTAGGCCTAAATTTTTGGTCGAGTTGATTCCTTAGTAAAGTACTTATAAGTTTATAACATATCAAAAGCTAGATAGCGAAGAAAAATTAGAGCCAAAAGCTCGAAAATTGAACAAATTTCAAAGATCAACAGCTTGCTGTTCTAAAATTGAGGTTCACATAGCATTTTCATACCTATCAAGATTACAAGTTCTCATCAGGAACCTTGAATGACACATTTTGGCAGAACTACCAGAGAACGCAAGGCTAACGGCACAAACAACATTAAAAAATTCCGACCAAAACTCCTCCCCGAGAGAAAAATACAAAAGATCAAATCTAACGAAACAAAAGGGCTAAGGAAGCAGGGTTAAACAAGGGAAGAAACAAGAAAATCATGTCGGGAGTTACATCTCAGTTACAGTAACATCTGTGAAAAATGACAGTGAAGAGGGTCGGCGTTTTCGCTGGACCTTTATGACAATACATACATCTGAAATTCCCGATGTGATGGACTACTCAACACTTTTCCCGTTTTGCTCCGCTGCAACATAACTGCGGATGATTTCCATGGCCAACTGATGGGGCGTCTTGTTTTGCAGTTTTGCAAGATCCTCTACGGCTTGGTATGTTTCCTTATCTGCGAAAAGCTTCAAGTTGAACTTACCAGAAGATTGCGGCATACCTTCCCATTTGTCTACAAACTCTTGAAGTTTCTCAAAACCCTACGAGATCATCACGTATTTGATCAGATTTCTCCTCCCAATGATGAAAATTAAAAAAATAATTTACATCATCATCATACCCAATATCCTGCTCGAAGCAGGGTCTAGGTGTGATAAGGTGACGGACAATCCATACCCAACTCCCTTCACAGGGAGGACTAGAGGACAATCCATAAGAGGGGTAATTAAATTGTTAAATTTGGGTCAGCATTCACCATTCTGTTCGAGAAATCGCCAAATGATTCCTTAGCTTGACGATAGCGTTTCCAATGGTAAAATAGAGGCTCTAGCACCTTCTCTAGTTCTTGGATTTTGACCTTGTTCAGGAAGCATTGTGCCAATGATGTTTGGTTTGGTGTACCACCCAGCCATAGCTGTTGTGCGAGAAGAAAATCCATTTAACTTGTGTTTCGTAACATCAATAATCACATACGAACAAAAGTAAAACAAGATCGCACAAAACCCAAAAGCCATTAAGCAAGGTTATGGAGGTCAGATGTACACAACCTTACCCACCCTTGCTAGTGATAACAAAGAGGTTGTTTCCGTTGGCCCTTGGTAACAAATATCTAATGCAACTTCACATACATAAGACATTAAGTCTTGTATGAGACCGTCTCATCATGGGACGGGCCCATTGATGAGACGGTCTCATACAAGCAGCCCATTAGTAAAAAACATTTAAAAAAACAACGAAATATAAATTCACACTTGTACAGAAACCAATTTTGGTTTTCTAATAGATTCGGCTGAGCCAATTGAACTCATCTCACGGTGAGACGGCCTCAATAAAGAATTGGTGATAAGAAAGGCTTATGATTTAATAAGCATCATATTATAGTAGATTATGATTCGTAACCAAACTATAAATCTTTGTCCTATCGAAGTAACGGACAATTTAAGCCCTTAGCATGCTTACTAATATTATGTTTATATTCTGTAAAGTGTGAAGTACCTGATAGCTGTTGGGACCATCACCAACAAATCCAAGCTCAGCCATGTAGGGTCTTGCACATCCATTAGGGCAGCCGGTAAACCTAACTACAATTGATTCGTTGTGCTTGAGGCCAACCTGAAAGCGGTATTATGTTCTAGTAAGTAATCTTGTTGCTGCCATTTATAATTTTTGCGATTCCCTACCAACACGAGTGATGTTTCCAGCTAAAAATGTTTTTTGCCCAAATTCGAGAAGCATCATTGAAAATTTATGACGGGGTACATTAGAACACCCCTGAACAAAACGGAAAACTTGCTTTTAACAGCATACCTTTTCAAACACAGCTCTAATCCGCTTCAATATATCGGGAGCTCCTCGTTCTGCTTCAGTTATCGCCAGTGGGCACATAGGCAATGCAGGGCAAGCCATTGCAGTAACATTGAGAGGATCTACAAACCTAGGTTCCTGAAGTCGATCATAAAAGAGTTTAAATTTTCATAATATCAGCAACAAGGTTAAGTGTAAATGTGCAACGGGCATGTCATAACAATAACATTTATGATGACAGTAAAGATGATACTCGAATAAAAACCTCACCAGCAAACCACCTTGAGCAAGCATTGTGGTGATTGGACGTTTCCATGCACGGCGAATGTCGCAAAGGATAAGGTTTTGATTCGGTGTAATACGCACATCCAGATTATATTTCTCAATTACTTCCCTCAAGACTTTCTTCATTACACCCTTTATACGGCCATTGTCAACATGAAGGCCACAAAATAAGCTTCCATCACCCTGTCAAACCAAATAAATAGTCCGTTTAGCAAAAATAATCATAACCCCTACGACAATGAAAATTTTCAGCACGGCAGACAATATGCTCATTGAGCTTATTTCCTGTACATGGAGAGAATCAAACCGCTATTACAAGGGTCGAAGGGGGAGCCTTCACTACAAGGCCAACCCATGATTCTCATAACAGAGCCAAATCGTAAAAGATAGTACTATATAGATGAGGAAGAATTGAATACTTGCTCATGCCAACCCAGATAACTCTTGAACTCCCACTCGGCCAACTCGCGAATAGGCTCAAATGCCTTGCCAAAGTATTGTTCAACAACACTTCTGAACTTTTCGATACCCCAAGAACTAATCAAATATTTCATCCTGCTATATTTGCGGTCATCTCTTCTACCATTTTCTCTCTGAGTAACAACTATAGCTTTGATAGCATATAATATATCTTCCTTCGCCACGTAGCCTATTGGTTCAGCCAGACGAGGAAAAGTGCTCTCTAACCTGTGTGTTCTTCCCATACCTCCTCCAACCTGACAAAGATTGAAGTAAATCAAAAACAGCTGATAGAAGAAGTAAAATATACGACGAGATGAAAACGTTTATATCTTACATATATATTGAAACCCTGATGCTCGCCATTCTCGTCAGATACAACAACGACTCCAATGTCATTTGTGAATATATCCACCGAGTTATCACCGGGAACTGTAACAGCAATTTTGAACTTCCTAGGCAAAAACTGGGTTCCATAAATCGGCTCTGGAGAATCAGGGAAATTTGTACCATGGGAATTATCGTTACGGGCTTTCACTACTTCAGAGGGTTCAGCTGTCATGAATTTCTCTCCATCGACCCACACATCGTAATAAAAACCGGATTGAGGAGTTAAAAGAGCAGCAATATTCTCAGCTGTCTCTTGAGCAATTAAGTAATCCTTCCTCACAAGTGGAGCAGGTGGAGCAAGGACATTTCTGTAAGATCACCACACGCACCAAGAGTTGATCCCATGTTTCTAATTATGGTTCCCATCACTGTCTTCATATCCTTCTTCAAAACCCCATGAAGCTGAAATGTTTGTCGGGTTGTCAGCCGAAGAGTTCCGATCCCAAATTGATCAGCAAGATCATCCATCACCAAGTACAATCGGTTGGACACTTTCCCGGGAAGGATTTTTCGTACGAAGCATAAACGAGTAAGCTTTCACACCCTTTTGACTCCTATCATACTGTAGATAGCTCCCATGAAACTTGATCAATTGTGTAGCTGCCTCATTAATGTTGGGTGCATCATTCATCATCTCCTCATTAAGAGGGTACCTAATGAAGTTACTTTCCTCTTTGAATATTTCAACCTTACTACGTTTCGGCTCAGCAGCAGTCTCTGGCTTTACTGGCTGCAATTTATGCAATAACTAATTCAATGCAAGAGTTGAGAATCCAATAACACTAATTCTATCCAAAACCATGCAAATCTTGCATATAAAATGGAAGAATTGCAAAAAAATCACCACTCATAAGTAACTATATGCTGTTCTGTTAATTTTACATCCATTTTTACACATTTTCATTCTAAAAACACAAGAAATGCAATAAATTTAAATTCTTAGTTGAGTGTATAAGCTAAAAAATACCATCCCTTCAAGGAATAAACCATGAAAAAAATGGACTACAGGAAGAAAATGACTTGCAAATTCATTTTAAGAAAGATCATGAATAAAAACTGTTAAAATGGTTGCTTATGCCAAATACTCCCTCTGTCCCGTTCAATTTGCAATCCGTTTTTGTTTTGAATTGTCCCACTTACTTCGCACTCTTTCTTCTTTTGGCCCACATTTCTCTTTTAATCTCATCTACAAATTCATTCTCTCGTTTAGTCTTATTCATTCTTTTTTTATCTCACTTTTAATTTGTCTTATTCACCGACTACAAATTAATACGTAAAAGAGGTGCAAATCAAATGGGCGGAGGGAGTAGCTAACAGCGTTAGTGTTTTCAGTTATCAATGTACAAATCTTGCAAAGCGTTTTCCTCAGAAATATCGAAAAGGGAGTAACAATACTAAGCAATAAATTTTCTTTGAAGATTCATCAAAAAACAATCATACTTTTAATGCAGAATCCCTTTTTTTAAAACAATTACTCATCTTTCACAAGATCAGCGAGAAAAACAATCAAAGTATTCATCCAGCATCCATACTTGAATTAATATAGATGATAAACTTTCCCAGTCAAAATTTTAGTTAAAAACATTAATACATGAATGATGGAGCAAACTATAGACATTTATCTAATTTATATTTAAATTTTCAAACAATTAAATGGGCAAAAATGCAATTAAAATTCAATATTCGAATCACTATATTTTCCCAATTGCACATTTTTAGTGAACAAATCAAAATTTTATAACCCCAATAATAAAATCAAAAAATAATCAATCATATACAATTAAATTCTCAAACAGTTAGATTGGCAAGTGAAAATAGCAATAAAATTCCAATCATTTCATTACCGTAGAAACAGCTCTTATGGTAGAAGCATTAGAAGATGAAACGGAAAACCCATTGACGGATTTTTGCAAAGGAATCAATCCAGAAGATTTCAACCCATTAAAGCTCTGAATTTGGAGCTTTGGATCAATAAAAATGGCGGTATTTGAAGCACCAAACGATGTCGTCATAACTTGGCAGAATCACAAGAAAGATGGCTGAAAACAACAACCAGAAGGGAAGAAAACAAATCCCAGAAAACCCCACTTAGGTTTTTGATTTCTGAGCAAAAACAATTGTTGGAGAGAAAGAAATGGAGATAGGAAATTCTTGATGAATGGTCGTGAATGGTGATGGAGTGAACAAAAGTAATGCAAATTGAAAAAAATCCAATATTTGAAGGAATCGGAAAATAGAATAATATACGGTCACGTGCATGACACAAGACAATACAAGTAAGAGTAGAGGTTGACGTACACGCGGATAGTGAGGAAAAGAACATAAAAGCCGTCGTTAAATATTTGACAAATTTATGTGAGAGACGGTCTTTTTGATCTTTTGAGTTAGTTGGAAAGTATAAGTTTAGGATTTTTTTAAAGACATTTAAGATATTGTAAGTACTGTATGCTTATTTGATACTTGGTAGGCATTAAAGATATTGTACGTAAGAATTTAAAATATTATAAATAGGTCTTAAGGATACGAGTAGTAGACATTTAAAGATGATGTAAGTAGTTATTATAAGTAGGGATTTAGTGATACTGTAAGTAGACATTAATAATACAGTAAGTACGAATTAAAAATACGATAAGTAGGCATTAAGAATACGGTAAACAGACATTAAAGATGATGCAAATGGGTATTAAGCTTTAATGGGATGGGTCTTACAGTCTTAGAGACATTTCTAAGATAGACAACACCATCATTTTCTAGTTTGATTTATTTTATTTATTTTGTATTATTTTTAATTTTTTAATGATAATTCGTTATTTTTTCTATTTCACTTATAAACTTTTTTTTAATTTCATTCATACACTTTATTAGTCGTATGACACTTAGAAACTCCATGGAAATGTAACAAATCTTTTCATGGGAATGAAGAGGACAATGACGTAAGGGATTACATTGAAAGCAAAAGAAGTGAACTTACGCTCTGTTTGAAGCGAGTGGCAATTTGGTTAAATAAAAATAAAGGATTGAAAGACCCAAAAGACAAATACTACTAAACTAATTACACAATATCTACAAATCCTCTCTTGAGAGACCGTCTATACTATAGACGTCTCTCAAGAGCCCAGCCCATATCACCCTTTTAACTTACAAAATCATCAATTAAGTTTTATTTTTAATTTATCAATTGGGTCAGCCCCAAAACTTGAAACGTCTATTGTATAGACGGTCTCAAGTAATATCTATCTAAAAATATAAACTAAATGTCCAAATAGCTCTAATTGGTGAAGAGTGAACCCAGACAAAATTGTGGGCAAATACATTTTCATGTACTATGTTTAAGTCAATTAGGACTGCCCAGGATAAAGTATTTGAAATGTCCAAGCAGGTGTCTTTTATATACGCCCTCATTAAATTTTGTCTAATTTTTTTGAATTCTTTATATTTATATATTTTATTTACCTTTTTATCTCATTTACGTATTTTGTGTTATAAAATATATATTTTTTTAAAAATCACCCACTTTTTTTATTTTGGCTCTAAATATAAAAGAGGCTATATATTGGAAATAGATAATTTTATTACGAAGAATTAATATGATGGCTCTAAGATGAGGTGTAAGGTCAACTATAACCATTTTTATTAGGGAAAAGCTAAAGGACCAAGTGGGCACTCAATTGGAATCTTTTAAAAAGTGTAGCCATAGCCATACATGTCCCAACAAAACAAGGATATATATATATATATATATATATATATATATATATATATATATATATATATATATATATATATATATATATATATATATATATATATATATATATATATATATATATATATATATATATATATATATATATATATATATATATATATATATATATATATATATATAGGTAGAGATCCAATAAGAAGGGTGTGAAAATAGGAAGGATAGGAAGGAGTAGTTACCGTTGATTGATTAAGATCTAACGGTCTAAAAAAATTTGTCATAGCAGTAGATCTAGTAGCATATCTTTGTAAAGAAAGCATCACACATTAATTTAGAAATCATCACACTTTCAAGTGACACATGTTTATACAGAAAGTATCACATATTTATTAAGAAAGCATCACAATTTTTTTTCTGTTTTTAAACGCGTGCAAAATGGACCATTAATCTAAGATCTAATGGATGAAATTTCTTCCTATCCTTCTTAGTTTCAAATCCCTTCCTATTAGATCCTAAATATATATATATATATATATAATATATATATATATATATATATATATATAATATATATATATATATATATATATATATATATATATATCCAATGAGAAAGGGTGAGAAAGATTATCCATCATTGATCTAAATAAGATCTAATGGTTTAAAAAACAGCAAAAACAAACCGGTTTATGTTAACATTTTCATTCTAAACATTCATTCAACAACAACTTTCTCTCTCTTCAAATTTCAACTATTCTTCTCCTTTGAAATCTGGGTAAAAACTCTCTAAATCTGCTTATTTCTTCATCTCTTCTCGAATTAAAATAAGTTTTTCGTTTTAGATTGAAGTTTTAGTTTTCAGTTTTAGATTTTCCCTTTTATATCATATTCTTTTTTCGATTTATAGGGTTTTTGAACCAAAAATCGAAAGATCCAACAACAATGTTAATAAATGAAGAATTAAAAAAATCCATCAACAATGTCAACAAGAATCCTCAAATTCATCTTTACAATTGGTTGAATTAGAAGGTATTTTTTATGAAATCTAAATTTTTATGGTTTATCAACAAAAAATCCAAATAGTTTGTAAATTGGGCGTTTTTCAGAAATAAATTAATAGACTTTGTTATATGTTCTTATTGATTACTGATGAGATATGAAATTTGGCTGATGCTTTGGTTTAATTGAAATATGTTACTTTGTTCTTGTTGATTTAGATTTACAAACTCATATTTTGATTGGAATCTTCATCTTCACTTAACCTACAGTAAAATTAGATATAAATACTACAAAAAGACAGAAATAAGAAGTAACTTGAAAACGATTAAATATCTTGGTTTAGAAATTCTTTTTTTTTTGGATATTTGGGAATCAAATTTGTCATTTAGACTGCTTCTGGGTTTCTATTTATGTGTTCTTCCTCTTAATGTCATAATACCTTGCTTTGGGGGATATGATTAGGGAAAATCTGATGTGAAACAATATTCTTAAAGAAAGATTATAATCAGCTTGATGAATGTTACTATGTCTTTAGAAAAGGTTACTATGTATTATAACTTTAAGCCTATTAGCTCAATTTGGTCGAGCACTGTGTATTTGTGTTTACATTGTACAGAGGATGTGGGTTCAAATCCCACATAGGCTTCTACTTGTAAGGCTAAATCTGTCTACTCGAGAACATTGTGAAAAAACTAATTCAAAAGTATAATTTGCTTATGAATAACTACGGGATGGTTAAGAAGTGAATATGATTATGTATAGTTGTTGTCTTCTCTTTTGTTATTGTGAAAAAACAATGCTGACTTAATGATATACTATGTTCTTAAAAAATAATAGTATCTTATGGTTAAAGGTTACTATGTTCATTTTAAAAGTTACTATGTGCTGTATAAGATAATAAATTAATGCACATACTATGATCTTGTTTAGTTGCTTATAGATGAAATAGATGGTTAACATGGTGATGTTTTGGTTAAAATTGACTATTTTTTAACTATTGTTTTATTATTTTCTTATTAAAAGATACTATTTTCTTAGTAAAATATAAATGATAACCTATGTAGGATTTGAACCTACATCCTCCATACAAAGAAGTACAGAGTGCTCTACCAATTGAGCTAATAGGCTTAATGAGTCCTAAAAAGATCACTATAAGCAAAAACAAAAAAATAGATTCATTGAAATAAGGAATCAATATGAAAAAAGAAAAGTAACTATGTTTAAAAAGAATGTTACTATGTTGAAAAGAAAGTAACTATGATAAGCAATGCGAATGATGTGACAAAAAGTACAAAAAAAAATAATGGTTCAAAGAACCTAAAAGCTTCCAAGAACAAAAACTGATTAACCATGAAATTGAAAATGAAAAACTCAATGACAAACCAGTTAACACTAAAAATCGCAAAATAAACCCTAAAAACACAAAAGAATCAAAGAAAAAAACTTTTAAAATCTAAAAACTCAAAAAAAAAACGCAATAATCAGTGGGTAAACACATACCAGATCAATTACGGGAGAGGTACTATATGCACAAATCAAGGTACCATTGCATTGAAGAGACAAATAATAAATTAAGAGCTAATTTCATTCATAATACAGAATAACCACAACCTGTAGAAATACAACGAACCTTAAATTTCATTCACAATACAGAAAGCATTTTCCCTTATTCAAATACCCTAAATTTCAAAAATCATAGTAAAGAATTACAACGAACCTCTAAAATAATCTAGGGTTTAAGAAAAATATTCAATTGTATGGAGTAAAATGGGGAAAATGGTAAAATAGAGAAAATCTAACTAATAAACAAAGAAAAGTATGCTTCCTTTCAAACCTGAAGAGCAAAGAATGATGAAGATGGCACACGAGAGACTACAATTTCATCTGATCTTCGAAAAAATATTCTGAAAATTGAGAGGGAGGAGATTGATGCAAACTGCCAACAAATAAAAAGAAAACACAAATGAGATTTTATTGAGAGAACTTATGAATCAAGAATGAAAAAGAAAATCAAGCAAATGGAAATGAAGAAACCCAGGAAGAGAGAGAAAAGGAAGAAGTGTGAATGAATGCATTTGTGACATGAACCGGTTAATTTCTTAAAATCATAAAAACCATATTAAATCATATTAAACCACGTGCATAATAAGAGAAAATGAAGTAGTGAAATTCAACCGTTCATGAATAAGATCAACGCGTCAGATTCCTTCTCATTTTAAGACCTCTTCTCATTTGATTATATATATATATATATATATATATATATATATATATATATATATATATATATAGAAGGAAGTTCCAGTGAGAACCATCCTTATATGAGAACCGTGAGAACCAATCAGCCTTACAAAAAAGTGTTACTTTTTACTAAAAAGGTGTTACTTCTGGGCAAAAAGGTGTTAGTGTATTTTATGATACTATTTGGCAAAAAAGTGTTACTTTAAGAAAAAAATAATGAAAAAAACTCATAAATAGGTGTTACTTTTTACATAAAAATGTGTTACTTTTCGAAAAAAACGTGTTACTTTTTAATATTTTTATTTTTTTGAAAAAAATATTTTTTTCTGAAAGTAACACTTTTTATGCTAAAAAGTAACAACTTTTTTTAAAAACAAAAGTAACATTTTTTTGTTCAAAAGTAACACATTTTCTATAAAAAAGTAACACATTTTTATTAGGGAGTTTGGTTCTCACGGTTCTCACATAAGCTTGGTTCTCACTGGAACTTGACCCTATATATATATATATATATATATATATATATATATATATATATATATATATATATATAAATAAATAAACAAGTTTGAGTTGGAAACAATTTGATCAACCATTCATTCTACCTTACTTTTATATTTCTCTATTGTGAATTTTACGTTTGGGGAAAAAAATGCCAAAAGCCTAGAATTATATTGACTGTACAACACCTTTCATGGAGACCATGAGTATAGAGAATTATGTCTTGTTTCAGTTGGATTCAATATCATCTTTTGATAAAGTTTCGATATTTTAAAGGTTTCACCATTAAATTGAATTTGATTTTAAAGATATTTTTGGCTGATAACCTGATCAACGGGGTATCTTATTTTGATTAAATATAATTTATATTTATAACAAATGATATATACGACCTTGAGTAAGGGTGTTCATAATAACTCGATTCGAAAAATCCGGTTTCTAAAACCGGGTATTTTACCCGGTTTTCGCAAACCGGATAATCCGGGTCGGGTACCCGGTTTTAAAATCGTATACAGGATCCGGTTCACGCCTTTTTAGAAAACCGGTAACCGGTTTTATTTAACTATTATTTTTTTCTTTTTTTTCGTAAATACAATGATCATAATATCTCGTAAGCTAACTTTGGATTGAATATTTTTGGAAAGTTAGTATTTGAATTTTATAATTGTTCTTTACTTAAACCCATGAACTAAAATATTATTCTTTCATTTTCTTAATTAATCTTTTATGACTAATTAAGTTAAAGATTTTTAGAGGGTTTGTATTTGAATTTTATATAAAAAAATATTTCAAGTAAAAATAAAGTTAAACAAACATATGGTTGAACGACAAAATGACAAAAAAATAAAAAAACATTCTAACAAAATCGGGTCGAAACCGGATCGCAATTTTAGGTACCCGAAAAAGCGGGTACCCGGATTTCCGGATCCGGGTTGACCCGATACCCGGTTTTAAACACCCCTAGCCTTGAGGGCTATATAAAAGAAAGAATCTTGTATTTTAATTATGTAATCTAATTTTATTTTTGCTTTACAAACATAAGCATTAATTATACTTTATTATTTTATCATATAGTCATTTTTAGGAAGTTAAAGTAATTATATAATATATTAATTGTTTTCTAATTTATTAATTTACCTTATCATTGTCTTTAATTAATTATGTAGTTATAAATATTTGAAAAATAAATTTTAGATGGGCTTAATAATAATTTGAAGTAAGTTTGGCAAGACCAAAAAGCTACTTGGGCTAATTTTTTTTCGTTTGCTTTAATTACTTATTTTGGGCATCCAACTCGAGTTCTTTAACACAAAAACTTAGACGAGACCGTCCTACTCTAAGACGAGATCTAGGCAAGCCCATTGTTAGGCGCGTGTACTACACGCACGCGCTTTACCCTCCAGATTTTCATTTTTTTGTTTTTTTTTTCATTTTCTGGGTATTTTTCAATTTGGACCTTAAAAGTATCAATTTTGACCATAAAGATATCAATTTCAACGTAAAGTAGTACTTAAACATATCAATCAAAGTAAAAATTTCAATTTGAACCTATAACTACTAAAATATGGTTCTATTTCACAATTTGAGAACGAAGTTAATAAAATGTTATATGATCTAGCTCAATTTTGAACGTATAAGCTTTAATTATCGTTTTCAAAATAAGTATTTCAATGTCTATAAAGATATTGTATAGGTTTTAGTTCAAATTGAATAAGTTAATAGTTAAATTATGACATATAATTTGACCATGATATTTTATAATCTAACTCAATTTTAAACTTCTAATATTCAATTATCGTTTTAAAAATAAGTATTCAAATTGTATAGATATATTGTATAACATTTAGTTCAAATTTAATTATTGATAGTTTTATTGACTATTCATTTGTTGTTTGAAATTTATCCATAGAATGATAGAATAATACCATTTTATATAACTTCGTTCTAAAATTGTGAAACAGAACCATATATTAGGTAGAAATTGATCACTTTAACGTCAAAATTGATCATTTATAGGTTCAAATTGAAAATTTTACTTTAATTGATATGTTTAAGTACTACTTTACGTTGAAATTGATATCTTTAAGGTCAAAATTGATACCTTTAAGATTAAAATTGAAAAATACCCAGAAAATGAAAAAAAGCGAGAAAACATGTAAGATGCGCGAATTGGGTCGGCCTACTCTTGTCTCAATTTAAGACGGTCTCGCCCAAGACCAGCTAGTTCTTTATTTAGTACTTCTGGACTCTCGTAGTTAATTATATAATATAATAATTTTAGATATGGCATGAGCACGACCCGTTATTACCTAACATGGCACGACCCGCTAGCAGGCACAACGTTCTCTATAACACATCAAGTTTCATATGAAACGTGTCATTATGAGACAAGCTCATAGAAGTAATCCATAAGTTTAAGAACATTAATACCTTTTTAAAGAGTTTGGGGCCTGGGCTAACCCATTAGAGTCAGTCTTACGGTGAGACGACCTCAATAAAGAATTAGAGCAATAAAATTTTAAACAATTGTAGTGGGCTATCCACATGAACGTGGCCCATAGACACACACATCATGTTTATCATATTATAATCAAATTTGGATAAAAAAAACTTAAATAAATAAGAAATTAGTGTTTCACCCCGGTCTCTTGAGAGTCCGACAGTCCGTCTTTCTGAGAGACGTCTTTCAGGCCCAGCATAGTAAAACTTAATGCTTACTTGGTGTATCTTCAATGCCTACTTACATCATCTTGTATGCCTACTTATAATATCCTTAATGTCTACTTACATATCCTTTAATGCTTGCTTACAGTATCCTTAATACATCCTTTCATACTTTCATCATTCTTAATGTCTAATTACATCATTCTTAATGCCTACTAATCATATCCTTAATGCCTACTTATAATATCTGTAATGCCCACCGAGTAATTTATTTTACATTTTCTTTATGAGCCGACCCAATAATCTCTCAAAGAGATTATCTCTCACAAGAATTTCCCCGGTCGCACGTTCTTGTTGATTTGGGACAAAAGTTGATTACTTCGGTTGAAATTGATTTTGAGACTTTATACTTACGTACTCGACTCAATAACAAAAGGGTCAGATATCAAACTTAAGTCACAAATATATGTAATTTGATTAATTCGATTAGGTTTTGTATTGTATTCTTTTAGATTAGATTTAAGTCATATTGGGTTAACTCAAAAATTTAATTAAGCTTTATTCGAGTCATTTAAGTAGTTATCTTAAAATAAAGTTTTATATGGATTATGGATCAAAGTAAAAGAATATATATATGGTGTATCTTTGAAGGTTTAATTTACAACCTAGCTCCACCTATATCATTCTACTACTTCCTATTCATCTAAAATGTCTCATTTACTTTATACACTCTATCCAATGCACTTATTTGATCCTTAATATATCGAACTATGTATAATTAAAAATTATAAAAAGTTGATATTAATAATCTTTACATTAAAACGAATTAAATAAGATCCTACATGACTATGTTTCAACTTATAGATTAATAATAAAATGCAATTTAAGAGTGATAGATGAATAGTGTTCCAAAAGTAAATAGGACATTTTAGCTGAATAAGAGGGAGTAATATAAGTTTCAAGGGACAAGATTAGAAACATAATTTCCACGCTACAAGATTGAAGATTCATATTCACACTTCTCTTTCATAAGAGATAGACTTGAATGTTCATAGTAGATGTTGAAATGAATATGTAGACAGTAGAGTACGAGACAATTTTACTATTTTGTCCTTTAATGTAATAAATATGATACTATGAAAATGATATTTAAATAGAGATCAAATGTATTGATGAAATTAAAAAAAATAATAAAATTTTATTTTATATTAAAAAATTAATGTAAAATGAGTAAGACGCAAGTAGATGGAGCTCCATATCTATACATAAGTCAAAAAAGTGAAATGTGAATTGTAAGAGTTCATATTAGTCAACTAATTAGACCATTCCATGAAATAATTGTAACTCACCTACCAATATTAATGGTGGCAAACTATCAAAATGATGGCCTAATTTACACTTCCTTAGTAGGAATCATTTCTCTTAATTTGAAAGAGACCTTAAAATTCCAACTTAAGTACAAATACCACAAATCACAACCTTAATCTTGTTTTATCTCCCTAATCACTATTCTTTTGTTCACTATTGAAACAACCCACAATTCTAAACAACATATTAGCTATTTTCAGAACATTACACCATTTTCCGAGTGTGGCGAAAAATAATCAACTACCCTGATTAGCTAGTAAAACCCTTGGAAAAAAAGAAAACAAAACAAAACGAATAACTACATTGAATTATCGTCTTAAATCGATCTTTCATTGGGGTTTATTTGACCTCGTTGGCAATTAATGAACCGTCTTTCATTAGCTTCAAGCTTAGACTGTTAAATCGTTCACGAGAATATTGTCTAGATGCTTTTCTCCAATCTGTTCCGGCCTTCATCATTGTAGAAAATTCATCGTAACTAATGCGTCCGTCCTGTCAAAGAAATGCATCAATAATCGGAATTGGATTCGTTGTTTGTGCTTTACAAATTACAGTAATGTGCTTCTCTATGAAATGAAGGCTAGGCAACACTCATGAAAAGAACATTATGGTTCACGGTGAACATTATAGTTCTTTGGTTTTGGATTATAATGGACTATAGTAAGATAACTCACTAAATAATGTGTATTTCTTATTTATGTGAAGGTAATTTTTACTATCAAGGGTCAATTGGAAACAACATCTTCATTATCATTAATTAAGTGTATAATAAGGATAAGGTTACGTGCATCTGAACCCCAAAACCTACCTTCTGGTGGGGAGCCAATAAATGACATTGGGCTGATGAAATGTTTTTGTATACTATGTTTTGTAAATCAATCAAAAAAGAATCGGAACGAATGATTATCTCTAATAATCCGAATCAAGGCTTGTCAAAAACTGACCCAACCCAAAATCGACTTGAACACTTCAAAGATCGGAAAAAAGTTGGTCTTGAAATATGTATTTCACCACGCAGTTGATCTAGGTGAATCTCAGGATATAAATAGTTGGTACAAGCACTACAAATACGCAAAATGAGATAGACCGAACCTTACAACCCGGGCCAAACCCACCCACCTAACACCTCTTTTGGAAATGAATTGAAATATTTAGAAAATGTCGTAAATATCCATGAACGTCTTTAGGGAAACAGTTGATTGAAACTCGATTCAGAGTATGTATGTTAATATGTGTATGCAATGAAATCTAACCTTATCTGTGTCCACATCATGCATAATGGCATTGATGACTTCCTCGGTGTTGGAAACCTCATCACCCTCATCATTCAATGCTTCCCTCAACTCATCAACCTCGATGAATCCAGTCTTGTTTTTGTCAAAGAAGGAGAATGCCCGATGTAAATGCTCGTCATTGGCCATTTTCTTTATGTGAATTGAAACAGCAAGGAACTCGGAATAGTTCAACACTCCGTCCCCATCAACATCAGCCTGCATAAACCATTCAGACTCATCAGGGTGTTAATGCCAAAAAAGAAGCATTAAATACCAATACACCAAAGAGATAGCAGACAACGGAATAATTTTAAGATGAACTTCAGGAACCTTTAGCATAGGAATGGTTAGCACTTGTATTTCATTTATAGCAACCTATGTTACTTGGACTCGGGTACTTATGTTAGATACTGGTACGTGTCCAAGTGTCGGTTTCATCTAAATATTCAATTTTACGCCTAAACTGAAGCATCTAAGTGCCATACCAATCTCCGAGGATTAGGGATGGGACATGGGTACGTGAAGCAAAATGAAGAGTCTGAGTAACATAGATGGCAACAAGATGCCTTACGTAGTTTTGGATACATGAGCCTTAGTTTTAAAAGGCACGAGGCGCACCGAGGTGCTAAAGGCCCTTAGAGCCTAGGCGCAAAGCGCAGGGCGAAGGCACGAGCTTTTTGTATGTGAGGCGCACTTTTTCGCTAAAGCTTAAAATTTTATTTTAATACAATATATAATACTTCAAACAACTTGACATTCATATTTTAGTATCAACAAACTTGAAAACATTTATTATTCTTGCGTCAAACACCACTTTAGCACAAAACTATTATAATGAGAATACGAAGAAATCCCAAAGTTATTTTCTTGTTTGCCTGCTTTTTGTTTTTCTTAAAGAATGAACGATTTTTTGAACTTCATATTCAAGTAAATTTGAGTTTTGAGTTTTACTTCATTTTTTAACAAGGATAAGTTAAATTACCCAACCCAACAAGAGGCGCACGAGGCGTGAAGCGTACCGAGGCGCCCATGGCGCACGCCTTTTATAGGGCTTTGCCTCACCCAACCGAGGCGTTTTCAGCTGCGCCTGAGCTCGAGGCGCACAAGGCGCGCTTTTAAGACATGAACAACTTTAAAATGCAATGGAAACATGTAAAAGTACTGGCGATTCATAATGAAACTACGTTTTTACTGACAACATTGTTTCAACATTGAGCTTCCATAACTTCATAAAGGAACCCCAGTTCAGAGATTTGTTCATCTCTGAATATATCGAATTTTCCCTCGGGCCATGAGTTTGCCCAAGTGACCCAAAAATCTCGCATTTCATGGGTAACGGGAAAGCTCATGGGATCGGAGGGAGACATTCCTGAAACCAATAACTTAGTAAAGTGCCATTACGAGCATCTAAGCCTTCTACTACCAGATGACTTCCCAAGCGGCCTGTTAAATATAACTTCATTCTTGTTGCTCTATTTTTACAATGCACAATAGCAACCACAAGTAAAATGCTCAAGTGGGAAAATTTGAATGGAGGCAATAGCTTCCGATTTCAGGCGTAGAAACCATAGACTCATAGGTCCTAATTAAAAAGTCACATTATAGCAGAAATACTAACTAATTGCAACAGTACTTCAGGCAACTCAACTCTCTTGAGATTAATCTCCAAGCTAAACACAAATGGCATATTAACCAATGAAAACACATGACAAGGTTTTGGAAAAAGTACACACCGGAAATATGGTTCTTGTAGAGAATAAATAAAAAATAACCACAACACAAAAGGGCGAAATAAATCTGAGAGATTAAGGTAGTAAAATTATCAAGTTACCCTGTCCCATTTGAAATAGTTCGATGGACCAAAGATTTATAGTTCTTTGGTTTCAAATTATCATGGATTATATTCAAATGCTTGTTAAATCATGTGCACTTATTTAGGAAAGTTGCAAATGATATATGCCGCTAAGGGTCAGTTGGAAACAACATTTTTTATCACTAACAAGGGTAACATTGTGTACATCCGACCCCCAAACTCCGTTTAGGTGAGAACAACTTAATGGCATTGGAGTAATGAAATGCTTTAATTGAATGCTGAAGGAAGTATAATTTTACCGCCTGCATCAGTATTTGAAGGTCTGCATCAGGAATATGATGTCCTAGCTTGTGCAGTGCAACCCTTAACTGCTCCATGTTGATTTTTCCAGCTTTGCTAGTGTCGATTGAATCAAATGCCTCCTTGATGCCGGCCACTTCTTCCATTGACAAAAACTCGGCAATTACCTGACGACAAGCAAAATAAAAGTGTTACAATTTGCAAAGGTATAATAGAACATGATTGAAAAAAAGATCGTAACAAATGCAAAAGAAAGCTTAGTCCTTAACCTTTAGAGCTTTTTTCTTAAGCTTGTTCATCACAGAAAACTGCTTCAGCCTGGCTTTTACTGTTTCACCAAGGGAGACATTTGGAGCTTTTTTTATATTCTGCAACCATGGATGATCTGCATTTCTCACAAAAGTTCAAAATAAATCATAAACCATGATCGGAAAATATAAATGGTAAATGGTTTACTGAAGAATAGAATTACCAAGTACTTCTTGAGCAGTAAGCCGTTTCTTCGGGTCAGGTTCAAGCATTTTCCTCACAAGATCTTTTGCATTGTCGGAAACTTTTGGCCAAGGATCCCTTTTGAAGTCAACAACAGAGCGAATTATAGCTTGTGCGACACCTTGTTCGGTTTCTGGGAAAAATAAATAGCACTAGTGAGCAAGTTCCGAAAGGGGCGCATATTGTGGCATTATGCACTCAAACTCACGAAAAATGGTCACGCAAACAGTTAAACAACATCATATAAACTTTTCACGACATGAAATATTAGTACGGAAAAATCCCAAGCACATGAAACAAATTGAGCATACCTGCCCAAAAAGGAGGAACACCACATAGCAAGATATATAAGATAACTCCAGCACTCCAAACATCAATCTCTGGACCGTAGAGACGTTTTAGAACCTCAGGAGCCATGTAATAAGGACTTCCTACAATCTCTGTAAATGTCTCACCTGCCGGTCGAACCCATTGAAGACAACCATAGCAATAATTAGAGAATTGATGTCACAATTGCGTTTTATATTGCACCAAATCTAGCAAAAAATGTTAGCTTGGTAGCATTACCATTCTTAAAAGTTACCGACAACCCGAAATCAATGGCCTTTAAGGCCGAGTTTTCCTTCTTGTTGGCAAATAAGAAGTTCTCTGGCTTTAGATCCCTATGCATTACTCCATGTCTATGACACATCTGCCATAACCCCCATAAAGAACAAATTTTATAAGATTAAGAACTTGTTTAGTTGTCAATTGAAAGGGGAAATCACTTATAAGACCAATATAGAAAAATGACTAGCCAAATCATACGAGTAATCAAAATCCCACATTTCAACCACCATCAACACAAGCTAAGACAATTTTAATCAGCATTTATTTTTCAGAGTCCCTTATTTCGGTTGGACCAAAGGTTTATAATTCTTTGCTTTTAGATTATAATGGACTATATTAAAATAGTTCATTAAATTATATGCACCTTTTATTTATGCAACATGTCAATCCGAAACAACTTTATTATAAAAAGGTGAAGTTGCGTACATTTGAACCTCCAAACCCAATTAGGTGAGCCATTTTATAGCGTTGGGTAATGAAATGTTATTGTAATTGTTTATAAGATACATCAACAGTTACAGGAGGACATTATAGTTAACTTGCTACTCTGCAATTGGCAATTATCAAATATTTAAAACTCAACTCCTCAAGATAACAACTAGACTCACTATTTTGGATCAAACATGCCACACAAAAACAAAATCTGCATTAAATAAAATACTTATATAATCCAAAATGACCAACTATTATCATCATCATACACGGTATATGTTGGGAAAATTTATCCCACATTGATAAATTAACGACGAACGTGCACACTTCATAATTCATTGAAACCCTTTCTACCATTGCCAAATAGTTTCGGGACACTTATAAAGTGCATGCACCTCATTTTTACCTCATTTTTCCCTAATAATATGTTATATTAACAATAAGTCCAACTAAACTTAACGTACATAGAGAGATAAATGACGGCAGACCATACCCTTATATCCTTATCAATAAACCCTTATCATAAAAGAGTAGGCTTAGGTTGCGGCCAGTGAAACCCTCTGACTCAGAACACCAAAGACAAGAAACTATACCAAACAAAACATCAAATCTATTTATAGCAATAAAAGCAATTAGAAAGCTTAGAAAATAGAAATTATACCTGAACAACTTCTACAATAGTTTTAATAACAAAAGCAGCAGCTCTTTCAGTATAATGACCTCTAGCAACAATCCTATCAAACAATTCTCCACCTTCACACAACTCCATAACAATATGAACAGCATTATCATCTTCATAAGTATCTTTCAAAGTAACAATATTAGGGTGTTTTGGTAAATGCTTCATAATTTCAGCTTCTCTTCTTACATCCTCAATATCAACAGCAGTTTTAAGCTTCTTTTTCAAGATTGATTTACAAGCAAATTTTTCACCACTGTTTAAATCTGTAGCCAAATAAGTAATCCCAAACTCACCTCTTCCAAGCTCTCTACCAAGATCATAGTGCGCGTGTATGTCACGCCCTGTGGGGTTTTCTAAAACGAAGAGTTTTGTGTTAATCTCAGATCTTTGATTTACTGAATAATCAGCTGCAAATGGGTTTGGTTTCTTCTTTTTGCTGGTTTTTGTACCATTTGAAGATGCACAACAGTTACCCATGAATCAAAATCTTGTGTTTTTTATAGTTCAACTAAGAATTGATGAAACCCAGTAAAGATTGAGGGGAAAAACTAGGTGGGTAAGTGATAAAAAGATTAGATTCAGGTAAAAATTGAATCTTTTTATTGAAAATCTTCAGTGATTTGGGAGAAAAAAAAGGGAAAAAAAAGGAAATGAAAGTAATAGAAAAAGTAGTTTGGTTGATAAAAAAAGAAGACTAAATAAATGGGTAATGTTTGACCAACAAGAACACGGGAACAAATATAAAAAGAAAAAATACTCAAAAGATAATGTTTTCTTGAAAATTACTTAAATGAAATAAATCCCATTAATTAATTAATTAATTAGATGGTGAATATCAATTAAAGGAGTTAATGAAGGAGAAAGATGGAAACTTGAATGTGTGAATACTGTATAGAAAGTGTCAAAGGCAAAAGCTTATTTAAAAGACTTTTCTTTTTTTCTAATACCCTTTTTATCCTCCTCTTTTCTCTTAAACCAAAAAGGTAAATATTTCCGCTTACTAGATACTTTCTTTGTTCTTATAAGTTTGTCCATTATGGGTTTTTCAAATAAATTAAGAAAACTAAAATCTTTGTATTAAGTAGGTATTATTTTATAAATAGTAGTGTGAGTAATGATTGTATTGGTATTATGAGAGAGAAAACACATTTATTAAGAATCGAAAATGGGAGGGATTGTAAGGGTAAAATTGGGAAAAAGATTTTCAAAAATGGAAAGTATTTTAAAATGGACAAACATTTGAACTACCCGTTATAATAAGGTGGACAAACATAAAATAACAGTTTCTTGACAAAATAGAATACGTAAAAGTAAATAAAAATAAAAATAAAAGTAAAGTAGGAAGTAAAGAACGATAATTAAAGATTATGAACAATAACAAACGATGGCTCAAAAGGGACATATTTAGTAATCTAGAACGTGAATAAGACGTCGTCAACTTCCCTTAACCCTGATCAGGACTCAAGTCTTTGAAGAGGTAAAATTCGTGCAAGTTACTTCAATTTGATATAATAACATTTTTACTTCTTTGTTGCCTAGACTATTTGCGTGGCTTTTTGATATTCTAGTCAATTGTATCGGTTGCATCTTGTACCTGTGATATTCGGAGCACATATTTTTTAGTTATGTTATTCTTTTGGGATCTACTATTAATAATTTTTGATCTAATTATCGGTTGATACCATAATATCTATAATAACAGTTATTTTATGAATTAAAATTGCGTTTAGTTTTATGTACTTGAAATAAATAATACTCCATCCGAATTAATTTAGTTGTCTTATTTTCTTATTTGGTAAATTCATATTAGTTATCACATTTCCTTTTTTGTCAATCTTTTTTTATGTAAATACTCCATGTTCAAACAAGTAAAGACCAAAATACCCCCACTTTTATTACTTATAATTAAAGGTGTTCAATGGGGCGGGTCATATTTTAACAGGTCATTAGCGGGTTGGGTCAATAATGGGGCGGGTCATTAACGGGCCTTGATGTGAAGGGTCGGGTCGGGCCGGGCCGGATAATTATAAGTATTAATTGCGGAAAAAAATTACTACATTTTTTTATATTTTTAAATGATATTATTATATACATAAGTGGGTCGATCCATCGGGCCATAAAGTATAATAAAAATAATTAATTTATGAACTTTTCAAAAAAGGGTCAAATTGGGTCGGATTTAAATGGGCTTGACCCGCCCCGGCCCGTTTAACATTTGACATGACCCGCCCCGCCCTGGCCCATTTAAATTTTGACCCGACCCGGCCCATTGAACACCTCTACTTATAATACTCCACCTACCACCTTTACAATTAATTTAGTCAATTAAAATACCCCAACTACCACCTTTTTAATGGACCCCACACCACCCTTAATAATTGTGCCCAAGCAAATAGGACAACTAAATTGGTTCAGAGGGAGTATGAAATACAAGACTATTTATACTTACTAGTATAAAAACTCGTGCAATGCACGAATTTATGAGTATGAAATATTTAAAAATATAACTTCAAAGAATAATGCAAGCATATATTATCATGAATAATATATCGAATACATGATTTTTGAAAAGCAAAAATTAAATATTGATTTTTTAATTTTTTTATTGAAAATACATCACTTTTTCATTGAATTAAATATATTAAATTTTAGGTTATTTATATAGAAATGCCATAATAAAATATACTCCCTCCGTTCTTTTAAGTTTGTCCACATTACTATAACGAGCAGTTTCAAAAGTTTGTCCTATTTAGAATACTTTCCTATATTGGAAAGTTTTTATCTTCCATCTACTCTCTTTATCCCTCATTTATCTCTCATAATATCAATACAATCATTAATTCACACCACTATTCTAATAAAATAATACCCACTATCTACAAAGATTTCACATTTCTTAATTTGTGTGAAATCTCCAAATACAATTATTAATTCACACCACTATTCTAATAAAATAATATTCACTATCTACAAAGATTCCACCTTTCTTAATTTGTATGAAATCTTCAAATAGGACAATAAAAAAAACGAAGGAAGTACTTCATATTATACCTAATTTAGCTCTAAATTTAAAAATAATTAAATTCTAATTTAAGTAAATATTGGTATGTAATCAACAATCATTCATTAAAATAATTACATATGTCATGCTTTCTTAGAAGATGACACCTTTAATTTTCAAGCATTTTTATAGTATTGTATGATACGATATGATTTCTAACTTAAATACCCTAAAACACTAGAAGTAGTTCTAATAAACACCTTAAAATAGACGAAATAAACTCAAACGCATAAAAATTACGAGATTAGCATTTGCTCTAAACTCAAACACATAAAAATTAGGAGAAATTGCAGATCATCTATATAATTTTAAACTACATATTAACATTTGCTCTAAACTTAACGCACATAAAATTACGAATAATTGCCGATTGTCTATCTTATTTTAAACTGCATCAGTGTTATTTAGTATGGCAGCTCCATCATTTTCGATTAGCCGAATGTCATGGACATACTTGATACAGTGATTTTGTGGCTCAATCGATAGCGCACATCTCTCTATACTCTCCTCTTTTGAGGAAATGGGTATGATTTGTCCGCATTTTTCAGAAAAAAGAAAAACCCCCTATCCGAATCCTACCTTGTGCGGGATACTGAGAGTGTCATTTACCTTTACGAACTAAAAAATAGGAAAAATTATTAAAAATAACTACAATTCTCGGATTACTTATTCAAGAATATTGTCAGATGGTGACTGATTTTTGGAGATTAATTGCAAAAAAATAAAAATAAATAAAAATTCAAAAAATTAAAAGTTAAAATAAAAGGATGAACTTGATTTCTTTTATAATTTTTTTTTACTTTTAATCGTTTTATAATTTAATTTTATATTTATTTTTTTATTTTTTTATGCAAAATGACTTAGTGTATAGGTAATAGATAACTTTGGTGCATTCTTAGCAAGCCATTAAATTTGTGATTGTTCATATTTAATCAAAAGTTGAAATTATTATAAGGAAATCAGTAAAAGGTTGATTTAATCTTACGGTAATGTTGGTATGATGTATTTATAAAGAATACATTAGCTTGTTTTATATGAGTCTGTCTCACTATGAGACGAGCTCATGTAATTAGCTCATTTTTTAATCGATCATCTTAAATTTGTAAATGATTATTCTGACACTTTAAATATACATAGATCAATCTAATACAGATGATTTTAACATGAGACTGACTCATTTAAGAATTTGTGTAGTGGATCAACTTGTCCTATATGAGACCGTCTCTTACTAACATTATTTAGCTTATTTTGATGTAATACAATTGCTATGGTTGTATTCAATAGATTCGACTGGCAGGTGAGACATTAACAGTGATCTTAGGGATCAGTATTATCACGTGATTCATTAGTCGCCTCGTAAAATTGCGAATAAAAAAGTAAATTATAGTTAATTTTTAAGCTATATTGAGCGAATTACAAATTCAAAAGACAAACTAATATGCAAATTATATTTCTGAGTCTTTTATGTATTTCTTCCGGAAACTTCATTTCACTAAACTTTATAATCTATAATTGGGCCAGGACGAGAAAACAAAACAAATAAAAATATGATAATTAAGATTAATACAAAAAGTAAAATAATACACATAGTCAACAGAAGTTTGTCAGGGTGTTGTGTTGACCACCAAGGATCTGCCTCAGTCGGAAACACACCTAGTGATATTTGTGGTGCTTGTGTGGGTCCAAACGCATCAATTAAAGCCATTGTCCAAATTAGGAAGGCCACTATTGCAATCACCTTTAACTTCAATAAACAAACGATTATTAGCAACTCACTTGAGAGACTGTCTTTTTAAGAAACGTCTCTCAGACTCAATTCATTAAAGCTTAATTAAGCTAAAAAATGATGATGGTCTTATCAAATTAGGAATTGTCTCTCAAATAGATAGTCTCTTACAAGAATTTGTGGAGAAACACTTGTGTGGACTTGGTGCACAATAAAATAGTATGGACCAAGTTTAACACTCTTATTATTGCTCTCTTTAGTCTTTGCTCTCTTTACCCATCACTCTCTTCACTCTTTATTATATGCTCTAAAAAACTGGAAAAAAAATTTTAAAAAAAAATTTAAAACTTTTTAAATTTTAATTTTAGTTTTTTAAAATTTTTAATTTTAATTGTTATAACTTTTATTTTTTTATAATATTTAAAATAAAACTTTATTTTTTATAATTTTAATTTTTTATAATTTTAATTTTTTATAATTATTTATTTTATAATTTTAATTTTATAATATTTTTTATTTTCAAAAATTTTTATTTTTTATTTAAAATTTTAAAATTTTAAAATTCTTTTTTTTTTATTTCTCTTTGATAATTTTAATTTTATATTTTAATTTTTTTTAAATATTTTAAGTATAAGAGTGGAGTAGATACGTGTGACTGTGTGAGAGTATAAGAGTAGAGTGAAATAGAGTGGAGAGTGAAATAGAGTGGAAGAGTGAAGGGGAGAGGAGGGTAGTGGAATAAAGTGGAGTGTAAGAGTTGGTCCACACTAATATTAGTGTGGACCAAGTTCATATTAGACTTTAACGATTTTGTGAACAATTATAATCATACAATAGTATGTATCTAGAATAAATCAACATTTTAATGATTTTTCTAAAATAATTTCAATTTTTTTATTAAACATGAATAATCCTAATTAACTATACGTGGTGCTTGCTAAGAATATACAAAGGTAACCTCTTACCTATATAACAAATAATTTTGCTTAAGAAAATAAACAAGTAAACAAAAAATTAAATTATAAAAAAATCAGAAAAAGTTACAAAATTAATAAAGGAATCGGGTAAGTTTTTTTTATTTTAACTTTTAACTTTTATATTTTTGATTTTTATTACATTTTGCTTTTTTGTGTGGCAATTAACCTGCAAAAATCGTTCATCATATCTGGGCACTACTGTTATTCTAAAATTCATATTATTCATGATTATCGTAGGAAAATCAAAAAACTGATTATTCTGGGTAAATATTGCTATAATACTAAAAATTTCAAATGAAGAATTTAAGAGAATCTTATCAAATGAAACATTTTTACACGTTAAGATGTAATTGTATGACATTTAAAAGATTTTTTTACATTAGTTAAAATTTTAAGTATTAAAACTAGATTTTCAAAAAGATTTTATTTATATATTTAATTAATTAAATTTTGTTTGAAAATTTTATATTGCAATGCATAATTTGATGGAAATTATTTTACAAGCAATAATTTTGCAGTATTATATTTTTAATTTATTACAAATTTACAATGCATGATTTGGTGGAATTAACTTTATTACAATGCAGTAAAATATTTGATAATAAAATATTTTATATAACAATGCATTTTTTATAATATAAACTATTTTATACAATTTAACGATGTGTTGAAGATTTTTTATTCACAACTTTTCTTACTACCTTATACTTTCCCTCTAACCGGTAGTTCAATAGAATATTTTGGTAGAAGATAAGATTATTAAATTAGAACAAGGATGACTATTAAACTTGTCATGAGATTTTTTCACCAAAAACATATATATACTTTTCACTTATTCTTATTATTTAATATCGACTATCAAATCAAATGATCAGTATTAAACTTAGGTTCAAAAACAATATAAATCAATATTCGAAGTCAGAATGAAAAAATTACCAACGTGATCATGACGATTAAATAACGTTCACACCGTAGGATATTGAGTAGGTATACTTGCAGGCTTGCAGCAACAAACCCGAAAATTATGTGAGACCGCCTCACACAACAATATGTGTTTTAATTATAACACTTTTCTACCATATTTTTTTGTTTTTTTCTTCTTATCCGATCCTGTTGTGTGCAAAATGGTTAGCCTTATTTTAAAAAGGAAAGGGATTTGAGAAAGTTGAGAGGAAGGAGATGAAAATGTAACTTTCATGGTTGAATTGGAATGAGCTTTATTAGAAAATTTTAATTAAGAAACTCATTTGGATGCCATATTCCATCAAAAATAGAAGTAAAAATTGTTGTTAGCTTGTTCCTTAGTGTATTAGAAGTAGTAGTGTTGATTTGGGTTGTATTTCGGGTTTGCTTAAAATCAGGTTTTATGTTCACATTGGTTTAATATAATTGTAAATCCATTTTGAAGTAGGGTCATAGTTGTATTCCTCTATATAGTTGACAAATATCGGATCATTAAATTTGCTTTCAATACTGCTAATATAAAATACTCCCTTCTATGTAATCTATTCAATGTACTTTTTCATTTCTAATATATCTAATGATGTAAAATTAAAAATTATAAAAGGTCGATGTTATTAAACTTACATTAAAACGAATCAAATAATTAAATCCCACATGATTATGTTTTAACTTATAAATTAATAATAAAATGCAATTTAAAAATATCGTAAAAATAAATGCGACAATTAAGATGAATATGAAGCGGGAGTAATTGTTAGTGGAGTCTAAGCTATACTAAAACTAGGGGCTAAAACTTATGCCACTAAATAGCCTACCAAGTAATTTAGCGCTTTTAGTAATTGTAGCTTGTAGGCCATCTTTATTTTTTTATTTTTTTTTTATATTAGCTTGTAGGCCATCTTTAACCAGTTAAAAGTTGTGATAAAATAGCTTAAAATTTCTTATGAACTTAAAATAGGAGTTAATTAATGTTAGTGGACTTTAATATTTTACATTTCAAGATGTATCAATTTTTGGATTTTATTAGAAAAATTGTCTAAAATTATACTACCTGCTCATCAGCTGTTAATAATCTCTATTATTGAATATTTCTAAATAATTTAATCTTTGAATGTTATTTGTTGGTAGCATCCCTTTTCATGTTTTAACCGGTTAATGTAGATACGTACTATCCGTTACGCTTACTTTTTCTTCCCCTTATGCTTCTTCGTTGGTCTTACCCTACTCCTCTTTGGTATTAGATACCTATAGTAGTCGGTTAAAATGTGGAAAGGGGTGCTGTCAGCAAATAATATACAAAGATTAGATTATTCACAACGGATGGAGAATAGATGGAATTATTTTGGACAATTTTTCCTTAAGATCAAACACTTACTTTAAACTAACTTGAATGAAACAAACTTGAGTTGTGCTATATACTTTCATGTTTAATTCCTCTATAAAAGAATACTTCATTTCTATTTGAGTCTTTATATTTTATATAAATGAATTAAAATTTATAAATCTCGCCCCTCTCCAACATCATGTCAAATTTGGCCACTGACCCCTATGTTATGGAGTATAACAATTTATTTATTAATTTCTTTTTTATAAATTATGTTTCATCGCCATGCTTTTCTTTTGTTATATTATCTTCCTTTGTTCTAGGTTTGTTTTTGTTTTTTTTTTTTTTGAGTAATTGTTCTAGGTTTGTTTAAGGTATCGTTTGTCCGCATCTTTTAGAAAAAATTTCGCCATTTGAATTTTGTCTTGTGCGGAATATTAAGAGTGTCTTTTACTTTTATTTTAATTTGTGTTATGTGATGATATTTGAAAATTTTCTTATTGATCCTTGACGTCCTACAAGTATGTGAGAATTTGGTTATGAATTATGCCTCCTTCTCCTTATGAAATTGCACCATTTAACTTAATTAAATGCATGAGAATTTTTTTGAGTCAAATGGTGTTATTTTAGAGGGACGGAGAAAGTATACTTTAACTCGGGATCATAATAAAACAAACCTCGATCAAAATGTCACATGTATTTTCTTAATTAATTATAACACGATAGAATTATGAGTGTGTTTGACAAATAGTTTTTGTTGACTTTTGGATTTTTAAAACGTAACATTATTTTAAATAACTTTTAAAATAACTGAAAAGTCGATTTTAAGCCGCAATCAAAAAATTATTTCTATATATAATATATTATCGTTGACTTAAACAACAGACTTAAGTCACTTAACATCTAGCAAATTAGGAAAGACTTTTAAATATATAGTCAAACTAACTAAAGTTCTAGCCAACAACCTTTTGGCAAGTAGACCGTATATTTAGAAAAAATTGATAGAGCGTCAAAATGTCACCACTTACACTATATTTGCATAACAAGTTAACAACTTTGGAGTCAAAAAGAAAAAAAAATGATGGGGGAAGTAGGGAAGGAAAGCGAAATGAAGGGAGATAAAAGTTTTCATTTCAAAACTTTTGCAACTTTGAAATGATTAATACTTAACATAAAATACTCATTGAATCTCTCCAAATCTCTTCCTTCTATTTTCTTATTCAAACAGGAAATTTTTAATCCCTCTAAAGTCTTCGTCTTCCTTTCATTGGCGGATCCACAATGTAACAATGGGTATTGGGTAGCATAGGCTACCCATTTTTTTTAAAAAACAATATTTTTTACATTGTACTTCCTACATTCTATTATATTAGCTATGTTTGACTTTTTACGCAATCTAATATATTATTTTCATTATTTATATATTAAAATATATTGATATATGCACATATAAAAATTATAAAAAGTTAATTCTATGAAAGTATGTCACTAGACGATTCAAACAAGATCTCACTTGCCTATATTTTGTCTTACGTATAACTTATAAGCCGTAATAAATAAAATAAACTTGAACGATGAATAGGTCAACAACCGTAATGTAACCAGTATTTCGGAGGAAGTATTTCACTATGTCAAACTTTAATCTCGTTGTAACATGTAGCTTGCAACTTTGTACGATGCGGTGCAAATGACACTTATCGCCCCATTTAATAGTGGCAATGAGTTAAGATTATTATTGCGATATTTTACTCCTACAAGTTAATTTGGAGTAATGAAAAAAATTTTGGGTTGTTCATTTTACAAACAAACCTCTGTCAAAATTTTTATTAATTTATTTCAACACGTTGATGCTACCCATGATTTTGAGTTCTGGATCCGGCAATGCTTGCTTTCCCTTTTTTCTTTCCAGTTCATTCTACCAAACACACACCTAGAGTTTAAAAAGGAAACATGTCTTCTTCAAAGTTGAAACCATCCAATTTCCAAGATACCCATCAACTTCAAGAAATTGATACACTTATATGTTGCACATATATCATCATATCATCATACAATACTATAAAAAGATTGGAAAACGTGGCATTTTTATAGAGTATTCCATTAATAATGATTTTAAGTATTAAAGGTAAGCTTTCAAAAAGATATTTCTTAGATCAAATCATACAATCATACGTCATATTATATCATATGATACAATCATATCATATAATCATACGATATTATAAGTTTTGCATTAATTATTATTTTAAGTATTAAAGATAAGTTTTTAGAAAGATTTTTATTATATCAAATCAAAACAATCATACAATACTATAGAAGAATAGGAAAATTACAAATGATGTTTTATAGAGCTTTACCAAATGAAATCATTTTTACAGGTTAGTTAAAATGTGATTTTGAAACATTCTAATCATGTTCGCTATAATATGCAACTGCATCAAATTTTTATTTATAGGTATTTTTGTACTAAAAAAATTTCGTGCAACGCACGAGTTTATATACTAGTTAATTATAAAATGGTTGGATTATTTGAATTGTATAAATCATATTTATAAATTACAGTTGAAATGTGTGGAAGAAAATAAAAGAAAATTATAAACAATTTCATAAAAAATCTATCTATAACTAATACTAAAACAAAACCCCGTTGGTGTCATCATTTTTTAAAATTGCTTATGTGTCACAATCTCAATAAAAATTTTCCCTCTAAAACACAATGATGATGTCATTGCATTTATTACAGATATTTATAGCTTTAACTTTTTTATTTCTTAATTATGACTAATATTATCAATATTGATTGATTTTTCTACTTTTTAGGTCATATCATTTTAATATATGTTAAAATCATATATTTTATTTTATTTTCTTTCAATTACTTATAAAATCTTTATAATGTTATTTATTGAATGAGTATAGGATATTTTGAGATGGTTAAAATAAAATCCATCAATTTTTAATTTTTTTAAATAAATAAATATATCAAAAAATTTAATAAACCCGTGCATCGAACGGGCATTATCTAGTTTACAGTAAAGTAAAACGGACAAAATATAAATGAAAAGTATGGTAATAACTTTGGACAGAAGGAGTAATTTTTAATTATTATACAATTAATATCATCATTATTTATTAGAAGGGGAAAGATTACAAGCTTGATTCATTTCCTTTTTGTTAAGAGGGAGTCGGACGTTACAAATTTGATTTGTTTCCTTCTTGTAGTGCTACCTAAAAGATTACAATTTGTTTTATTTCCTAATTTTCTTGATATTATTTATTTCCCTTTAGTGAAAATTTAATAAATTAAATAATTAATAAATGCCCTACACACTAATTTTCAAAGCTATAAATTTATCTTCTCTTTTACAATAAAAGTCAATTCAAATTTTAATATATTGATCTTAAAAATTAGCCATGACCTTGAAGATTTGTGTGTTGTTATGTTGTTTTATTTCAATTATACTATTTGGAGGTGTGAGAGGAGTACATGGAACATCAATCTACAATTCAACTTTTACTATTAAGGTGTGAAATTTCTTTTACTTGTTTAATTTGTTAAAAGTATTATAATTTGATTCAGAAGAAAGTCGGAGAAACTTTACGGATAAAAAGGCAGAAAAAACTAATAATTTATATTGGTGATGATGATTGAGAATTGAATCATTGAGTGTCACAAAAGTGAAAGAAAAAAGCACTCAACTACAAGGCTAATCCATAATTATTTATTTAAATTACTCCTCTGTTTATTTTTGTTCTTATTTACTTTTTGCACAATTTTCAATGTAAATTTTAAATCTCAATATCTCTCAATACACTGTACACATAATAAAAATTATAAAAAATACATAATAAAAAAGTATACATTAAGACGAATATAATGAGATCACACATGAATATATTTTATCTTCTAAATATGTGTCAAAAACATAAATTAAATTTCTCTCTCCTTAAGGTAGAAAATTCTAACTGGGAAGAACATTAGAGAACATAACGATATTTATTAGGCATTGTGTATTTGTGTTAATAAAAGTGTTATTGATTATTTTTTTTTTTGAAAGCAAGTGTTATCGATTAATTCATCTTAAATTACAATTTGATACAATTAACTTTTTAAAAGATACTTCAACATATACGATTAGAGATATAATAATCAAAGGTCACAAATTTAAATAAATTTAAATATATTGATTAGAATTATAGGCAAGGGTTAGAGATTTATATAATGGTGTATTTATATGGACAAGTTTACTAATAATTAATGTCACCTTTTTCGGAGAATATGCTGTTATTTAAAATTTAATAGTAATACTTTTTATTTTCTTTTTTATAGACGGAGAGAGGACAAATTTATGATTGCGTGGATTTCTATAGCCAACCGGCTTTTAGTCACCCATTGTTAAAAGCAGATATTCATAAGGTAATTTTTTCATTTAGAGATTGATATTATATTGTATCTGTATAAGACGTTTGAACATTCTAGAGATTAAAGTATTTACACATTTTGTCTAAAAATTTGTGATTGATTAAATTAAAATTTGAATTTGAATTTTTACTCCTAAATTTATTTAAAAATAAAACATGAATATTTTCCTAGTTAATATGAATTGTAATTAGGTTTCACCCGAAACAGTATTGTTTATACTTTATGAGAATAAATTTACCGTAATATATGTTCAATTTTTAAACAGGTTAAGCCAGCCTCTCTTCCAAGACAAGCAGGAAATTTTGAAGAATTTGGACTTAAAGATGGTTGCCCATTAGGGAGTGTCCCTATTTTAAGATCATTTGGTGTTCAACAATCTGATCATCGAAATTCTACACAAAATGGACAACATTGTGTAAGATTGGATCCTTCTTTACATATATTTTGATAGATTATATAGTATAACTTATGGAATCTTAACCGTTAGCTTAAACAACTCCTTTTGTATGAGACCGTTTTAGTGCGAAACGAGTTCATAAAAAAAGCCTATTATGTTAAAAGTTTATATTATTGGGCTATTTAATTCAAGTATAGGGCACGTTTCAAGGTGAAACTGTCTCATACAAGAATTTGTGTAGCTTAAATTATAGGTTGAGTCGGCTAGTGTTGAAAAAATAACACATATATGTGATCTCATGTCGAAAAATTAAAGACATGTTGACTAACATATGAGCTTGATGGGCTACTACTCTTATCACCAATTGGTTTTAGGATAAAGCATCATTGAACTTGTGCCCAATCAACTCTCCTCTTATATGTCTGTTTTGTTATGTACAAACCTAAAGACAAAACTATCACTTTCTTGACATGCTATCAGATTCCAACTTGACAAAAATGATATTGATTCGAATGTCATCCACCCCTAATAAAATATTTAACACCATATATAGCATATTTTAGTCATCAACTATGCTTAAGCTATTGGTTCCTTGGTATTTTTGTAGTCGCAATATTTTCCATTTCACAAATATTTTTCATTATTTTTAAAGTTTTTTAATTATAAATTAACATAATAATAATTAAAAATTTTCCCTTTACCCTTATAATATACTTCCTTTCAATTTGGATGAATCCAACTCCTCTTTCATTAATAAATATTCTACTTCAATTTCTTAAGGAAAATTTACTTTTAAAAATCCGACCTTTGTTTGTTCCCTTTTAAAAATCTCACCTTTCAATTATTTTTTAAAAATCCGACCTTTTGCCTCCGTTTTCTTTCATAGAACATTTTTACCGGTGACCGGATAAATTTGAAAATTCATCATTTTTTAAAAGAGAACAAATAAAAGGTCTAATTTTTAAAAGAGAACAAGCAAAATGTGAGATTTTTAAAAGAAAATAAGCGAAAGATCATTTTTAAAAGTAAATTTTCAATTTCTTAATGTATAAGAAGGATGAAAAATGAAAAATAAAAAAGTGTAATTGATTGGTGCAGACTGCTGTTATTCAAACAGAAATGGGTGACAAATACGTGGCTGCTAATGGCAAAGCAAGCGTTTACAAACCTCGAGTATTTGGAAACCAATGGTCCGTCTCACGCATTAAACTTATGAGTGGATCTGATAGTATTGAAGCTGGATGGATGGTTAGTATTACTCCTATAAATTTTTATTTTATATTTAGATCACTCCTTAAGTGAATAATCCATCTATTTTTCATCTGTTGTTAATAAATTCTAATATTGATTATTTCTATTGATGCATCCCTTACCGCGTTTTAACCGGCTAATGTAGCTACTCACTAGCCGTTACACTCGCTTTTTCTTCCTCCTTATGTTTCTTTTTTGGTCTACACATACTCCTCTGTGGTGGTAAGTACTTATAATAGCCGATTATAATGTGTCAAGGGGTGCTATCAACAAAAAATATACAACTGTTGAATTATTTAGAACTAGTCAACAATAGGTATAATTTACAACAGATGGGCAATATGTGAAATTATTTATGACAATTTTTCCTTATAAATTTAATTTTTTGAGGTATATTTAATACTCCATCCTATTCAAAATAATAGTCCACTTTGAGTTGAACACGAATTTTAAGAAAAAAGTAGTTGGAGTATTTTAAGTGATTATAATAATTGTAAAGGTGGTAGTTGGGGTATTTAAGTGATTATAATAATTGAAAAAGTGGTAGGTGGGGTATTTTAAATAATACTCCCTCCACCCCTTTCTTATTGTCCACTTTCTAGTGGGCACGCAAATTAAGAAAAATGGTTGTGGGGTATTTTAAGTGATTATAATAATTATAAATGTGGTAGTTTGGGGTATTTAAGTGATTATAATAATTGAAAAGGTGGTAGGTGGGATATTTTAAATAATATAAGTTGGGGTAGTGGGGAGTATTTAGGTAAAGAATCTTTGCCAAAAATAGAAACTGGACAATTAGAGTGAACTGACCAAATAAGGAAAGTGGACAATAAAAAAGAAACGGAGGGAGTATAAATTGGGGTAGTTGGGGGTATTTAGTTAAAAAATCTTTGCCAAAAATAAAAAGTGGACAATTAGAGTGATTTGACTAAAAAAGAAAGTGGACAATAATTTTAAATAGGAGAGAGTAGTTGGGAATCCTTAATTATTGTTTAGTCTCAGACCTTTCAAATTTCAAAACCGATCCTGCATTATTGGGTCCATCTTTTTTTGGACCATATGGATCCGGGTCGAATCTGGGTCCATGACTTTAGGGTCCAGGTTCGGGTCCGGGTCTTCACATCTGAGACCCAGATTCGACCCAGATCCGACCCATGGACCCATTTACATCTTTTTTTTAAAAAAAATTATGTATTAGGTATTATGTGTATTTAATTGCTTGATTTGAAATTTTCTTATATCTTTTGATATTGCGCTATTTTGAACTTTATCAGTTCATGTTATTTAAAATTTGGCCGTTGTATCAATACTTTAAAAATTATAGACTTGATAATTATTTCGTTATAAGAACTTGAATGTTGAAAAACTTCATATGTTTCGCTCAATTAGTATAAAGTATTAGAAGATCCTCGTTAGTCGAAAATGTTTAAATAATTTTATGCAAATGGTCGAAAATTGCACTTCATAATGTACTTTTTAAAAAATTTAGGAAAAAAATAAAATTTTGTTGGACCCAGATCCAGACCCTAAGGGTCTGGGTCCGGATCCAAATTTTTTAGACCCTACGGATCCGAATCCGGGTCTGAGTGCAATAAAAAATTTGAGTTTAGATCTGGGTCTTGCTGGACTCGACCCAGATTCAACCGATGCCCATCCCTACATATAATATTGCGTATGACTTGTATTATTAAAAGTTTTTAAAAACAATTTCTTTGTTATAATAATCCTGCTTATATAAGGTGTAAGCCTAAGTATTAGCTAATTATTTATTTTGGAGTAATAACATATCTTATACTCCCTCCTATTCTCCACATGTGTCTCATTTGCTTTTTGGACGCTGTTTATCGTTTACTCTTAATTTGCATTTTATTATTAATCTATAAGTTAAAATATAGTCAAGTGAGATTTTGTTTGCTTCGTCTCAATGCAAGGATTATTTATATCAACTTTCCATAATTTTTAATTATGCACAATTAGAGATATTAAGAATTGAATAAGTGCATTGAATAGAGTGAATAAAGTAAATGGGACACTTATGATGAATAGGAGGGAGTATATCTTATAGAGAGTAAATAAACCTCTAGTTGTTGTTTAAATATTTTATAATGTTATTAATAGGTAAATCCAACTTTATACAAGGATTCTGAAGCCCATCTTTACGCAAGGTTCAAGGTGAACACTTCCACTTTCTTTTTTTGATTCAAGAAGCACCAATTCTTACTTAACACCGTTTATTGTAAAGACGACTCTTAAAAGTCCAGTCTAATTTTAAATATATATTGTTACAACTCTAAATATAGATTTGGACTGGACTTTTGAGAGTCGTCTTTACAAAAGACGGTCTCTCAAGAGAGCACGTGTTGTACAAGTACTTCAACTTTTAAAATTAAAGATATTAAATTAATAAAATATTCACATAAAGTTGTTAATATCAATGTAAATTACAAAAATCAGAGGAAGAAATTATATGGTTGCATTTCTAAAAAAAATGATAATAAATGTTTACAAACTTACTATAAACTCCCTTGTTTTTCTATTTGGTGTAATTTTCATTTGATCATTTGGTTTTTTTTTTTATTTTAGACAGATATGATATGATAGGGAGTACCTTTAATAAATATAGGAATAAAAAAATATAATTTTAAAGACTGACAACTAAAAAGTAAATAATTTTTTGTTTTCAAATGTTGTTTTTTAGTTTTCAAAAAATAAAAACTAGAAACGGACCCATGTATAATAATTATTGATTTAAATGAATTTGCATTTATCTATTTTAGGCGGTTCTTTAAAATTAAAGATAGTTGATACACAAGCTTATGCAGCGCTATCAATATTAATTCTTAATTTCACATGTATATAAAATAAACTATTATCATTTTATATGAAACTGCGTATTAACTACTTGTATGAGATTATTTCATCATGAGACAGATCTATATAATAATTAATTCATTTTTAAAATTAATTACTTTAAAATTATAATCAATTACTTTAATATACTAAATACACATGAGTCAGTGTTACAAATAAATTACCATTTGTGAATAACGTGGCCGTATATACACAGGCCGGATCGAGTGGATGTTTTAATGTGGAATGCCCAGGGTTTGTTCAATCGTCGAAAGGTGTACCTTTAGGCGTTATCCCTCAACAATATTCTCAAATTGGAGCTCATGATCAACAAACTTGGCACATATTCATTGACAAGGTAACATAAGCCCCTCCCAACTTTATAATTTTTATGTTTTTTATTAATTACTTTCTCCGTTCTATAATACTTGCTATTAGGTGTGACATGTTGCATAGGAAAATGTAATTATTTGTAACAAGTATTATGGAACGAAGGTAGTATAACATTAAATTTAGGACATTTATTAATTATATATATGTAAAATTTAGTTTTCACAAGTTATAGTCAATATAAATAAAAAAAATGTATCTATCGTAACCATGTGATTACTAGAATTTAGCGCCGAATTTTTTAATTGACTCAACTTAATAATCTTCGATTTTACTAAGTTATCAAAACTAATCTCACTCTATTTTAGCAAATTATTCAGAAAATATAGAGTAAAAATAGGTATTAAGTTTTAATGGATTGGGTTTGAGAGACGCTGATTGATATTGTTATAGACACCGCTCCAAATAAAAAGCTTATGTTATGTTAATTTGCATTAAGTGAGTTGATTAATTAACTCGTGTATAGGATATGTATGACGTTGTCTCATATAACATTCCCATTTTGGTGTTGATTGAGAAATATTTCCGAAACTAGGGTTCTTGTAAATAATGGAATTTAGTTATCTATATTTTTTTGGTTTGGAGACTCCAAGCCTCTAGCTTTTGCTTTTTAAAAGTACTTCAACATCAATCTCTACAACTTGTTATATGCTATATGCTAATTTATTAACATTTTTTGAAGAATCATAAAATTTAAAATAATAATCATTTAAACACTAGAAAAAGTCTTATATTTATCCAATATTTCAACATCAAATATTTCGAATTAAATACTTCAGATCAAATATTTGGGAGCAAATTTTTTTTCACACCCCTAATTAATACTAGTCTTCATCGTTACTTTGAATTTGAATTTGGAAAAATCACAAGTTTAAAAAATGAAATAATAATCTAAATAACTTAAGGTTTTAGTACTTAAATTTGGAAAAATAATGTACAATTCCTTAAAAAAAAAAGACCTTTTTCTATTGTTTAAATAATTGTTATTTTAAATTTTATGATTTTGTCAGGAATGTAAATAAATTAGCATATAAATTAATTGTAGAAAATTAGAGATTACGATCTTAATATACTCTTAAAAAAAGAAAACCTAGAGGTTTGGAGTTCCAAACTTAAAAAATATAGACTAGTAAATTCCATTATCTACAAGAACACTAGTTTGAGAAATATTTGTCAATCAACACCAAAGTGGGAATTTCTTTCTTTTCCAACTCTATTTTAGCAAATCATTCACATTTTCTTTTATGGTCCAATTCAATTAAAGATGATATCTCAAAGATACCGTCTCTCACAAAAATTTGTGTAACAATATTTGTTGGAGAATTTCACGTGGTAACCCTGACGTACAACAGCCTTAAAGTTTCGAAATTAACGTTTGCTAATGTTTTTATGTGCAAAAAGGTCACGGTGGAACAATTATGTAAACCTCAAGGTTACCACGTGAATTTTTTAAAAGTTTTGGTTACCTCATGGAAAACCCAAAATCTTAGAGATACCAAGTGAAATTTCTCATATTTGCTTCAGCAAGTCTCCTGAGAGACCGTTTCTTTGAGAGACAACTCTCAGACCCAATCCATTCTTATTCTATATTTTTCTTTATGGGCCGACCTAATCAGACTTGGTCTCTCAAAGAGACCGTCTCTCACAATAATTTGTATATTTGTTTATATAATGTGATGATGTGTTATAGCACCAAGACGACGGACATTGGTGGTTATCATTGGGCCCACAAAAAGAAGAAGTGGGATATTGGCCCAAGACTTTGTTTACGACGTTAGGAGACACGGCAGATCAAGTAGAATGGGGTGGAGAGATCAACAATCCAGATTCAAGCTCACCAAAGCCATACATGGGGTGTGGTCAAAGGGCTAGAGATGACACATCCCAATCAGCATATTACTCTCAACTTACAGTTGCTAATCCCAGTTTTCAATACTATTATCCTCAGAAAACACAACATGTTGATGATTGTGAAGATGATTATAATACTTATGATGCTGGCTATCAAGGAGACTATTTTGGTCATCTTATTTTATATGGAGGTCCTTATGATGTTATTGAATAAATTATTAAATCATTAACATAGCGTTGGATGTTATTTGACTAAATCATCAAATATGATTCATATACTATAGAGGTGTTTATTCGACTTATCGAATTGATTTCGAGTCAGGTGTTTTGATTTCGTGCAAAATCAAGTTTTGTGTCAATCTTGTTTTTTTTACATATTGCTACATTCATTTTGAAGTCGGGACAAATCGATTTCGGTTACAAAGTCGAGTAATTATCGAATTTTCGGGTCTGTTTTTTTGAACACCTCCAATTTATATAGTGTTGGACGTTTTTTCTCTTGTTTTCGTTACAGTTTGGATGGGGTAAGTGCGGATCTAAAAAAAAATTGATATCGATAATTTAAATAAAAAATTACATTGGACAACACTTGCTTAAATAAATTGTACATTTCGAAAATTTCATATTTCTTTATTTGAATTGACTTAAATATATATGCTATATCAAGATGGCTTGTTAAATTATATAAGAACTACTTGTTCATATAGCATTGTGTATGATTTTTAGTTTTTTACTATTAAGAGTCATTCAAGAACATTCTCTTTGTGAACTTACAAGGATAAACTTGTTTACTTATCAATGTCAAATATAAGGTGTAAGCCTAAGTATTACTCTCTCTGTTTTTTTATTCTTTCCATTTACTTTTTACACAGTTTTTAATGTAAATTTTAAACGTTAATATCTCTAAATACAAATAATAAAAAATTATAAAAAAAATACATCATAAAAAAGTATACATTAAGACGAATCTAACGAGATCTCACATGGATATATTTTTATCTTCTAAGTATGTGTCAAAAAGATTAATTAAATTCCTCTCTTCTTAAGGTGGAGTATTTCAAATGGGAAGAATATTAGATAACCAAGGGAGTAGCTTTTAATGATTTTGGACTAATCACATATATCTTATTCTTAATTTACAATATTGAAGATAATAACTAATTTTGTTATTAATTGAAGACTTTGTCTATTATAAAGTTGTTACCCTTTTTTTTATTATCTTCAAACTAGTACAAGGATAAGATTACCTACATCTAGAGCTGTAAATTCGGTTACTTGGTCAGGTTTTGGGTCGGATTTCATCAGGTTCGAATATTCTCGGGTTCGGGTTTTTTCAGGTGATTTTGCACTTTGGATCGGGTCGATTCGATTATGGGTCCAATCGAGTACGGGTCAATATTGGGTTGATACTTCACTGGGTCGGTTTCGGTTTCGGGTCATACCCATTTTAGTTTGGATTTGTACCGGATTCGGTTAAAACAATTCGGATCCAAATCAGTTATGCTGCAAGACGAATCGAGTTCGATTAGATTATGGGTCGGGTCATTTTTTGTTTTAGGTTAACATTTAATTCAGATTATTTTGGTTTGGGTTGACTTCGCATCGGAATTTTGAGTTGTGCATTTAGTTATTCTCAGGATTTGGGTTGATTAAAATCCAATTCATGTGAGTTTTATGTCGAATGAAAATTATGGTTATTATACAATTAATTTATGTTGAAATCGTTTGTGATTGGAGAATGAAGAGTTATAGCCGGTTAATTAAGTTGTCGCTTAATAGACAAATTTGATTTAACCAAAGATAAAGTCGATAAGATTTGATTTCTGGCCTCATAGACGGACCTATGTTGTAGCATTGGGTAGCATAGGGTACCCATGCTTTTTTTAAAAAAATTAATATTATATTTTTTGTGGTTTTTTTTTTTTTTGCCATGAATGATGATACAATTTCGGTTCGAGTTTGAACGTTTCCTCCTATGACTATGAAGGGTATAAAATAGAAATTTAGGCATGAATGAAAACCTATGCTCTTCTAATGACACAATTGTTGGGTTTTTGGGGAGGACTTCTTCCATTTTTAAGAGTTTATATTAAATTTTAAGGGAAGATAAAGGTTGATTAAAGAGTAGTGAGGAAATTCCAGGTAGAATGAAGATGGTGGGTGACCGAGGAACTTTCTACCATTTTTAAGAGTTTATATTATATTTTAAGGAACAAGAAGATGGTGGGAGTGAATGTAATTATGGAGGGAATTTCAATTTTTGATGCACAAAACTATAAAAGTAATAGTTAGTTTTCCAACTGAAAAAATATATAAATGAAGAATGGAGGTGGTTAATCAAATTAATCAAATTCCAATACCAAAAGGGATTTGTTTTGATGAGATAAGAAAAAAAGTATATAAATTAATTTATAAATGAAATATATAATATTCCTTACTCCAAAGCAATGATGGGAGCGGAGCGGGTTATCCGGAACCGAACCAACCACGAATCGCCAAAAAATTGTCCTAGAACCAAAACACGTTGGTGAATCATGAATGGTGCTACCCATACTTTTGAATCCTAGATCCGCCTATGTCTGGCCTGCATTTATTGTTTAACTTTAGCTAAACTAAACTTGATGCAATTCAATCAAACTTATTATTAATTGAATTAAACTTGATACGATTAAATCAAATTATATCGTTTGATAATCACATTGTCGGGTTAATCTCGAGCGTTGATTATGAGTCATTTTGGGTGCGGTTATGTCGAGTACCTATCGGGTTAAAGACGGGTTCGAGTTGTAACAGGTCGGGTGCAAATCGAGTTCGGTTAACCACATTGTCAGGTCAATCTCGGGTGTCGGTTGTTCTCGAGTCGGGTACAGGTCGATTATTGGGCTAAAATAATCGGGTACATGTCAGGTTACGGGTCAACATTAGGTCGAGTTTCGATCGGTTACAGGTCACTGCACCTCAGGTCAACCAACAGGTCGGATACAGGTCGACCTACATCTAACCCTTTAAATTCTATCCTAATATAATAATCACTTATTGACACAAAGATTCTAAAATAATATACTATAATATTTAAATATAAAATTCAATGTTGAAGATTCATCCTACTCATTACCATTTTAGTTCAACAATATAAAACAATTGATTACATGAAAATAATCAAATTAGCATAAAATCTCTAATAAAGCAAATCCATTATTTATTAATTTAAAATTCAATACCACGTGGAAAAAAGCTTCAATGAATAATTATAAACTATTTTCCCCTTTATATAAATTAAACTTTAATAGTGATATATCTTTAATCTTTAAATTATTAGAAAAGTGATATATTTTTTGTTTGTATTATAAGATGAAAGTTAAACCAAAATAATTTAAAATAAATAAGTACATGAAAAGAATCAAAGTAAATAAGCTCTAATAAATTAGATTAATTCTGTTACTATTGAAATATCTTTTTACTTCAAGATAAAATACCATGTGAAAAAAAGCTCTAATGAATATTTATTTTATATTTTCTAGTACTACTTTTTGATATTGATTAATCTTTTTTTTTTTTTTTTGAAGATGATTAATCTTTTTTTAATTCACGGGTTTAGTCTTAATCTCTTAACTCTTGGATCCGCCGCTCCATATTATAAGCAGCCCGAATTAGTCCTCGTAGTTCCCAAAAACCCAATTCAATTGGAATAATTCATCGTACCCTAAAAAATTGAATAATTTCATCGAAATTGATGGATCCAAAGTGCTCAAAATCAACGTCGTTGGCGCCGGGGTTTCGGTTTCACCCTACAGATGAAGAGCTTGTATGGTATTATCTCAAGCGTAAGGTTTCTGGAAAGCCTTTTCGTGTTGATGCCATTTCTGAAATCGATATTTACAAAGTCGAACCCTCCGATCTTCCAGGTTTTATTTTGTTTTATTTATAGATTTCGTCTTTTTCTGTTTAATTTTATAAAAATGATCATTCTTGATGATATGTGTTGGTAATGGTAATTAAGTGTTGGATAATGTTGCGAATACGGGTTTTTTTTGTAATAAAAAATGTTATGTTGGTGTGGTATTGAATACTGATCAACTGAGCGTAATTTTTTGCATATTGGTTGTTGTACAATGGTTAGTCTGAGCAATTATGGATTTGATTAAGAAAGTAGTTGATTTTATCAGTCTTTTGCTCATCTTTTACGCCTTTTGATTGTAAAACCTAACTGGGGTTCATTTTACTAGTCCAATTAGCCGTTTCATACTTTGTTTAGATTGAAGGAGATGGAGGGAAGGAAGAGACGTGAAATGGGGGATGGGTTTTCCTTTATTTGGATAGCAAATAATTAGGGGAGGGGAATGGAGGGTGGGGAATTAGAGGGTTGACATCTTTCACATCTTTAATAGAATTTTCTTATAATTAGAGGAGGATTAATGTAATCCAAACACACTCTTAGTCTGAACAAGATGAAGAAACTAGTTATTTTCATCAATCTTGTGCCTCTTCTTGGTCTACTGGAATGGATCAAACTTGAGATTAGGAATATGATTTTGTGATGGAAAGAGGATCTTATGATTCAAAATACTACCTTCTTATGATTGATATTAATGCTTACGCCCTAGGAATTTCTGAGCTATAGACCGTCTTAATTCATACATGAATATGAGAGATAGATGGAAGGGCAAGAGTTGGCTAGGATTATTTTGAATGAAGTTGGACTGTCATAAGGTTTGGCTCAGAATTAAGGCAAGGGATAGTAAGAATAATGTAGCCTTAATAAAAATTCAGGAAATAAAGGGCACGGTTGAAGTGTTGAGGATAGATTTTTCCTAATTTCAGGTGTATTTTCTTGAAATAAAATATTCATCTTATCCTATTTTTTGGAACGGAATGATAAAGTTTGCTTTTGTGCAGCTTCATCTACTTGATGCTTATTTTCCGTTCTATTATTAAATATTTGTTATTTCTTTGGATACTATATGTTCTGATTAATTGATTTCTTCCCAGGTCTTTCAAAGTTAAAAACCAGAGACCAAGAATGGTACTTTTTTAGTGCCCTGGATCGGAAATATGGCAATGGATCAAGGACTAACCGAGCAACAAATGAGGGATACTGGAAAACAACTGGAAAGGATAGACCTGTTTACCACAAGTGTCAGGTTGTTGGGATGAAAAAGACTCTGGTCTATCACAAAGGTCGAGCTCCACGTGGTGAGCGGAGTAATTGGGTAATGCATGAATACAAACTCAATGATGATGTGCTGGAGAATGTGGGTATATCCCCGGTGAGGATATATGTTTTTATTAACTCGATTTGTTTGTTGTTTGCTCTTTTTTAGTGAACCTCAGTGGGATAAAGGGCTGTGCTGTTGCCTGTTGCTGATATGATGTCTACTACATTGGCAGGATGGTTTTGTCTTGTGTCGAGTGTTCCAGAAAAGTGGGGACTGGACCAAAGAATGGGGAGCAATATGGAGCACCACTGGTGGAGGAAGAGTGGGAAGATTCAGGAGAACCTGTGGTGCCTGGTGAGGTGTCTTTTGACGATCCCTATGTTGATGATGATGCATATATTGAAGAAATTGATTTTGATCAGGTTTGGCTTTCATCTTTTGTTTTATTTTTTGTGCTTTATCATTTTACTGATGCATAGCAGAGTGTATTTTACGCCCTTAGTTATTTAATAATGTTTTGTAATCATTTTCTCTTATGCATTATACCTATTTGAAAGCTGTGACTAGTTGCTAGTTTCAACTTTTAAACCACCATTATTTTGCTGGGGAGTTATGTTGCCTGCTATTTATGGTGTTGTGAAAAAATTGTTTGATTGTCTTTACTGTCTACTTCGTTTCATAATAATTTAGTGAGAAGGTGTGATTGTGTCCCTCTCAATTGATCATTGATGGCCTTGTTTTTGTTCAAGTCGGTGTTACACAATGGTGTCCCTTTTCTATATCTTCGTTGGATTGAACATAACTGAACAGGCCCTTTGCCCTTTATTTTCAGTGATTTGACTTCAAATTGATTTTGTCCGTTCTGGATAGAGCCTACAATTTATAGGTTCTTTGGTTTCAAAGTTTAATGGAATATAAAATAATGTGCTCTATCATATGCACTTCATTTTTATGTGAAGTTGCAGGTGATATGTGTTATCAAGGCTCAAACAACCTCATTGTTTTTACAAATTTAAGGTTGCGTAGATTCGACCCCTCTAAACCCTGCCTAGGTGGGAGTCATTCAGTGTCATTGAAGTATGGTGACATTGGGGCATCAAGTTTTTATGCAATTACAAGTGCTTTGTTCTTTTGTTGACACGTTGGTGACATGTAATGTATACTTCTACACTTCCAGGTCTTGGAACTTCCAGAAAATATTCATTCTTCTGTCAGCTTTAATCATGTTGAAGGCAACAACTACATTGAAGAATCCCAGGATATGTCCGGAGCTAATCATAAGTCTGTTGAAGAGTCTGACGGTACGTTCACCTTGGAAACTCTGGATGGTCAGAATTTCGATGATGTTGCGCGTCTTGAGAGTATTCCATGTGTTGTGAAGAATGAGCATATGGCTCAACCAAATGATTTGAGTAATGAGGCTGCAGTTGCGCTTGATGATTTGTTAACTGATTCAGTGAACGTGCCCTTTGATGATGAACTGTACCTTGATTCTCACGACCTTCATCCTCGTGATTTTGACGTGCTTGAATCAAATTGGGATGATTTGGATTTTGATATTGGACCATATTTAAATGATGATTGCCTTCCTGAACTTATGGATAAAGATCTTGATGAAGGTTTCGCTGATCATCAGGTAGCAATATTGAAGTGTTTTAAAATTCTAATACAATTTGATTTGCAGGGTTTAATAAGTACTTTAATTAATTTTCTGCAGAATGTGAATAATGAAACCTGGGAAATGCCTTTGGCAACTCAGCAACTACCTGGAATTGATGATAATGGTAGTGGATCTTCCTCTCATCAAACCATGGAAATAAAGGGTAAGTCATCTAAAATTGGTATTTAGTCCCAGATCTTGCCGTATATGGTTTTATTTTGCTATATGATTGTGCGTTATAGTAACTACTCGTGTTCGGCCCTGTGTATGATTGTTATGATTGTATATTGCAGATATCCAATCACCTTGTATGACTCGAGCAAACCGTTCGTTGAGCAATATTTCTGGTCCTTCTGCATTTGCTTCAGAAAAGCCTTCCAAGGACATGGGTAAACATTTGAGTGCCTTTATGCCATCTACCCCTGTTCACGTGACCGCTGGTATGGTCCGAATCAGGGAAATGCCCATCGGGGTCAGGGAAAATGGACTGCAGTGGTCATTTGATAAGAATGGTATTATCAGTGTTCGCCTTTCCTTTGATCTCCCTCAGATTCTTGTCCCTGCAGAATTGGATTCTTTGACTGGTTTTTTACCCAAGACGTCTACAGCTACTTCTCGTAGATGGTTATGCTTTATGCTTTTTCTGATCTTTGTTTTCGGTTTAAGCGTTAAAATTAGGACATGCATCTATGCAAAGTGACTTTCCTTTCGTTTCGTAGAATCAGAGGACAGGAGAATTTGATTCAGTATTAAAATCCAGTTACGAAATCACCCTATAATTTGTGTACTCAATGCCTTGTTGTACGAATTCTGAGATTGCTACTGGATTATTCTTCTCTAGTCTTTTAACGTCCTTGTTGTTTCTTCGATATTGCTTGTTTTTTCGGGTTAGAAACACGTGTAGTTGATATCATGCGAACCAAAAAGACCAATCGAAGTAGAGTTCAAGTTGACACTCGATTTGACAGAAAGCGCAGATAGTGCTAGACTTGTGCAACATGCTGTGGGAGCCGGGCTTCCTAAGAGCCCGTAATCTAGCCTTAACAAACCCATTATTTTTAAAAAGAGTCGGGCTGTTAACGAGTCAGCCTGTAAAGAAATCAGCTACATACAAAAAGAGCTACTGTTAGAGGTTGTCTCTCGGTGAGACAACCTCATATTATCACAATATGTATTAGATGGGCTATTTAATCCATGTGTGATGCGCGTCTATTGGTGAGACTGTTTCATACGACAATTCATGATAACAAATGAGTTTATAGAAATGCGAGTACTTGAGGCAATTAGAGTTTTTGGCTTGGCTATTGCTATATGATTAACTTACATTAGTTGGAACTTGATATGTTGTAGTAACATCAGTATCTGCAATATCCTCATCTGGACCATCAACAGAGGGTTTTATGACACTTACAAAAAGTACATTGTATAGAATTGTAAATAAAAATAGAAAAAATGCTGTGTATCTTAAAAATGACCCTGAAATTTCCGGAGGCTCGTTTTTTGCTTGTTCTGCCAAATTTCCAATACTCGAGGCTGCAATTTGAAACATTTACACATAAGTAGAGGTGTGTGTTTGGGTCAAATTTTATCAAATCTAATAATAACTGAAACATAGAAGCTAAATTGAATTTAAAATATGATTGTCGAATGAATCAAGAACCAATCAAATAATGTGTTTCAACATCTAGTGGGATAAACAATGACTTAGCATTGATGAGGGTCTTGATGCTCACATATGCCAAGGGTTAAGGGTAAAAGGCGAAAAAGAGTGAAGAAAATATTAAAACAAGGGTTGCTCGATCGATTGAAGTTACAACAAGCAGCTAATGGGTGATGTGCTCGATCGAGCATACTGTCAGAACTTCGTTTTAGACGCTTTATATGCGTAAAACGTTTGGGGATTTTTTGGGATGTACTTCTTTGACCTCTTGGTCTTATAAAATCGGTCTCAAAGGTGACGACGAGGAGGTTGAGTGCAAGTGTCTATAAAAATTAAACATAATAGCAATCACATGTCATATAAGCTATACTGTCAGTTGCAAGTATTCCAGAACAAAGTAATATAACAGAAAGAGTTTCATAAAGCTAGAAAACAAACCTTTGATCTTAGGAGAATTGGGTTGTTTAGTAGAAAGAGATTCAAATTGTTGGTCTAATTCACTAAGAGCTTTTCTAGCCTTATCTTGGTCAACCTCAAACTCTGATTGATCCCTTTCAACTGCTGAAATCCTCCATTGATGATGATTCTTGCTTCTTTTTTTAGGCATAAATAATGGTTGTTTCCTACATACTTTACAGAAAAACCCATGATTGGTAGCATCATTCAACGAAGAAGAAGAAGATATGGCAGTTTTATTAGTTATAATACAGTTTGAATAGCTCCTAGCTGTTAATGGAGTTTGAGAAGAGAAAGAATTTAGGTGATGCATTTGAAAAGGGATAAGGTGCTTTGAGCTCAACATTCACCAGCCACTAGAACTCAATGCTTTGCTTCAGTCATTTGCTAAGATTATGGTGGGCCTCACTTATATAAAAAAATGTTTCTCTCCTTCGAAATGAGAAAGTCTTAGTAAATAACGGTTATTTGTGAGGTTAGCAAATCACCCCCTTATGTGGTAAGATGTGATAGGGTGAGAGGTTTGTTGTTTTAATTTATCTTTTTTAATTTTGTTTATTTTAATATTATTTTTTTGTCTTTTTATGGTGATTTACAAATCACGGTTATTGATTAGAAATTTTTGCCTTTGAAATACTCACTTCGTCCCTTCAGTTTGCTACAATTGCATTTTAAATTGTTTGATATGACATAATAGTTGATCACATACGTAACAAATTTAATCAAATAAAATTTTATAGAAAAAAAGTCACGAATATTTTAAATGAGATTTAATATTGAAGTCTTACCTCTATTATATTGTTGTTTGATACAACCTCTTCCGAGTAGGTCTTTAAATCTGGTGTGACATTGAAATAGAGATAAGTTTGTACTATTGATTGTAGTAGCAAAATTACACCTGTGATAATGTCATATACCTTTTTACCTGTGAATTGATTATAAGAATCCGAACTCCCACCAAGAGATGCTCATCCCAAGTTCTCTTAGGTCTTCCTCGACTCCTCTTATCCTCGAAACTATAAATAATTAGTCAAAGATACTTTAATACTCCCTCCTATTCATCTAAAATGTCTCATTTACTTTATGTATTCTATCCAATGCACCTATTCGATCCTTAATATATCGAGTTATGTATAATTAAAAATTATAAAAAGTTTATATTAATAATTTTTACATCAAAACGAATTAAATAAGATCCCACATAACTATATTTTAACTTATTGATTAATACTCCCTCCATCCCATTAGTTTTGTCCACTATTCCATTTTGGGTAATCCCTCTTTAATTGTCCACTTTCCTTTTTTGGCAAAACTTTTTACCTAAAAACCCCCAACTACCCCAACTTATATTATTTAATAATACCCCACCTACCACCTTTTCAATTATTATATTCACTTAAAATACCCCACTACCACCTTTTCAATTATTATATTCACTTAAAATACCCCACTGCCACCTTTTTCAATTATTATAATCACTAAAAATACCCCACTACTATTTTTCCTTATTTTGCGTGCCCACTACAAAGTGGACAAAACTAATGGGACGGAGGGAGTAATAAAATACAATTTAAGAGTGATATATGAATAGTATCACAAAAGTAAATGGGACATGTTAGATGAATAGGAGGTAGTAATAAAGATATTGATTTTAAATACCATATCGTTTTTTTTTTAACCAATAAACAAGGTTCGAGCTTAGAAAAAATTAAAGTGGACAAACAAAAGGAAACGAAGGGACTACTAGAAAATGATGGGCCATAATACAATGACGTGGCCGATGTAATTTCGCCACGTCACCAACTCCCAAGTTGAAACTGCAAGTAATGACGTCGGATTTTAATCCATAAAATAAATTTCCAATTTCTTTTTTTTTTCCTCGCAATTTTACATCACATTTCCAATTGCCCTTTTACCATCTCCAAACAAAAATCCAAACTATTATTTCACACAAAAAGAAGAGGAGAGAGAAATGAAGAAAGCCGGCACCGAGAAGAAGAAAGTCCGGCGATCGGCAGCCGGGAATTCTCAGAGTGGCGGTACCGATACTCCACCTAGGGTTTTGCCTCTTTATCTCTCCCCTGTCATTCGTTTTTACATTTTGTTGACCAATTTGTGATCATTTAGGGTTTTTGTTACTCACAGATCTTGATATTTGTTTGTTATTTTGTCACATTTGCGGTTTTTGGTTTTGAAATGTTGTTCATTTTAAGTAAAAATTGTTTTCGATTGAAAATTTTCAGCGATTTTGATCGTGAAATTTAGTTTTAGAGTCGGTCCTGGAAGATTAATGCGATTATATTGATGTTTAAATGTTGTGATGAATGCAGAGATTTATGGAATAATAATGCTTATTTTTTTGTGTTGTTTTTCTAAGTGAAAATTGGTTGTCAGTAACTATTTTTATCCTTTTTGACGAAGAGTTGGTACTTTTTCCTTTAAGATTCAATAGTGGAATATGAATGTGGTTTATATTTAAGTCGAAATGTTGTGATGAATGAACAATTGTATCTTGATGATGACGCTTTTTTCAATGGAAGTTGCTTTGTGATGTTGTATTAACTGATACTTATACTAAATGTTGCTTGACAATTATTAGTCTTTTTCTGATGTAAAATTGTTTAATATCATTTAGGGTTCTGTATTGGAAGCTGAATGTGATTGGATTATGATTTGCTGTATACTTTTTATATGTTATCATATGATGAAGTGAAAAGTGTAACTTGATGATCTTTTACTGATTGTATCTTTGTGATGTGCTAATCTAAAATATTGCTTCTGGATTGACTGTTGATGGTTTTTTTCTTTAATGATTGATCTTTAGAGTAAGTTTAGGATTTAGTCATGGAGAATGATTGCAGTTTGGTTAAAATGTTGCGTTGAATGAAAGAGTGTTACTTGATGAGGTTCATTAACAGGAAGTTTCAAACTAGTCGGTTTATTGGTGTTGAACTTTGTTAAAGAATCTTTGCAATGCATGTAAATTTAGGACTCCCGTTGTTTGAAATTTTTTAAAGATTTAATCTGATTTCTGGTAAAGTGATTGGTTATATGCAAACTTCCCTTCATATGTCATTTTGGAATGAATTCCTCTAGATACCTTTTGGGTTCTAACCGTCGTTGGAAAGGTTATCTAATATAGTCATATATGATTATTAAATATGATGATTAAATTTGTTAATTTCTGTGGATCGGTGAAACATATAAGCAAGGCTTGTAGTGATGACGTGTTTCGGTTATGTATATAGTGTGCTGTTTTGGTTTCCTATCTGTTTGTAATGGTATTCTACAAAGATGGGTGTTTGGAATCAAGTTTGAACAATAATTATGAAAAAAAAGAAGTAAATGTGTGATGCTCAAATGCTGTAAAATAGGAGTATAAAACATTTCTACCACTTGTTGTTTTGAAGGTTGTCACCATTCTATTATTCTGACTTATAGCTTCTTTTTCTTGTTTTGATGGGATGCATTTCTAATCTGAATTCTTTATGTAATTATTCAGAAACAAGCTGCAGAGAAAGATGCATACTTGCTTTTTGCTGAAAAGGTGAGGGACCATAAAGGTTTGGAGTCAAGGTGGGCAGTTTTACAGGAGACTCGTGTTGAGTACTTCAGGGGGAAGGACTTCGTCAAGTTTTTAAAAAATCATCCAGAAGTTAGAGATTTACTTGGTTCTGATAAAAGTTTAGAAGCTGAAGATATTGCTGATACTCTGTTGAAGAAGAACCTTATAGTAAGATGTGACCGTGTTGTAAAGACTCTTAGGCCAGGCAAGAAGAAGCTGTCAACTTGGCCTGCACATTTGGAGATATATCCCGTAAGATATTTCTTATTTAACCCCCCCTCCCCCTCTTTCCCAAAAAAATCAGGACAAGTTATGTATTTGATAAATTTCTTATTTTGGTTAAAAAATTTTATGCGTTTAACATATATGTTTGGCGTTTTTATTACCTACTTTATTTTCTACTTGTAAGTTTTTTCATTACTGGAGGTACAAATCTGGTGTTCATGATGCACTTTTATTTGCGGAGACTAGAGTGTGTGTGGACATATGCCCATTTGAGGATTGTTGCTGAGTTTTGCTATAAGTGTACTTGAAATTAGTTGCTAATAATGCTGGATTATATGGTCATTGCTGAAATTTAGTGCAGGATTCTATCCATTTCAATACACTACTTGCATTCTCTTTGTCTCTGCCCCCAACTTAGACTAGTTGCCTCTAATACAAAAATTATTTCCTACAATTAATCATTTGCATATTTGTTGGGTTGACAGTTTTTTTAGCTAGCATACGAAATAGAAAATCCTACACAGTGTAGGAATTTAATTACTAAGGGGGTGTTGGTATCTCTAAATTATGTCTTATTTGCTAATTCCAATGCTCAACCAAAAAGAAAAAATGCTTCCTTGAAATTTGACGAAGTAACTTCCAAGGAAATAGAATTTCAAATTCCCATTGAAGTTCTTTTCCTATGTCAACCAAATGACCTCTTAGGCCTCTGAGAATTTTTTGCCAATCCGGTAGCACAATGAATGAATTGTTTAGCTTATACAAGTTATACTAGGATCAAGGGATGGAGAATCTGCTCTTGCTTGCTTTATGTCTGACCAATGATTTAGCTATTACAAGCAGAACAAAGTTTTTTTTAAATACTTATATTGAAGATGCGATTTTATTAATATCCCCCCACCCTTCTCCCAAATGAACCATTTGTTTTTTAGCAGCGCGGTCATTGAATCTGCTCTTGAGATTGGATGTGTTTCTTTGTAGAAATGAATGTTTTGAGGGCCTGAAGTTCTAAATTTTGTTTAAGATGTTGGAGAAGAAAGCTGATTATATTTCTATTATAGAATATTGTGTGATAGTAAACTTTTGGGTTTAGGACTATTTGTGGCAGGGGTGCAATTTTATAGGGAAGAAATGACAAGCCTTTTGCTGCTGGAGATTAGAGGGATAGAAATGGTAGGAGAGAGGAAAAAATGATTAGTGGGAATTCAGATGGAAGGAAGGGAAAAACTAAAAAAGAAACGAGGGCACGCTGTCAAATTAGAAGATAGAGATGCATATTCCTTTTTCATTAGTTTTGCAAACGTGAAGGTAATGAGTTGCAAGCTTGTAGTTGATAGTATTTCAGACGGGTGAAAGGAAGGTAGTTGAAGAAGAAAGAAGATTGGGGAAGCTTTTTGACGGATGGATGAAAAGAAATTGCAAATTAAAAAAGAAAATGAAGGGAAAGTAGAGGATAACTTCATGTTTCCAACATATGTTTTGTACACAGAATTATGTTCCATGTAAATGTGGTTTTCAAAACAGGATACAGTCGTACACTAATACCTTAATATGCTGTTCATGGAAATCTCGGCAAACTGTATATTACTTTTTGCTTGTTATATCTGATTAAAATTAAATTTGTTTTTTGAAGATATATAATGGTGTACCTATGAGCATGACGTTCCTATGAACAGCAGAGTCCAAAATATTTTGCAGCCCTTTTTGCATATTTTATGTGCTCTTAAAACTAAAACAATAAAAGTGCCTTTCGTAATCTATAATGGTGTACCGCTTGAGAGTACAAGATGATTTGCAGCCTGTTTTTATGCGATAGCCGTCGTAAGAATCATTTGATTGATGTAGGAAGATTTTGTATATTTAAACAGGTTTCTGAAAAATAGCAAAACTAACATGATAAGTACAACGTACTTTAAGAGTCCGATTGGTAGGAAAATGCTGGAATAAAGTAGGACTTCTTTTGCTCTGCCACAACTCTTTGGAACATTTATTTCTTGATTTTCATTAGTTGGTTAATGTGGTTAACTAAGTAAACCCAAGCTATCAAACAAGAAACTCGTTTGATAGAGCTCGAAAATCTGTGTTGTTCGAGATAATTTTGAGATTCATAATTTGTTGGATGTGGGCATGTGGCCTTTGTGGGAATAAAGCTTTTTCTAGGAAGAGGTGCTTAACTAGGATACTTCTTTTTTTTTGAAAGACTGTTGTAGAAAATAAATGTGAAGACTAATTGGGTTACAAAGGTTTTTATGCTCCCAAGTTGTTTTGATTTGGTTAATTGAAGATGTGTCTCATAAAGGGTGAGTGTGCCGGTGATACAAATCATGCAGGAGGTGCATCCGCTTCAATCTGTTGAGGAGTTTTGGAACACTCCAATTGATTGGTGCATGGCTTAGAGGTCCTTTATTGTGGGGGCCAAGTATTAATGTTGACACCCTTTTCTTTTTTATTAGCTGGTTATCGGGCTTATTAGTTGTCTACTTGTTTACAGACGATCTTAACTTGTGGTTGGGGCACTGCATCTAGGAGACTCAAGCATAAACCAATTTTTGGGTTATGGATATTGAGGTGGTTAATGGCTCTACATGAGGTGGTGGATAGGACATAATTTAAGTCAAGACTAAGAGAAGCTAATGTTTAGTTTACTGGATACTTTTGGAATAAGACGATGAAACAAAAAGAGGATGTCTTTGCTACAGATGGATGAGGTTTGATATGGTTTGTTGGGCTGTCTTTTTTGGCATCTTTGTCCTTATTAATATTTGGATTAGTAGTTATGAATGAGGCTTTGCAATCAGGATTCGTGCAACCTACTTCCATCATTTCTTTTTACGTTTGTGTTTGTGGATATTTAATCTCTTTTTGATAATACATAATGTTTTTCTATATGATGAAATTCTAGTCTGGGAGGATAGAGGTTTGTCCCATTTGCAATGGAGGACCCATCTTGTCCCGTTTTCCAAGTATTAAGGTCAATGTTGTAGGTTTTCAAATATCTGAACTTAGTCTTCAAGATGAATTTGGCTCTGAGACAATTTTAGATGTCTGCCTCATTGGTATCTATATGAAGTTCTCTATTAGCAGCCAGCACGTTTTGTTTTCAGGTTGATTTACTTGGAATCTCCCAAAGCACATTGACGGGTTCTTTTTAGGCTCCCGGAATTATTTAGGACTAGTAATTTGGCAGTGTTTGTGAACTGTTTGACGAAGATAGGTTACTTGCTTTTCTGATAGGTGCTTATACTGTTGTACAACATTCTTTTTTGGTTTACTTCTTTTGGCTTCCTAGCATGGTCAGTGTTTGGTGGGGACATAGAATGATAGAAGGTAAAAGAAAAAAGGTGAAACTATAATTAGGTCAGCTTTAGTATATTATATACTCAGAGATGTAGTAACCAAATTTTGGAAATTGCCATTGTTTGTGTCCAGAAACATTTTATGTACTTGATGGAAAGCCTATTGCACAATTCTTTTAAACTTGGTTCTCTGGCAACTTGTACAAGTATGTGTCTTTGTAACTCGCTAAGATTTATTTCTCATTTGTTAGTTTTGGTTGATTAGTGGTTTTTCGGAAAGTCCTTCATCCTTTTCTATGAATCTCCCATGTTGTGTTCTCCTTTTGACAATTGTGATGTTACTATTTCTGAGATTGTCAGTGTAGTATGAATTTCTTGTATGAAGTTTTCACCTTAGATCCTTGGATAGTGGTGGAGGAGCTTACGGGCTATTTTGAAATATTTTTCTCTTTTTATCTTCTTTAAAAAACTTAGATGGAACCTAATTAATCAATTTTTATAGAGCTCTTATAGTTATTACTTGCACTTAAGTTAAACACAAGTGTTTGATAGCAAAATAATGGTAATTATTTGGGCCTTCCTTTGAGCAATGATTTAAAAGTTTATAGTTTTTTGGTTTGAAATTCATCAAATACTACTTTTTTGTTATCATTAACG